>OY390721.1:32284161-32726550 GCA_959613375.1 Heteropelma amictum
AGAAACAGGTGCGCGACCATTGACCGGCCTTTTCCACCTCTCTCGCACTCTCTCTCTCTCTCTCTCTCCTCTCTCTCTCTCCCTTACACACACGCAGATACTCTTTTATTTATCTCCTCGTCTCGCAGCATCTTTGCTGCCTACCTTCGGATAGCCACTAAATTATCATATACCCGTTCCCGGTTCGGATCCGGCTAGAATCTCGGTATATCTCTCTCCTCGTCGCTCTTCATCCCCGGAACGAATGAGGAGGAGGGGCCCCCCGACAAGCGGATTTAATCGGTTCGACTCCACGTGAGGTAAGAATCCCACAGAGCCTACGATGGACAATAACAACGGCGGCATACACGCAACGCGATCCACGGAATCGTCGGATATATAATAACGCGGGGCGGTGTTACTTTTTTTTCCATCATTCAAATTTTTTCATTTAATTCTCTATTATTCCTCGTTAAACGCGCAGCCACTGGGAAAACTGGTATGGTTTTTCATTAGGCTGTGACGCGACGTTCCGGGACACGCCTGCGCGTACAGCAAGGGAAAAAAGGTCCATCTGGGAAACCAAAGGGACACTCTGATATTTATGTACCTTTTTGGATAGCGAGATTCGTTTGTTCGTTGCCGCTTGATCCACGTGCGTGAAACAACGTGCTGCAACAAGGCGCTCGAGAATTTTGCCTTTTCCAGCATGCTCCATTCAACGGTGAGAATGGAATACTATTTATATCTGTGCAGATGCGTACACGTGAGAGAATAATCATAGGACATATACGTGTGTGTGTGTGTGTCTATGTGTGTATATATATATTATATGATATACATATGTACATGATATATCAGAGTGTGAGAATCTCGAGTGAGTTTAGCGCGGCGTGCGGATGAGAGAGCGCACGGCCGTGTCCGGTGAATCCAGTGGACCGCGCATGAAGAGAGGAACACGGAGACAGCCTCCGCGGAAGATGGAAAGAGCTCGATGCCAACGTGCGTGGGCTGACAGCCTGACAAGCTGGCAGCAAGCCTGGCCCCCGACCACCCGACACCTCACTGTCAAGCCGATCGGGAGTCTCTCGTAAGTCCTCTCTTTTCCTCTGCTTCCTCCACCTCCTTCTTCTTCTTCTTCTTCTCCTCTATCTCTCTCTTCTACTATTTCTTTTTCTCCTTTTTATACACACCTCTCTCATCCAATCTCTCTCTCTCTCTCTCGCAATATTTTCTCTCGTCGTTCCTTCCTTTCTTCCCTTTTCCCTTATTTCTCTCGTTTCCAGAGTGTCCTTTTTCTACTCCCCTTGATACATTGTCTCTCATGCCGTCTCGCTCTTTCTCACACCGCTGTACCATTTGCGTTTCCATCCTCTCCTTTTTCGCAGCATCACTCGTCCTCGATCTCGACCCCCTCTCGACCATGCGTGCAAGCTCCTTTATCCTTCTCTCGGTGTCTCTCTCCTCCCTTCTCCTCCTCCTCCTCCTCCTCCTCATCCCTGTTTTGCATCCTCTCCCAGCATCCTTTCGTACGCGAAGGACAACGACGAGCTCACACTGAGATATTCCACCAAAAGGAAACTCGAACTCGCGTGTATCCCGCGCGACCGTGTCCTTTAAGGGTCGTCCCGAGGTAATACACGGATCCCTCCGGTATCCTTGTGTCTCCGCTCCGTTTCTGCCTTTCTCTCCACGTTTTTCACCCTCTTCTTTTAAGGACACGAAACGGGGATAAGAGAACGAGGAGGAAAAAAAACACGAATCTCCGAGAGTTATCGGGAGAACAAGAGAGACGCGGACGGTCGAGATTGTTTAATTGGCTTTTAGGGAAATCAGTTGGCCTATTTTTGTCCGAGAGGATCGCAGGGAGAACGAAAAAAGAGCCCCAGTGAACTGTAATTTTGCAGCTTTGATGCTGGAATATTTGTGGAAGTAAAAGTTTCATTTTCTTGATTTTCAATGGCTGTAATTATCGTACATGTAGATTCGTTTTAATACAACGAACAATAATAATCGTAGTATAATGTAATGTAATATGATGACGAATTACATGAAAATGACATTTTTCGAGTAATGTATTTCACCGGATTGAGTGGTGTTTATAATTTTTTCAATTCAATACAAATTATCTCATTATCTTAATTATCTTAAATTTCTATAGAATCGAAAGAAAGAATAGAATTTGTTAAAATCATTTTTCACAAGGATGGCAACAGTTTTCCGTTGGAGAATTTTCCATGATGTAAGAAACGACACAACGAAGAATTATCGTCTCGTAATTCATCGTTCGATCGGCAATTCGATCTGTCGCCTGGAGCGAGAAGAGGATACAGAGCGGAATCTCGTTTGCCTTTTATTAATATTCCTGATGGGACAAAACATTTACGGAGTTATCAAGAAAGCACAGGGAGAGGGAAAAAATCGTAAAGCGTCGAGAAAAAGAGAGAAAGAGAGGAAGAGAGAGAGAGCGAGAGACGAGCTCGCGCGGTCCAGCCAGCATGACTGCGAGAGATGCATCGGTCCAGGCAGTTTTGCATTGTTGTACACTTCTCGATCCTATCTCACTCTCGGACGTTGTCGTGAATCGTAAGACACGCATGGCTGGGGTCTCGGTTACAGAGTGCGAGGAGTTTGAGGCAGAACAGACACGGTGGAGCAAAGAGGGATGAGAATAACGAGGGGGAAAAGCGAGGACACGAAGAGGAAAGACGGGGATGAAAGGAATCGCCATGGAATTTCTCGACACCATAAATTTATTCGGACGAATGAACTTTTTACGCGTATATATAGATTTATACATCGTTGTATATTCACCAACTCTCTCCTCTACCATTTTCGTTCCGACGATTAAGCACTTTGCGGAATACGACTCGAGCCATAAAAATTAAATGATTATTAATCAATCGTATTTGTCCAAGGCCGAGCGAGACAAACCATTAAAGCTTTACCCTCGATCTAATTAATTTTATTTAATTATCTTCAGCCTCCGCGACACACTCGGCTATAATAATCCGTTGCCATTTTTCTCCTCGACCGTTCGCGTTTCTCGCGCTCTTTGAATATAAAAAAAGCGACGCCTCCATAAAGGGGAATATACGCAGCTTTGAGGCTTTGATTTGCACGTGCAATTACATGTTTTTATGAAAATTCAGAAGGAGAATTTATCGGTGAATAATAATATCAACCCTTCGAGTGCACACTTGTGCCACCGATCGATAAGTGCATACTGGGTCATTTTGACACAAGGCGTTTTTCGAGTCGCTGTACTTCGGTAAATATTCGATTTTTCTGTTTGTCTCCAAAGACTTTTTTGCGGTAAAATGTCCCTGTTTAAAGGCCCTGAACTTTTTTTTTGACGAAAACGAAAAGCAAATGCCAAAATATTTGTTCAAAGTGGAGCCCTCGTTCTACGATATAATGCTAAAATCGAAAATGCTATGTGTCATAATGACACCATATGCACTCGAAGGGTTCAAGAAATCTCAAATTTTACTTTCGCAAAATTGCTCAAGTGCCATGTTAGTTGTTCGAAAAAGTCGGCAAGTTTCGTTTGAAATATTCGCCTTACTGATATCGTATCGAAATTACAATCGATTTTTCTTGCAATATCAGAGTAGAAAATAATGGTCCGAATTAGCGCCAATTGCGGGATTGAAAAATTTCATACGCGCAAGTAGATAATCCGGCGCTCATTGTTCGCCAGCCGCACTGCATCGATTCTTCTTCGTCGTCCTCTCGTGTGAGATGCCGAGAGTGCTCTTGGGATGCTGCGCCCACGCTGTTCGCGGTGCTCTCTCTTTTCATCTTTTTCGCCCGTTCGTTACTCTTGCCCTTGTCTCTCCCTTGGACTTTTCGGACGTTAATACATATATATATGGTGTACATAACAAGCATATATGTATGTATATAAGCAAAATAAATGCGAGCTGCGAATAAATGTTTCTCATACCTGTTGGCGGATATTCCACTTGTAAATGGACCAAGGGTAGGGGTACATGATGTATGCACGTCGATGGGTAATATAATGTCGGCGGCTAACGAGAAAGAGGTCTCTTTGCTCTTTCCAACGGGGCGTACAACGCCGAGACCGCGTAGCGGGACGCGCGCGAGCCAAAAAGGTTCCCGATCGTCCTATTCGCCAGCGCGAGCGTGTAAAAAGTCGATCGATGTTTGTTCCCATCTTTATTTTCACCGACGAAAATGAGATCCTACAGTTTGTCGCTGAACTCCGTCTGAAGCGTTAATTGTTCTAAAGTTTCGTCATGAAAAAGAGATCGGCTGCCGAATGATCGATCGATTCGACGAAATGTTCCAAGAAAAATAGGGCTTTTCGTCCATTCAGAGCGGAATATCACGCGAGACGTGATGACGGGCAATTTTTTACTCCAAAAAGACCAATTGCAGATTGGAGTATTTTTCCTCCGAAAATTTCAACTCTACTTTTCATTTTGATTCTTCATTGCCGCTTCTGATAACGACCTTTATCCTTTAACGTGACGTGAAATTGATGAAACTTTTTCGAATTTTCGTTTACTCTATTTACTCCCGACGGAAACGTGATACTGCTTTTTCGGTTATTTATATAAGCTTTTTTGGTTGTAACCAAAAAAAGGAGGAAAAAAAGATTTTAAAAGTGACTCTTTCGTCTCTTTCTTGTTGTTTACGGTAATCAACATTTTTTTTGTACCAACTTTAGTCGAGTGTCGCGTGAAACGCGACGGAATTAATGGCACCTCCTGGAAACGTTTATTCGCTTCATTTATTCCCGATACAAATACGTATTTCGATCATCATCCCGTCGTTTCGTTGGACCGAAAGATGCCGAAATATTATTTAGATGGCGTGACAGACTCGTGTGGCATATTTTTGTACCGTCAAGAGGGCATATTTCCGTTTACCAGGAATACTTTCAGACTCGACTACGTTCGCTATTTTCGCCGTTTCTTTTTTGCTGTTCGCGGTAATTACTTTTTTGTTAATAACATTAAGCGCGTATTGATTATCGTACGAAACGTGACGAAATTAATGGAACGTCTTTAGGGCTTGGAAACCGATGCTGGTTTCGATATAATCGTCCGATTGTAGCAACACTTCTGGCATACCGGTTCTTCGCTCTACCTGCGGTGCCGATTAATCGATTTTTTGCCATTTTTTTCTTCTTTATCCACAGTATCTCCATTTTTTTCCCTTCTTTGCAAATCGATGGGCAGATTCGTGCTTGATTACACAAGTCGCGTGTATCGTCCTTAAATAAAATCCCCATCAAATTCGTTGTGTTCGATCGCCTCTTTTTTCACACAAATCCCATTTCCCAGATATCCACCAGGAGTACCTAAATGAAGAAAATCATCATTTTCTTCGTGTTCCGAATAAATTACAAGTGGATAAACCGGCAGATGCGAGTGAGAAAAAAAATTTGCCGAATGCCAAATGCTCGATCGAGTTCAAACGCGACTCGTTAATCGCACACCGGAGTTAACATTATTTTTATCGTCCGGAATAATTTTACTCGGGAAAATTCATTATCCTCTGGCTCTCCGAGACCCGTACACGTATGAGTGTATAGTTATATGTATATATAATTATACATTTTTACAAGGTAAACGCTGAAAGGTTCAGGGGTGAGCGCAAAGAGAGAACAGCAGGATGTCTTTATATATTTTACGCGTAGCAAATCTATGCATGCATAACGAAGCACCGAGCGTCATAACTTTCGCGAGTGCGTGCACGCGGGACACAGCCATTTACGTTCATAACGAGAGGGAGGCGTATCCCGTCGATGAGCGAAGAAGCTTCTTTCTTCATTCGCAACGGTGAAACTTTTTGCTTTAACACTCTCGTATCGATAATTGAAGTTGCTATTGAATATATATATATATTTATGTATATATATGTGTGTGTGTGTGTCTTTGTATCAAGGTGGACAAAAAAAGGCTTTTTCTCGCTTTTTCTCCTCTTGATATACCGAAAAATTGATCGCCTCGCGTCTCAAGAAACGCCGACTCAAATACAAACCCTCAATTCCAGCGTCGAGAGTTTCGCGGTTGCAATTTTTCATTTCCCCCTTGATAAGACGAGGAAATTTGTTTTACATTGAAATTTTGCAACTCGCTAGTGTTCAGGTTGGGAAACATTGGATAAGACAGATTTTTGTGGGAAATTCGAAAATTTTGTAGGAACAAACTATCAACTCCATCGGATTGGCCTGTTAGTGACAAAAATTCATTCTCGATTCCCCACTCGATGTTCCATCGAAATAATGTCCAACGAGTTTCTGGTTTTTCGAGTTCAAAGATTTGTTAAGCACTGCCCATTGACCCAGAGCTCATTTTCCTCCCCCATTAACCTACTCGACGTGAATAATTTAACACTTTTAGGATGCAATTAAACTCCTTCCATCGCGATAACGATGAAAATATTGAAATCGATGCGAACAAAGCTTCAGCGTCGATTATCCAGCGATCTCTTAGTTCCCTAACGGCCTTAAATTCCCTGCAAATATACCTCGAAGCGTTTCGTCCTGAGCGCAATAATTAGCAACGTTGGAAATGAAGAGAAAGACACTTTTCCAAAAGATACATGCATAATATCAGTAGTCGGTGTTATTTTTGGAAATTGACGAGAAAAACGAATTAAATGTTGCACGGATTTGCGGGTGGATGCGAGGAACACCTCGGGGTTGGTCAAATTTGCGATACATTTCAGTCTTAATCGATCAACATTGTTGCAGCAGTCGTTAAAGGAGCGGCGGTTCGGGTAAAAGCCGAAACCGCGAGACCCTCGCGAACGGATCTCGACGATGAGACAGCCGGGATTGTTGGTTAGCGTTTAACAACCCGCTGGAGCGTTGAAAGAGGGTATTTCATCGGCGATTCTCCTTCTCGCGTCTCGCTTCTTCTCGCGGTTTGTCCTCGCGTCATCTTTGAAAACTCCCTTGCGTTTTATTGCCATAAACTTTTTTGTTTGCGATTTTTTATTCCTTTTTTATTTGTCGCTCCTCTTCACCGGTCGACTTGAAAATCCGGTCGCATTAAGATATCTATCAGAACAACGGATGTGCGCCATTAAACTTAAACTTTATTTAACGTCGGTGGAATCGTAAAAAAAAATATATAATGGAGAGAGAGAGAGAATACCGGACAATTCACTGATTGTAAAGAGCACGGATATAACAGCAGAGGAGAAAAACCGAGTATTTACGTACTTTTTTTTAACGGAGTAATCACAGTTTGTCAGTGCGTGAACTTGATGTTAACACGCGGTTTTTTATAGTGTCATACATGGTACTTGATGGTTCAAAATAATGATTTGTAGAATGTTAATAATCCGCGTTTGCCTGAAACGGTAAATTCGTATCATAGAGGCACTATTATCACGATATTGTTGTTATTCAAATATCTGTTTATTTATTTATAATTATACATGTACATGGCATATATACTTATACGCGTACATTATGGCGCTTTTTAACATGAAAAAAACTTGTCACGCTTTGATCCTCCGACGAAAATATCTCGAACGATGGAGAATTTGAGTTTTTTGTTAAAATCGATGGAAAAGTCGTGGAGGAATTTTTCGTCGATGATATAACCAACGATGAGCCATTACGCGTGCCAAAAGGATTACAAATACGAATGTATTTTCATTATTACAAAGTACGTGCGAGCATAGCAATTACAAAGTACGTGCGATTATCCCAACTGTAAAAAAACCTTTTAAGCCTCTACAACTATCATTTACTAAAAATTAATTGCAACAAATCGAAAGTGGTTTTTTGTATCTCTCGTTGAGGGTGAAAAAGATTATGCGATGTGCCAAGACGAATGTTAAACATTATTCTTCGACAATAGTGAGCCACAACCACGCCTCGAAATTGATATTGAACTTGACCTGAAATTTCAATCGATACACCAATTATTGATAGCAATCCAACGTCTTTGAATTCCAAACAGCATTATTGAAAATTCGTTATAACCGCATTTTTCCCACGAGCGAGTGGATTTAAAGAGAAAAATTTGCCTAACGTAATTGTTTCAGAAAATAATGGATTGTTGGAATTTTTAAAGAGACCGTACCAAACGCGAGGATGAAAATTCCGACAAATAAATGATCGTCCTTGAAGCAAATTATGAATTTACAATTTCACAAAGATACATAAACCATGGGTTCCAAATGCACCTGGACTTCAAGGCAAAATCATGCGTGTATACTCCAGGTAAAAAAAACGGCTGAACCTGCTGTATTTAATTAAATTTAGCGCACTCGAATGGGGGGTATCGTCGAGTTCGGTCGCAGAGATTTTTAGGACTAAATAAAGTGCGTCCCGTTTGTTTTATTCGAAAAACCGAATCAAAAGGAATTTTGCCAGCTACCGGTGTGAATAATGATATACTTACCCTACGCTTATCGTTCCTCAATGAGACGCCGTACATTGTCCGATAAGCCCGTTTGATCTCGTCGAGGTCTATTTCGCGTCTCCACAAGATGAAGACGCACCACCAGTCATCGGCCGCTACTTTTATTTTTTCGGCAAAATATTCGGCACTTGTCTTAAAATTGGCATAGAGTACTGAAGCAAATGAAGAAAAAACATGCAGAACAAATTGGAGAGAAACAGTTGTTTTTTCGGATGAAAAACACGCGTTGGCTAATTTTTACGAAAAATCGATTTAATCCCGATCGACTTACGAATTTCGTTATATGCCCACGCGACGAGCGACGGAAACGTCTCGTTGATCTCGGCCTCGAGAGACGGACCGTTGTAATATTCGAGAACTTTTCGAAGCTGGGGATAGCTGGTCATCATGAGAATATCGTGGAGATCATTCAGATCTTTCTTGCATTTGTCAGATAACATTATCGCCAGAATTTTTTCGGCATCTTTCCGAGCTTTAACATCATCCACATAGGCGGTGTTGCTTCTCCTTCCCTAAATCGTTACAATATCATTCAATCATGTTTGTCCTTTTTTTCATTTTCCTACTGAATGTACACTCGATTTCGAACAAATTGAGCTACTCCGGATGACATTTCAATAACTTTTGCTGCCAAACTCGAAGCATCATCCGTCAAAATATGCTCGAAGCAGATTAATATTTGTTCAGGTAGGAATATTTAAAAAACAACAGGATTAATAAACTTACGTTCAACTGAGACTCGAAAATCGACCAAAGTCTGCCAGTGGGTGAACTTGATGCTATCACGCGGCTTTTTATAGTGTCATACATGGTACCTAATGGTTCAAAATAATGATTTGTAGAATGTGAATAATCCGCGATTGACAAAAACGGTAAATTCGTTTGATCGTTCTGTCAACGATGACTTCTCGCCAATGGTGACGAAATTGACCATATAGTTAACGTCTCGTTGACAAAACGATGGAGTTTCATCGATCAATCGAGACTTCGAGGGAACGAGGATCATCGAAAAATAAAATATCCCCGAAGTGAGACGCGCGTTACGTACCATCTCGGAGAGCCGCTGATATGGGATCCGAGTCGGACGATTCGATGAGAAACAAGAAAATGTGTTTTAACGACTTGTCCTCATTCCACGACCCTGTACCGTTGAGATCACTCACAATTAAGCTTAGCGCGTTGGCCAAGGTATCGTCAAAAGTGTGTTTGGTTGCAGTGTTAGGAGCACGCTCATTGCGTAAATAAAATGTGTGTAACCATGCGTCAGATAATTCTTCTCCGTATGCCGCGCAATATTGCTCGATGACAGGGCGACGCTCCGCGAATTTGCACCCAGCGATAAAGGCGATCACGAATCGGTGACCATCTGTCGAGGAACGGTTGAGTGCTCGATGTAACGAGTCAGCATTGAACTCGACATCGTCACAGGAGCGAAAAACTAAAGGCGGTTTGTCCTGTTACCAATTAGAGCGTGATTATATTTCTCGAAGAACTCACGACTGCGGGAATGATCGTAGTATTTGTTTGTTAAAGAAAATAAGTAGCCCATCAACGCGCCAATAGCGCCCTTCGAAACTTTTATCGATCGTATTATTTACCAGCTTATATTCTCTCCCGGTTGAATTATTAAACGAATAGAAATTATGAGCAAGGCATGGTTTTTTCGGAGGGTCATTTTTGAAGCAAAAGCTCTTGGTTCGAGCGCGGGCGATCGTTTGCTTTTTTTTCACCAGAATAAAACACTTATTATTTTTATATCCACCTCTGTCTTGGGCTCATCAGTAACGAGGTCAGGATTAGCTGTTTTTGTAAAGGCAAAAGTATCGTTTTTTATCGCAGACATGCAGTCAATGAGATGAATCGTATATATTTTTCAGCACCGACGGCAAAAAAGTTGTATCTTTTCGTATTGTATGATGATAATTATTTTCACCACACCTCAAAAAAACGTTTGTCCAAGAGTGTGAGAAATTATTAGTAACACATTCGAACTCGAAACAAGCTCAATAATGTAGCGTGAAAGTCGCTTCAGCGGCACGTCATTTCGGACGAAACATCGCTGTAAAACTTTTTCATCGTCGGCTGAAGAGGGTGTTTAAAAAAATCAATTGAAAACTGAGCACGAGTTCCAACAGCATCCGGAAAAGTCTTCATCGTTTTCATGGCTGGACCTTTCATGCGCTGCGCCTTGTGATCGCAAGCGGCACAAGCAGCACCTGACGCACAAGCATTGAGGCAAACATTGGTGCATAATTTTCCGATATACAAGCTTTATCATTCGAACAATCAGTATCATCACTGCAATATCCTTCAGGATAATGACGATTCTCGGTCGAATCACCAGTCATTTCCGGCGGACAACTGCAAAGACCGTTTTGGCAGACAGCATTCCGTCCGCAAGCGACAGTGAAAATTCACTCCATCCGTACATTAGTTTTCTAAGGTCGTTCGGAATTGATCATTTTATCACATACCGAAGATGACTGTAATGGTTCGGAGTTGGCGTTTAACGCTGCTACTCCCGTGTTGTCTCCGAGAGTCATCCACAAAAGCAGGATACGGGCCATTGCGACGATCTTAAAGTTCGCGATGCCTCGTGGTTGGCCGTAAAGTAGCACTTTTCTAAATAAAAAATATACACAATGCAGCAACAAAAACTCCACTGGACGCGAAAATGAAGCAACAAGCGACAGAGAATATTTATTTCATCCGTACAATATTTTTCTAAAGTCGTTCGGAATTGACGATTTTAATGAACAATTCATGCGACGATGATTAGCGGAAAACTCACCCCATCATTGTTCTCTATATTTTTTCTTCCAACAATCGTGACGACTTTCGAATGAAACCTTTTCAATTGTATTTCGCTAACGAACAATCCGCACCGTACACGCGCAGAGTTACGAGTTTGATTTCACTAATATTTTAACACTGACGATCCGAAGACGCGTCTCTGTGCCTCAACGTTGCTCTTTGTCCAGAAGCCAAACGTGCCCGGTCTTATTATATTGCAGCGAAGGAAGATAAATATGCGAGTGGCATCGAGAGTAGGGAATTTTATTGGAAAATCCTTTGTGCAGCTCCCACAGTCGACGATGCAAAATAATACAGCTCGGTTTGTTCTGCAGAATATGCTGATAATTTGAATGAATTTATCCACACGCTCGACGTGATAAGACAACGGAAAATCGCTCACGAAAATTTGTCTCGCTTGCCAACGCAGGCACGTTAAAAATTATTCTCTCTTTGCAATTCTCAACGACCCATTCCACATTTTCATTTTTGTAACCAAGGTCGGAAGTTGAACGTTTTCGCCCTTCTAGGGCTGGAAATCGATGTTTCTTGCCCCGCTGAAGTCGCATTATTCGTTTATTGGAAAAACCTCGGAATACATTCACTCTGGTCTTACCATCGCAACTGCTGGTCTCTGCTTTCTGCTGCGCTATCGGTCCGAAAGAGTCTCGCTTCGGCTGGGTCCAGATATTCAGATTTTCAGATTCAAAAAGGTATCGTGTGAAAAATATAGCGTGTTGCACGAAAAAAAGACACGGTGTCAGAAATCATCCGATGGTAGCACTCGCCTCCGGCTGGGACAGTCGAGTTCACGCTCGTCCAAAATCGTCTTGCTTCATGCTTTTTTATTTATTTTGCATTTTTCATTTTTTTTTAAATTTCTAAATTCTTCATCATCTCGATTTTTAATACGTTATATATTCTGGGTGGATTTAAAAATGACTCGGCCTTCACGTTTGAATTATTTGGTTTTCCTTCACTGTCCTCATTTTCATCGCGTTCTCGGCGGTTTCGTGAATTATAACAAAATTCACGATAGTCTCGCGCTCTCATTTCTTCCGAATAATCATTCGGGTAAACAGAATTCTTCAAGACTTTATTCACTTTTCAATGTCATTGCAAAGTTAAACGATAGCGCTTCTCGTATTTTAATTTGTGGCACGAACGCTGTGATTAGCTGTAACGAGGTGCGAGATTCACCGCGTACGTTCCGTACTGTTTCGAGAGTTTACTGAAAATAAAAAGCTATTGTTTTAAAGACATGGCTATTGTGGAAGAATATCACGTTAATTCGTCTGGACCGAGATTGATGCTGCAATGTGACCCCGATCTTTTCCCCCCTTGGTTTCTCGAAATTCAAAAAAAAAAACATTGAAAAACAACGGCCTACTCGAAAATGGCCAAAAACAGGAACAGGGGCCGTAATAAACACGAATCTTTCCCTGTAAGAAGAATATCATTAGTTGTGACCCATTGCAGCAGTGTGTGGCGAAAAAAAAATGTCCCATCATTTTTCGGAAAAGTATGAATTCTATATAATTAGCCGTCTTTCCCTCTCCACACTCCGTTTAATTCACGCCACACTTGCGCTGATAAAACGCGCTTATTCCGCAGTGAATTTGCAATAAACAGCAACAAATTTGAGCCAATAAAACTGGAGGTTAAAAATCAGTGGTTTTTCGTGTTCGATGTTTTTTTTCTCCTCAATTTCCCATCTTTTGACCAATGACACACGTTATTGGAGATACGACTTCTAGATAGAATGTTTTATTTTTGTCTCTTTTTATTATATCATTAGCACTGTTATAACAAAAGGGAATATCGCAAATTCTCATCGCGAATTCACACGAGAGACTGTCGAGAGCAATGAGCGTGTAAAAAAAGTGCATCAACGTAATTTTATTTCCTCAACGAGCGAACTGTCAATTCTTTTTTCGTTTATGGGATGTTTGACGCGCTTATAATTAATCGTTCCGCCGTTGCATTCGCGAAGCTCATTTCTGATCGCACAGACACCCTGTAATAATACACCATGCGCTCACATTCTCATGTTTAATCAGCATAAGGTATTTTCCTGCAAGAACATATATTTTTTTTTGTAGGAAGTGGTCAGCTGGTAACTGGTTTTTCGTAGCAATCAACAGTGAGATTAGCAGCTATCGGACGTCAGCGGTATACCGGACCCTCGTCGCCCTCTGCAACTAAATCTTGAAGATATTTACGCGAAACATATGCTGCCATCTGACCGCTCCAACGACAACCTGTGGTTAATTCAAATTTCTTTTTTCGAATAATAAAATTGATTACAAAAGTTTTGCACCAGCGGTAACGGAAAGATAAATGTCAATGCTGTGCGAACAGCGTTCGTGTCGAATCGAACATTACACCATACGATTCGGAGTCCTAATCGAACGAATCGAAAAAATTCGGAAAATTCAAATTATCCGCTCCAAACGGAGCATTACCGTTACCTCAAGTCGAAATGTTGACCGATTCGAACATTTTTTCGATAACGTTGACGATTAAAAGTACGACAAAATTTTGAAAAAAATACAACAAATTTACGTGAATTTGTCGACATATCTCGGAACTTTGTTTGTATTCTGGAGTTTCAATTTTGCGGAAATGTCTCGCGAATGAATTAATGAAAAAAGTGACGAAGGGATCAGGTGAGATAATGATTTTTGCATGGTGCAGCAAAATATTGCCTGCATCGAAGAAATATACTTCGATCGCGAGCAATATTTTTTCGAAATTAATTTTAATCGCATTTCCAGCTTGAATTCTCGTGGTGCAACATCATTAAAGCTGTGAATATCGAATTAAGGAATTGCCGGAATATCTCATCTCGAATTATCGTCAATGCGGAATGTAAATTTTTCATACTGTTCGATTTGATATTTTCAACAAAAAAAATAACCAGCAACAAATCCATCGACTCGTATATTCAACGATATTCACGAAATGGCATATTTTCATTCGTGAATTGATGCCTTGAGGAATGTATTATCGATAAAACTGAACGATTAGCGAAACATTGTTTCGTACTGAAATTAATCAAAATTATTCCGAGGTATCTCGTTCTGACCAGACGTTGATTCTCGCTTAATACCAGCAATTATTTCGTCAAATTGTCATTGATTAATTGGCGTACGATGAAAGATAAATGGCTCTCGTACTTTGGTAACACGAAAGAAAAGCCTGCGACGAGTAATTCATTGGTCAAACGTAGGATGGGAAAAATAATCATTTTTATCTAGTTCAACCGGCTGATATTAAAACCTCGCATAATTTTCGATATTTATTTCCTTTTGCAATATCAACGAAATTTATTTTCGATGCCGCGGGACGTGATTTCAAAATCACGTCTCGAAAAGTCAGCACTATTATTTTTTTTTCATCAATAGCACCACGTTGTCAAAAGTATCAAAAAGCTGTATCTAATTTTCCGCTCCGATAGTTTGGGCGACAGGTTGAATGCCGGACTTGCGAAATCAACTTCCGTATACTTGTTTCACGCTCCGTCATTCGCTTCGGTCGAGTTTAAAGAATATTCCATTTTCCGGGGATTTAAAATTCATGAAAAAAATGCTATTGCAGAAATAATCAGTGAGGGAAAAATAAAAAGAAAAAACAGAGAAAGAACCAGTTGGTTTTTTTTTGTTTTGACGAGGCATGACAAATTTTGCCAGTCGAATTTCGAGCGGTGAGAAAATTGCGACGATCCAACGGAATTTTGATTTTTTCGCGAGACAAGTAGGATTTATTGAAAAGTATATCTTTGAAAGTTTTTGCCAAATGCCAATCCACAGGTTTCTGCAATTTGCCTGCAGGAAAAGAAAAATATTGAATTATAAGGAACTTTATAATCACACAGACGAGACTCAAAGTTTTACTCGATAATCTGACAAGTTTATGCGACACAGGTCGCGAAGCGTATTGACTTTTCTTTCTCGTTAATTGCAATGTCCACTCCGCTCAAATAAATCGTCATCTTATTCTTACAGCGATAATTTTCAGTGCAGTATTCCAAACGTTGCGACCAGTTTTCACATTCTCCTACGACTTGTTGATAAATTTTCAAAACCCCTCGTTTAAGCCCTCGCAATAAAATTATGATTGAATATCGTGAGACCTTCGGTTCTGTTCGGCAGCCAGTAATTATATGCTTTTATCAAAATTTATAATCGTTTCCTCTATGTATATTCATACACCATGTAACTCGACATATATTTCGTTTAAACAATACAATCAACTCGTATAAAAAAAGATATCGTTCTGCATGAATGAAATTTAACAAAATATTTATAATCCGGAAGAATGTAATTTTTTTGGTGTTGAAAGTTCTTTGTGAGATCAAAATTATAATCCAAAGATATGAGCTGCAGAAAAAAAATTAAATTCAACAAAAACGATAAACAAAAAAAGGTGAAAATGCATACGTTTTTGGGGGTTAATGAGTCTGCGATTAAATCTGAAAAACACGTAATTTTTCCACTGGTTTAAATTGCAAATATACATTTCATTAATTAATATTTCCACGTACTTGTTACGATACATCTATTTTCATGCAATATACTGGGATTGGGGGAAAAAAAGTGAAATACAAATAGAAAGATTGAAAAAGAATTCTGAACGAGAAAAATTACTGTTGACGTAACTCTCCTTTTTTTATTTCATTGTGTTTTTTATAGTCCTGTTTGAACGGCTTGAACGGTTCGTCAAAGTCACTGTAACGATTTTCTTTCGACCAAATGATTTATTTACGCTGCGAGCAACTCGTTATTTATAGCCGTCAATTAATTATCACTGAATAATGAGCGTACTACGGTCGAATACATTAACCCGTGAAATCGTCTCGTTCTCGCATATATATATACATATTTACATAAATACCATAATCTTGCTCTGTATCCTAAATATTCTCGCTCGACTTTTTACACCGCTGTATCTTTCTCCCGATTTTTTTCCTCCCCTAATTCTCACGTTCTCGTACAAATAATTTTCCGCGCAGCATCTTTCAACAGCATTTTCGGACAACCAAGGGAAAAAAAGTCTCTGTCGAATCAAGTATCTTCAATATTATTAATTTAAAAAAAAAGTCCAAAATGACGTTTGTTTGAAAAAACACGTTCATACTAGGATAAAATCCGTATCATGTTCGACGAAATAAATGTCAACGACAATTTCCGTACCGAAAACGGGAACAAATTTCATCACCTTGAAAATCCAAAGATTTAAAAGAACAATTCTTGGTTTTCCCAGGTCTTTTTCTTCGACTGTTGGATTAACGCAAATGGTTTTTCGTTCATTTGTCCAATGGAGGCAATGGTGGAGAACCTTGACCCTTGTTTGAATTTAAATCCCATAAAATTCAATGGATATATACATGTACAATGTATGAGCGAAGTAACGATAATTTTTTCAACTGCCGAATAATTATGAATGGCGATCGAGTACCGCAGGATTCTCTCGGAGCGAATAATCGCGAGCAATCATGGAATACACGCGGGCAATAAAAGAGAAGTGAAAAAAGATGGTCTGGCGCGTAACGAATGTCAGGATTGCGTGGTGTCCGGCCATTTATAATCCGATGCAGCGCGAATAAAGCTACCAGGCCATCTCAGGCCCTATATCAATCGCGTTCGAGTAACGACATGAAAAACCGAGTGTGCATGGAGTGCAAAATGTTCGAGGCCACAGTGATGACCATATACAATATTGTATCAACGAATTAAGGTGGTTAAAAAATTTAATTCAAGATTCCTCCACCCCGGAAAATGTTGGATTTCACCGTCGAAATGAGGCCTCAGGAAGACCTCGAGGCTGGAAGATATTTTCGTCTTTTTTTCTGTACTCGCATTGGACATTTAAATTTTCTTTTGTTTTTCATAATGAATCTATCGTATAGAGCAATGAGCATTTTCTGAAAACATTTTTTTCAGGTTCCAAAAAAGGGCGAAATTCTCATCGAGCGATTTCCTCATCGTTCGATTTAAGGTTAAAGCTGAGGCTGAATTGCTCGATGGATAAAGTAAAGATGGTAAAATTTGCGTGCACGGTGAATGTGGTTTGTCGGACAATACCGCACCAAGAATTGCTGCTCATCTCTTTTCATTGTATATAATAATGTCGCTTCCATGTTTGTTCGATGGTAAAGTAAGAGAACTGGTAATTGGTATGACCGCCGACCCGGAAACGACTCGTTTGTCAGTGACAAATCGACTCGCCATATTAGAATTACAATTGCTCGTCAGGTTGATAAAATATGCACTTTTAGAGACGAGACAATAGAGAAAGAATGAGAGAGAGATGGAGAGAAATAGAAAGCCTCGCAGATCTGGACTGATGCACCAGTTAAACGTAAGATGCATGGCGGTAAACTGTTGGACGACGTCTCTAAATTAGCCATCATCAAATTTTCTTCATAATTATTTATCTCTGAAAAAAAAAGGAAACGAAAAGTCTCGCTCAACGAATTAATTTCGAGAACGTCTCGGAGCAACGAAACACGATCGTGGAATACGACCAGAGTTGGTCGCGATTCTACATAAAAATTCAATGAAACTCAACTGCACATTAAGAAAGCGAGCCATGAGGAGTCTTTTGCCAAAAACGAAACGAATCGATCGTCGAAATTCGAAAGTTGTCAACGAATTGTTGAAAGGAAAAAAAATGTCTGAGAATCTTTAGAAAACATTTTGTCATAATCATTCCCATCCAAAGTTCCTCTCTTGCTCCTCTTCAGGTGCTTTTTCGCCTCCCCGGTGCTTTCTCAAATTTTCCCAAGCTCTTAGATCGTTTATTTACAAATTTTTTCGGAAATCGTCGAACTGTCGACTGTTCCCAGTTGTCACGATATTTTTTGCATCTGTGACTTGAAGGACCAAGAGAGACGCCTTCCTCGGATTCTCTTCCTTTCTTCAAAGTTAATTTCTTCTCATTTCATCTCCCCCTCTATTTCTCTCTTGATTTAATTCGACGTTGTCGATCGACCTTCTCCTCATTATTTCCATCTTCTTTCTTTTCACGTATATTTCAACGTGGTTATCCTCCCTGGCTCGAGGGATATTCGCTTTAGCATCTTTCACGTCGTTCTTGAGTATTCCGCGATATAGCTGAAATAGGTACGGGTTAGAGAATAAAATGCAGGCGCCAGGGAGCATGGAGGGACAAAACCAGCGGTACAACAGCAGCGAGAAGCGGTCAACTCGCGAGCGACTCTCCAGCTCTAATGAGCTTGCTATTATTTGCTTTATTAAATGCAATTAGAGCTCACTCCGTGCTCTCTTTGCTCCTCCAACCTTCTCTTTTTTGCCTTTTTCTCCCTCTATTGCCTGCCCTTTCAATCTCACTCCTCCAGATTCTCCTCCTCCTCCTCCTCCTCCTCGTCCAGCGTGTCTTTCTCTCCCTTTTTTTCAGACTTCCACTCTCTCTCCTCCTCCTCCTTCCTATCTTTCTTTCTCTCGCTCTCTTACTCTTCTCCTCATTCTCACGCTTTCTCGCTCTCTCTCTCTCTGCCTGCCCTCGCATCTTCCTCATTCTTCGTCTCTTTCGCTTTGCCTCATTTTTCGTCCTCCTTCTCTCCCCTTTGTGTCTATTTCCTTTTTTTCCTCTCTTTTTGATTTTTCATTCCCCCTCTTTATTTCTTTCTCACTCACCGATTCTTCTCCTCTCCTCCCTCTCTGTCTCTCCCGCTTCTCTTCCTTTCTCTCCGCTCCTTCTTGCCTCCCGGTTTCTCCTCTGTTTTCCTCCTCCTTTCTCGCTCTTTGCGTCACGTTTCTCCTCGACAATTTCTCACACATAGCCACGAGACACGCAACATTCATCGTGCGTGTATATTAGGGTGTCACTTATTTCCCATGTTGACTTCTTTTCCAGGCACCCTCGAAATCATTAGCTTCGTAGCTTGAAAACAATGTTGGAAAAACTTTTATTCTTCTTCAAACAAAATTTTCGATTCCTTCTCCCGCTTTTCGGATAAAAAAAAATCATACAATAATAACATACAATACACTATTTTTTAAAGACGTTCGAATTTTCTTTTTTCGTTCATTGTTTTAAGGGTGAATACCGATGATTCCGAGCATGCCCGAGTAAAAATCTGTATCTTGGGAGTAAATATACACCCTAGTGTATATACAATACGTTTATTCGTTATTAAGTCCATGGACAGGCGTTATCTATGTGCCCACTTATACATCCGCATGAATCTCGATTTTACAGCAGCGTACGTAATACTGTATAAAGGCGGACCCGCATGCAAAGTTCACCACGATCACTCGTAAGGTCTCTCCGTCTCTTTCTCCCTCCTCCTGTTTTCCTAATCATCCCTCCTTTTTCCCTACTCTTTTTTCTTCTATCTTCTGTAAACCCTCCTTCATTTTGTGCATTTCTCTTCGTCCACTCTTTCTCCCTCGCTCTTTCTTTCTCTCCTTTTGGAAAAGACCACGGTGATGACGGACATTGACTACGGAATCTTCCTCTCTTTTGCACACTCGCGTCTCTGCGAACGAACTTACATGCGCAAGATGCAGACACGGTAATTCTACGAGCATCTCACGCGGAGATGAAACGCGTGCGAGAGAGAGAGAGGAAGAGGAAAGAAGAGGAGGAGAGGATGAGAGATGTGCACGGTGTTCTCTCGGTAGTACCCGTAGCACCGGCAATCAGCCGCAGACACGCATCCGCACACCACTGTAATTTCAACAACAAAAAGGGTAATTGCATTCATTATCGTCGCAGGACCAAAAACAAAGGCTCGTGAAGGAGATAAAAATTTGGTAGCGAGGGAAAAGCACACACGAGCCTCTCGTGTATTCATATTCGCCTACATTTGCGTAATTGAAAGCTTCATTTGTTGTTTATTCTACAAAACGAGAGTAAAACAAATAGTAATTAGCTCCGATTGTGCGGCATTTTTTTTTCCAGCTCCGGGTCTTGTCAGTTTTGTTTTTTTTTTTGTGCAGTTCGTCCCTCGGAGCAAATCGTCCTCAGAAACGAATGCGATTGAAAAAATGTTGATGCTCTAATGTGAAATAAAAGAATAATAGAAACTCTGTGAAAATCCGGGAGCTGTCGAGTTCAAGCAAAATCAAAACATGCGTTTTTGCCACGAAAATCATTATTTTTTCATCGACCAATCGGGGGACGAATAAAACGTCGACAATCGCTCGATATTTTTTCGATTAAGGATCAACGTCCGGACCCTATCGACTCTTCGTGTTAAAAGGATTTATGGTCTGTAATAAGGAACAACTTTTATATTTGGGTCCATTTTATATATATTTGATGTTTCTATCGCTGTTATTGTATGGAAAAAAAATGTATTTTCCTGCTCGTCACGGAAAGAAAAATGCAGAGATATATCCCCCCTGGCCCACAAATTCCCATGTATGAGTGAAACTTCAACAGCGGAGTAAAATAATTGCATCCCGATCATCAGAGATCGAGACTCTCTTGAGGTGGGCAGAAAAGTTCGGCCGGAGGCACGCACGTCTCTGAAGACTCATGCACCAGATCGTAAATGGATATACATATAAACCCTGAGAGTCTCTCGCTTCCGAAAAGAACGGGGACGACAAACTCTTGCGCGTGTGACTGAAAAGATTGGGGTGAGAGGGGAGAGGAGGAATGAAAGGAGAGGAAAAGATGGAAAAGAAGCTCGCAAGAGGATGTACGAGTGCGATTAAAGGACGAATGAACGAAGGGGCAAGCCAAAGGGATGTGCTCATGGAAAAATAGACACTAAATTGCCAGAGCAGAAAGACCTCACCGAAAATCCATGAAAAAAAAAAAATATGCGATATGACGAGAGTGAAACTCAACCGGATGTTAAACTAAGTGAGTTTTAACGACTTCGAGATTGCTGGTACACGGAGTAGATTTCACGTGCATCTTCCTCTCATTTCTCTTTCAAACCGTAAAAAGAAATAAACTTCGACGTGACAGAGGTTGATAAACTGTGCGCCGAGCATAAAGTAACATGACTTTAATTTCCTGGTCGTACGTCCTTAAATTTATCGATCAATCGTAGCGATCTTCTCTCATTCTCGGGGTATACAACTTTTGACGAGCTTCACCGAGCACAGTAGCTAAGATGTGTGGAGAAAAGACTGCGATCGAAGCAGCGATAGTCGTCGGTAGGCGTGGCCGAACGACCGGTGCAGTGGTGGGAGAAGCGCTACGCCTATCGCCTCGACGCTGACTGCAAGGTCAGCTGCGCAGATCGCAGTGCGCAACCTGATCTGATTCCTGTACGGCCGGGTCTGTTCTTTCGCCATCAATCGATGTCGTGCTGTACGATAATGTGTAATATGGAGCAGAGCTCTATGTGCTACCTATTAAGATAGATAAATATACACCTCGAGCAACACTTATTTCTCATGCATATGAATGTCTTTGTGAAAGCCGTGTGTCTACTAGAAAATACAGATATGTTCTCGACCTGCAAGACACACGCATGTCGCTCTCCCGTTGCGCAAAGAGAGCACATTGATATCTCTGAGCATGTACCACATACACACACACACACACGTACGACGATACAACTGAAACATTAAACACGCTCCGTACAGTGAAACTTATATTCGTTCGATGAGGTGGTGCTGCTTGATGGAAAAATTCTACGACACAATGCGAAGAAAGATTGATGTATGGACGGAAACAATATTGGGCAAAATAGTGCAAAATAGTAGTCGCGGAATCCAAAATTCAAAAATCCGAAAATAGGATGAAGATCGGGCAAAAAACAAAACAAATGATGAAGAAAAAGCAAGGATAACGATCGAGCGGTGTGCGGGGGTGATTTAATCGAGACGGTAATTCGGAGGCACAAGAGTATCAAACGAACAAAAGTTTCACTGTAGCAATATTCTTAGCTGTTGCTGGAGATGGAAATGGAGGCTGTACATTGAGAAACTTGGCGATAGCAAAGCGTTCCAGAGAAACAAATACACGAAAGAAGGGAGGCGTAAAGTAGACGGGGTGGGGGTACCCAGCCAGCCAAACGAATGGAAGTTTCACTGTATCGACGTATCGCAATCTGCTTTGTCCTGTTGAAGGTAAAAAAAGACGGGAAGAAAAACCAGAAGAAAGATGGAGAACGCGGAGAAAAACAAAAGGAAAAAATTCAGCGGGAGATGAAGGAGAGCACAAGGGGTAGTGCAATTTACCCACCGAGGTAACAGCGACGAGAAAGAAGTATAAAGAGGGAGCAAGAAGGACGGTTGACCAATGTGTGATCGCTCGCGTACTGATACCGTACGTGGGTATAATGACTGGCACTTCTATGCATTATCATACAACTTCTCTCTCTGCTTTCTCTTTTCCTCTTCGTTCTTTCTACATCTTTTCGTTCTTCTCTCTCTCTCTCTCTCTCTCTCTCTCTCTCTCTCTCGGCACTGGACGATGCTGCTTCTGGGCCCACAGTACAGAAATCTTGCCCGCCGGATCAGGCTTGCAAGTTAGTCGGGGAGATGAATAATTTCAGGACAGGCACGCAATTACATGAGCGTACGTCTCGCGTACCAAGTAGCCACCCCGACGATCACTCGAGAGCACACACACGTGCGTACACACTCGCTCTTTGCCCGACTACATATTCCTACATATTGCGTTACGGTCATTTTTTTTTCATACATTGCATCTCTCGCTCGCTCCTCATAACCCTGTAGTGAGCATGATTATTTTTTTCCCATTGATTTATCACGATGTTCGTTGCTTTTCGGAATTCGAAAAATATGAAATTCTATAGTTATCCTTGTTGGCCTCTACGGTAATTTATCGGGCACGTTGCATTGTGTTTTATTTTGTAACGTTGTTTTTAATTAAAAACTCGGTTGTTTTTGTGGTTGATGACGAAACGACGATGGCTTTGTCATAGAGATTTTTCCCCTGAATTAAATTATACGTGGTTTTTGTGTAATATCGAATTGATTCTGGGGTAATTTTCGTTACTTCGATGGAACGTTTTTAAACGCTTTTTGTCGTACATTCACGAACGAATTTATGGAATACGAATTATTTATTCGTGTTGTTAATCTACGGCAAAATTTGAACAATCTTAAATTTACTCGAGAGACATCGAGCATCGTGACGATTTAGCAAAAAATGTACGTACGACTTTCGATGGTCCCACGTCGAAATTCAATTTCACTTCTGTCAACCGTTGATCGGCACACGAATTAAAAACCACGAAAATCGGTAACGTTCGATTCGCACCCCATAATTTTGTCCGTTGATTTTAATCACGTGGCATATTGCTCACAAAAAATAAACTCGTAAAACACACTCAGTTTAGCGAGAGCTCAATTGTTTTTTCTTTTACGATTCCCGTGCATTTTGCGTGCGTTACGCATCCCGTGATTTACGTCACCCGTGCATTTCAATCAAACTTGACGTTGGAAAAACGTAAATCATTATTTCAATCGACTTCAATTATTTGATTTTTCATCGAAATGATTTTTTTTCACGGTGATATTACGCTCTTTCAAACGCGCAGGGCTTCCCGCTGTGAACGTTCGAACTGAACAATGTCCCTCGATTTGATATTCACATTATACTAACAAATACTTATATGTACATATTTATATGTATATAGACACGGATATACATGTCGTAGCATGTATAAGCAGTAATCGTTCATCTCAACTACGGCATAATAATCCTCCCTTTAGCACCATCAAATGATTATACACAGGGTGTCCTAAAACTGGAAGTTAATAATTCAAAATCAAACTCTGGACGAAATTCCGTGTCAAAGTGTATTTTAGTATTTTTTTATACGACAAAAACCCTACGAGTTATTAATTGGCAAAGTTTGAGCCAATCGGATGCGCGCCCTCCCTTCTCCGTGCGGGTGCGGCACGCATCCTATTGGTCCAACTATATTCATGAATAACTCGACGGGGATTCGTCGGATCGAAAAATGCTCAAAGACTTTTTCACTTGAAATTTCATCCCCGATGCAGCGTTGAATCACCGGCACATTATTCTCCATAATGAATTATGATTAGTGATTAGACACACTAGGGCTGATTAGAAATACAATTTATCTATTCATTTCACAGATAATAATTTTGAATAATTACTAGGAGATTGCGAATAGATTTTTTGATCAGCAATCTAATAATTTTTTTTTACCAAACTTGAATTTTTAGTTGTTTTCGTGCATTCATCATTTTTTAATGACAAAGAAATCTGTCGCTCGATGTATTATTAATCGTTTCATTGTTTTTACTACAGAGTGTGGATTGAAATTAAGCACAGCCCTCAGTTTGCTCAATCAGCAGTCTAAAACTTGTCCATTATTTATGGGACACCCGTTCTGTAAAAATACACATGTACATTTTGATAAATTAAAGTCACCGTCTGGCGCGCGCCCTATCGGTGTCAGAGGATACACATTTAATAACACATTATAATAATGTCGGTTACAATGCTTTCGCGTCATATCCTGAACCTTTTGCGAGCCATTAAGACAATGTCATCTCTCCCTCGCCAAGCTCATATGGGTCATTCCATGAATCAAACTCGATAGAGACGCGCAATTGTCGTTAAAAAGATGTCAAAAAATTTATTAAAATTAGTAAAATATCTACAGTCGCGTCATTTTTCCATTTTTTCTATTTACAATTTTTCTGCGTGTCCTTGGTTTAAATCGTACATGCATTTTCGTACATATGTTAGTTTGTGAAAGAAACGAAAAACCGTTCAGTAGCTCCAAAGAGCAAGAGCATTTTCCAACATGCGCGGTGGTGAGAGTACGGCGACTATTGACAAAAAGATAAGTGAGAAAAGGGAGAGGGGAAAAAATTCATCGACGATTTCCTATGGCATCACAATGGGTTACCAAGTTCTATGCGTAAGGAGATAAAGCATCTAGACAAGACCGACCAACCAGCATTCAATAGTGATGAACTGGTTTCTTGCTCGAAAAGGCATACCCACAAAACGGCATGGAATGAAATAACAGAAGCAAAGTCCCTAAGAGATCCTGCTGTAGCTGCAAGTGTGTCTGCTTTTGCTTTTCTCTCGCCTCGATCTGATCGTTGGTTAAGGCAAAGCCTGTCAAACACACACACACACACACACACACACGCACACAAATACCCACGAGATACTTTATTTATATACAGGGTGTCTTTTGAAACCCCGATTGAATATTAATTTTAAATGCTTCAAATTATCCGAATAAGTCACAGATGAAATTCTGAATCGGAAATTATTCGGTCATGATTTTATTCACGTGCAATTTTTCAATCGACAGTTCACGAGCAGCTCTGTTTTATTCAGAGTGTGAGAATGTGTATATATTTTTTTTCAAATATCGAAATACCAGGGAGAATTTCATCATTGAAATCAGTCATCAGAAAATGAAATACAAGAAATGTTCGATTAAATAAACTTTTTTGTACAGCGAGGTTGTCAGTGGAAGAAAATATATTAAAAATGTTTATTATTTTATCACAAGGCTGTAGGTATTATTTTTTCATTTTAAACTGTTTTTGTCATGTTTCTTCCCCGGAATCGAAATTCATTCAACCTCATGTACGAGAATTTATACCTCGTAGAATATACAAATACAGGCGGGGATAGAGTTCGTAGTTGCAGAAATTTGTTACAAATTTAAATATAAAAAATCTTATAATATTATACTTTTCAAAATGACACTCTGTGCATATTACGAAAAAAACTTTGTCGATGATGATGGCCGTGTCGATGACTTTGCTCTCATTCGCGCGGGTCGATTATAAATTAAAAATACTTCGGAAAAATCGGTCTTTTTTTTTTGTCTCGCAATTTCGACGAAAACGTAATTCGAATGTTGCTTGAAATGCGCGTAACGCAACGGAGACTAAAGAGGGACCATCGCGTTGAATGCAAAATAAAAAAAATGAATGAAAAAAGTTCCATTCGATCGAAGGAAGTGTGCACGGTTTCGGGAATGAAACCTGGGATATACAAACGAAACGTACGACGAGATGAGTCGGGAGCATCTCGTGTATGTCAGGCCAGCCTCTCTCAGGTGGAGAGAAGAGAAGATAAGAGCATATATCGAGGAGGAGATGGAGAAATGAGAGGACGAGAGTGCCGCAAAGGCCGATCTTGAGTGGTGACTAAAAATCTTCCTCATTCACTGGATACAATGAGTTCCAACAATGTTACGACTGGGAATTGTGCGGGACGTAATACGCTTTTCTCTCTCGCTCTCTCGCTCTCGCAAGAATTTCAAAACACCTTCGAACACTTGGATGAGTGATTCGTCGCGAATGGTAAAAAAAAAAGATAAAAATGAATGAATAGGAATGAAACATGCTCTGAATCTCAATTTCAATTTCGAGTCTTATACAAGGGGCTGTTTTATATTTAGCCAACATTTTTTCATCCCTTTTTTCGGGCGTAAATTTCTCTTCTATCGCGTAGTGTCAGTTTTTCAACTTGAGCTAAACCCTTACGTAGAGTATTTTCGGAACACCCGTTATTTCCCAAGCTGAGTTATTTCAGTCGAGTGTTATCATACTTTTTTCACATTTTCAATATGGGATTTTCGCACTTGTCAGATAGCAATTTTTTACGCCGATTGTTTTCAACATTTTTTTTCCGAAATGAAAAAAAAAAAAATTGTCGTCGATGTAAAAACTCGCCCGTCTGAAAGGATCGATCAGACTCGGAGTCGACGCGGAATCAACGAGTTTTTCATAAATTTAATGGATGTAATGAGCGTGACAAAAATTTTACATTAAATTACTCAAAATTCGATGAACGGTTGGAGCTGCTGCCTCCTAAAAATGTCAATATACCCGTGCTGACGTAAGCACGCGTTCTCCTTATCCCAGCACGTCCAAATTTGACACAGATTTTTTTTATCACATCTTGATTACTTTTTTTGCTAGACGTAAAAAAAATTTGACCGAAGCCAAAATAACGGTCACCCTAATATATATATATTCAAAATTGAAATTTGCAAAACTTTCTCCAACGAGAAATATATTTTGCCGGCATGGTATATAAAAAGTTTTCCAAATTCATGTACCAGTGAGAGTGCTCTACTCTCACTACAGAATGTTCTCACGTGACGAAAAAGGTAAATATATCAATCCACGTGTCATAATTGTCATTTAAGACGTTAAATTCGATCGAGAACTGTTGAAGAAGTACCGGAAGATTCCGTCGATAACACATACGGTTTATCGAAGGTTTGTTACACAGGGAAGATAAAAAAAGCCTAGAAACTACGGTAGAAAACGGTAGTCAGCTGTCAGAAGCACGTCCCATTAGACACGTCCGGAATGGTCGTTGGAACAGCTCCCTTTTGGCTCCACGCTCATTATGAATGACCTATGAAGTATTCATCGATGTGTCAGAGAGGATGACTGTGCTGCTTTCAATATATATATATATATCGTCGCTTGTTCAACCAGCAGCCTCCGTTTCAAGACCACCTGAAGCCCGAATAATCGTGCATGACGATGATGATGACTCGACGAAAAAAGAATTAAATAAAAATCGAAAAAATCCCCAAATCAGCGATGCTAACCAGTTTGTCTCGCGTGAAAATGGTCAGCGAGCGAAACGTCGAGAACGAAAAAAGACGCGAATAAATTTGTTGCTCGGTAAAGAAAACAAATTGTGCAAATTTGATGCAACGCGAGGTGAAAAAACGCGAAAAAAATGATTTCGAACTTCGAGACAATCAGGGCGAGCTGAAAAAGTGGCGAACGTTTGCGTCGGCTCATCTCGTACCTCGTTTCGAATCGTCGGTCCGTCGCGAGCCTGCAATGATCTCGAAAGTGCGAGAAAGACGAGAGTATGTGATATAAGAGGAAAAACGGAAATAGAGAATGCTGAAGATGATGAAGAGAGAGAGAGAGAGAGAGAGAGAGAAAACGTTTCCGTCGAAGACGAAGGAAGCTCTAAAAAGTACGGTAGCGTGAAGCGAGCTAATTTACGAGTATAGTAAAAGACCGTACGTCGGAGATGTTGAGCTCCCCGAGGAGGAACTCAACGTCCTGCCTTGGATTACCCGCACGAGGGACCAACCGGGCGTGTCTTGACCAACGCAACGTGTTTGCCACTGCTCCTCCGCTCCAGCAATGCGCCAATCGGCGAATAAGCGAACTTTTCACCTGGCGTATAATTGCCTCTGAAAAAATCGTTTGTTCCAATATTTTGAGAATTTGTTAACCTTCCGATCGCCGGCAGTTTTGTTATGAACTTTATCGAAAAATTTCCATACAAGTGTTGCCGAACTGGCAATAGATACGTGACGATCGCGGCATAACGGCATAATGGCGGTGCTGGTGATAGAAAATTGTTTTTTGTGAAAATAAAAATTGAAAAAGCAGTGCAATCTACTCCTAAGACGTCTTTTATCTTTTTGAGTATCGATATTGGGGGAAAAAAAATTGGGCGTTGTCGGGCGTTATCTTAATATTTATACTATATATATAATGCTGTAGGAGAACCCTTAGGAATACAAAGCACGTTTAAGCGTATGGGGCGGTGTTTCTTACGATATTATTGGACATACTATCTACAGAGAAGCAAATAGATGGGTGGTACGTATATACCCATGCAGCTTATACCGAGAAAACTGTCATTATATAGGTCCGAAGATGCAAAGATTCAAGAGGGTTGCTCCTGCGTACGTGCGTGCATCATTCTCGTCATCAACTGGGAGAGAGAGAGAGAGAGAGAACGAAAATGAGGACGAAAAGAGAGAAACAAGAAGAGAAAGAGCAGATATTTTGCTTTGCTGTAAAATTATTTACAGAGAAATTGGGATGCTGCGTGGAGCAAAAGCCCGAGAGGAATAAAGAGCGAACGGAGGGTGGCCAGAATCGACGAAGCTCCATACATATACGAGCGTCAATACGATCCATCTCCACCAAAGGGTTTCAACGTATATACAAGCTCAAGTTGAGGGATCGAAGATGAGAGAAGGAAAGAACAAAAGATCGAGAGAGGGATAAGAGAGGAGAGAGAGAGAGAGAGAGAGAGCACGGAAAGGGTAAAAACGGAACGTTGATGAGAGCAAAGAAAAAATAAAGGCGAGGAGTAAAAATAAGAAGAAAAGAAAGATCGAGGGTGATGGAGATGCTGGGAGAAGAAGGGGAGAGGGGTTGGTCGAGAACGGAGAAAGAGGATCTCTGAAAATTACAAGCCATACGTTTGTTCCGAACTGAACGTCCGGAGATAATACCTGCTCACCCTCCGGCTATAATGAATATGTAAGACAGATTGTAGGCTAAAGCGAGAGCATCCGCAGCTACCGCTGCGTGATACGGTTGTACATCCACAGATTATCTTTCCCTCCCTTTATACGGTGCCACCCTCTTCGACAAACGCATTATATGCATTGCTCAAACCTCGCGATTTACGCATCAGCGTTGATGCATATCGGATAAATGTCGAAGAAGTAATAAACTTTTTTTTTTTCAAATTGTCCAGCCGACAATTCATTGTTCGCGAGTGAGTGGAGGGGACGATTATCCCAAGCGTGTATGACGCGCACGTATACACATAGTCTCGACAAAACCGAAATAATCGATATAATTTCGCGAACTTTAGGATATTATAATAATTCGAAAAAAAAGTCAATGGAATCTTAGACACCGAGCACGATAATTTCCCATGAAAACGTTATTACAACGTTTATTAACGAGCTCAACGAAAAGTCCTGTACAATAACAAATCCATAATTGATTAACGATAAATTCCATTACGAAACAAAGCTGCGCCACCTCGTCGATTTACCCGCATCTTCTCCTCGCTCCAGGACACACGTGTCTCAAAGATAAAACAAGACAAATAAAGCAATCAAATGCCATTACTGCCAACTCAAACCGGGAAAAAAACAAACAAAAAACATGCCACCCGACAACCCTCGAAAAATGTCAAACGCGAATGATCAACGAGTCGGGCGAGACGTCATTTGAAATCCGCGACGAATCATCTCCCTTCTCGTTAATTTACAGGGCGCGAGATGAGCATTACGAAGCATTATCGTCGCAACAAAAAAAAGAAAAGAAAATTATACTCGGGCGTGACTCGCCAACAATCCTCTTCTCGTACCCTCCTCGCCTTTGTTTTTCTCCAAATTTTCTGCCTCCCTCCTCTTTTATCTCCGAATTCCCTCTTATCCCTCCTTCTTTTTCATCTCGCGACGCTGTCGTCCCTCTTACCGCAAGGTAAATGTACCTTTTCCATCTCGTTCCTCTCTCGTAATCCACGCGCGTTCATCGCCAATTATCGTTCGACCGTCTCTCACCCTCGAGCGACAACAGTTGCGCTCGCGCGAGGCACCAATCGGCAAAAAGGGGTCGTACGGCGCGGCAAAAAGAGGCAAAAGCGCGGGACGACCGATCGGGAGCGATTATCGCGACAAGCCTTCCGGTCGTTGGCCAGCGTGTGTTTCTCTCTTTTCCTCTCGCGCGCAGCTTCTCTTCTTCCTTCGATCTTTCCTCCCTCGATTATCTTTATTTATCTTTTTTTTTTTTTTGGAGGAGAGATGAGATCTCGTTCGATAAAGATTCTCTCCTGAAGGGAAGAGCTCGTCGACTGGGTCTGGACACGCGGGAACGAAAAATGTGACACCGGAGAACGCGCAATGTGTGTGTCTTTGCAATTATCGAGAATACGAAAAATCGAGCTGCATCACGGATTCTTCTCTTTTTGATTCGATTTTTTTATTATTTATTATTATTTCTTTTTGATAATCGTAATAATTGAGCATGCGTGGCATTGTATTCCGGAATATCGAGCACCATGACAATCACAATATTGAAATGCGCGGCTGTTGAAAATTCGTTGAAAAGCAATGGAAAAATTGGGAAATATTTCGAAAGCTTCCATTTATTTTCGTATTTTAAATGAATTTTTTAATCTTTTTTCGTGCGCTTGTGTTTTCTTTCGGCAAAAAGTTATGAAAAAATGGATAATCATCAGTCGTCTCTCCGAAATACCGAAAATTTTTTGAAAATCTCGAGTGCATGGAAAAAATTAACGAGTAATGAAGGAATCAACGAGATAATTCAATTTTACGAGAAAGTGAGTCGTCCGAATATTTTCGAATTGTTTGGTTTTTTTTCAACGATTCGCTTGTAACCCTTTAATATAACGATTGCGAAATGTCGCTTGATGTTTTTTTGCATTGCTCAATACTTGGAATTTTCGCACTATTTCGATTCAGGTTTCATTGAACCGCTGAGATTAAATTACGAGAACAAAGTTATTCGTGTACAAACATTCATTCAGCGTGATTTAAATGTCTGTAATTATAGTACGTTTTTTTTTAAATACTGTCATTATTGACTGTAGATGATCATTTTTTTACAGTGGCGTAATTTTTTTGAAGAAAACCTGCTTGAAAATTATAGGTCTCCCGTGCTAGTTGAGTGTGATTTAATACGCGAACGTCCTGGGAAGGAATTAAATTCTGAGGAAAATTGTTGAAATAAAAAAATACATAATTATTAACAATCAGTTATCGATTACAAAAACTCGATCCAAGAATTGAAACGATAAAACGACGAGCGAAACGTTGATTAAGCTAATTAATTAACCAATTAATATTTCGTGAAAAATCAATGATTACAGTGAGCGAAAAAAAAATGGAAATCTAAAAAAATGTCGTCATTTAAGCAGGTGATGGATTTTAATTTAAAAAAATATTTCAAGATTATTTTATCGATGATCTGCAGCGTCAACTCGAGTGAAAGAGTCAACTTGGAAAATAACGGACACCCTTGTATACAGGGCATCCCACAAGTGGATGCTGACGATTTAAAACTACATCGAGGATGAAATTTCGAGTCGAAAAGTTTTGAAGCACTTTTTGATCCGACGAATCTCCGTTAAGTTATTGTCAAATAACGTTGGACCAATGGGAGGCGTACGATTGGCTCAAACTTTGACGATTGATAACTCGTTGGGTTTCGGTCGTACTAAAAAATCTTACGATACATTTCGACTCGGAATTTCATGCTGAAACTGGCGTTAAATTATTAACATCGATTTTGAGGACACCCTATATATCTATACAAACGCGTGTATACATAGATGTATTTCTAGCAGGGAAGCAAGTGAGTACGAAGAGTCCTCTGTGAGGCACGAGCACCCATCAGGATCCCAAAAGAGCGAGTGGGATCGAGAGGACACGATAAGAATGAAGAGGCGAGCAGAGCGCCGAGAAGGACTCCGAGAGTTGGTCGGTGAAGAAGGAATGCCGTCGGACGAGCGCCCGGGGCAAGCGACGACGATGAGAGCTCTCTCGCTCTCGCGGATCCTCACGCCGTGCCAGACTCCAACTATGCGCGGTCCAGGACGAGTATCTCTTCTCATTCCTTCTCTCTTTTTCTATTTAATAACAACAGAAATAACAGATCATGGAATAATTCTCGCTCGCGTCTCACGACGACGGAAAATCTTTTTTTCTCGTTTCGAACATCGAGATTAAAAGCCTCTTTCCGTTTAGTTTCTAACGGAAAGAATCAGCGATGGAAGGATTCGTTTGAAAAATCAATGAAAAAAGTATCACCGAAAACATGAAAAATAATAATGGATGATGCGGAAAGATAAACGGGTGTGCGGAAGAAATGATAAATAATATCATTGTTTCCGCTTCGTACGATTCGTGTATATGTATATTATGTGCGTGACAAATTTGTAATAAACATGATTAAAAATATATAAACACTGGAGACGCAGGATAAATGAATAAAGAAATAAATATGATAATGAGGCGGTGTATGTGGCTTTGTTATTCAGAGTTTCCCTCTCAATTAATCGAGTATCGTTATCCGAGTACTTTCCGCACGTGTGAGTGTTAAAATTCACTAAAATACATGCACCACTCGAAGGGAAGAGAAAATCGAGTCTACAAATTTCATCCTCCAAATCCGTTAAGCTGTACATGGCGCTCACTTTTTTTCTCTTCCTCTTTGCTGTACCATCCGGTTATACGTGTCGTTCTGGCACTTGGCACAACAATTGTCCCTCTGGCACAACAAAGGGACACGGACAAACGCGCCGGTTTCGCGCCTTCGCGAGCACACATCGCCTCGCGGCTTGACTCTTATTCGCACTGCCGAAATTGGCACGTGAAGAAAAAAAAAGGAAATCGTAAAAACGAGGTTGCAATGTGGAGGGGAAAATGTTTCGAAAAATAAGCGGAGAATTTCGCATCGTCAGAGATGCATCGAAGCAACGCGTGTGCATCGTTCGAACCAAATTGTTTTCTCATTCAACGAAGGCCTCGACGGACGTGGACCAAAATCGCCCACGTGTCACGCTTATTGCGTCAAAAAATCGTTCTTACCGGAATAAAAAATCCCTCCGGAATTGGATTGAAAATTACTTTACGCATATTATTCGACACTTGCTTTTTCAGTATCGAGTAATACAATTTTTCAAAAACATTTCTCTATTATCAAAACGAATGGAAAAAAATTAATTATTCGTCGAAAAAAAAGAATTCTCTTCCTTGTTTGCGTTGAGCCTAACATGAAGAAATAATAGCGACTCATCCGACCGAAACCGTTGAGATAAAGTATTTATCGGAATTACATTTTGGCTATATAATTCTCATTTCTTCAATACTAGGGGTCAAAGGTCAAAGACGCGCGCTTGAGCGGCCGTATTATTGCGCTGCAGCGCTCCATCTCGAATTAAGTATGGAAATCGATTGAACAAAGTATAATTCGGCATAAGTACAAATAGCCAAGTTCAAAGTCAGTACACCTTGATTGGGGGAACACAATTCGAGAGAACGATACGGGAATCATTTTTTGATTCGGAAACATGTTGCCGATTGCGTGGCGTTCGAATATTCCGATATTTCTTTAAAACGTAAAACGTTGCTTTCGTAATACTACCACGCGTGTTATTATTTGACATTGAATAAAAAGTATACGAGAAATAAATGTTGCGTAGACATACAATTATGAAATCATGACGTATGCAAGTATCTCTTCGCATTTGTTCATTCTTAAAAAAAAAGGTCAATATTGAATTGTCAAGTAAATTGTTTTTTGATAAAATTTTATGAATTTCATTATAATGATGTTAGCACATGTTTTTTTCTGCTATGTATAATCGATTTTCTGTTAAGCATTACTTACCTATGTACATGCATATCGACTGCCAATCAATTGCAAAGAAATCACCCGAAGTGAAATTATGTAAAGTAGCGTGAGACTCGAATGATTGTTTTATTGTAGCGCCTGAGAATATACTGAGTTTCGCGTGACGGACACATGACTGTCTCCAAACACCAGATATTATGTTTAATCTGAGAAAAAGAAACGAAAATATGTAGGAAATGACATTCGCGAGGAAATGGAAGGATGGAAGATCGATGCCCAAGGGAACTCTTTGAAAGAAAATAAAGACACGAATATGTTTGAGGCGATTTTGCAAGTATTATTCACTCGGCTGAAGGAGCTTGTACATAATTCATCCGTTATTCATTTCGTATCGCAAGTTACTTGTATAAAAATTGAACGTGGCTGCGCAGAAAAAAAAGAAACGAAGAAAGAGACAATCATGACAAAAATGTGCACGCAAGTCACGAAAAATAGCGTCAAGCTGACTCCAACGTGCGTGCGATTATTCTATTTTTTCACTTGTTCACTTTTTTGTCTCTGATAATTCTATGAAAAATTAAGGGAAAATAATTTAGAAGGGTAAAATAATTACAATGAGCTGTGAATTTTACGACATTACAAATTGACATTCTTCATATTTCTATTATACCACCTATTACTATTATACGACTTATTAGTATTATACCACTTGCGATCGTGCAACAAGTATAGTCCAATTCTATTATCACGTTTCCATGACCGCTCTGCCATTCTATGAATCTCGTGCACATTTTAATCGATAAACTGTGTGTTGATATGTTCGCCGCTCCCGTTGTGCCTGTGCCGCTTATTTTGTTTTTTCTGGTTTTATGTTTGGTTGCATTCTGTAGCGTTTATTTTCTTCGATTCTTCCGTTTGATACGCTTTCGCTGATTCCGAATTTTCTTGTCTTTTCTTCGCCGTCTCCCCGCTGCTCTTTCCGATTCTTACCTCTTTTGGCTCTCTCTTGAGTGCTGCTTTCTTACTTTTCACTCCCCCCGTTTCTTCGCTGCTTTCTCCGAGTTTTCGAGAGCTAACATTTTTTGGCGCTCTCTCCAGCGTTTATTCGTTTCTCTACACTTCGCCAGTCTCTCCGCTGTTTTTTCCGGGTTTCCCAATTCCAACTTTTTTTGGCGCTCTTTCCTACGCTTATACGTTTCTTTCTCCCTCGCCAGTCCCTCCGCTCTTTTTTCCGGGTTTTGCGATTCTAACTTTTTTTGGCGCTCTGTCTTGAGCTCAGACTTTTTTTTCTCCCTCGCCAGTCTCTCCGTTCTTTTTTCCGGGTTTTCCGATTCTAACTTTGTTTGGCGCTCTCTCCAGCGTTTATTCGTTTCTCTACACTTCGCCAGTCTCTCCGCTCTTTTTTCCGGGTTTTCCGATTCTAACTTTTTTTGGCGCTCTGTCTTGAGCTCAGACTCTTCTTTCTCCCTCGCCAGTCTCTCCGCTGTTTTTTCCGGGTTTTCCGATTCTAACTTTGTTTGGCGCTCTTTCCAGCGTTTATGGGTTTCTCTACACTTCACCAGTCTCTCCGCTCTTTTTTCCGGGTTTTCCGATTCTAACTTTGTTTGGCGCTCTTTCCAGCGTTTATGCGTTTCTCTACACTTCACCAGTCTCTCCGCTCTTTTTTCCGGGTTTTCCGATTCTAACTTTTTTTGGCGCTCTGTCTTGAGCTCATACTTTTCTTTCTCCCTCGCCAGTCTCTCCGCTCTTTTTTCCGGGTTTTCCGATTCTAACTTTGTTTGGCGCTCTTTCCAGCGTTTATTCGTTTCTCTACACTTCGCCAGTCTCTCCGCTTTTTTTTCCGGGTTTTCCGATTCTAACTTTTTTTGACGCTCTGTCCAGTGCTTATGCGCTTCTTTATGCATCGCCAGTCTCTCCGCGGTTTGGCGCAAGGTGGAGTTTTCTTCCTTTACCGGCCTCAGGGACTCTCTGGCTGAAAACGGCATCGCTTCGTCCCGTGTTTCGTCCACTCCTTCGTTTTCAAAGCCAAAGAGGGTCTCCATCGTTGAGTTCCATCCTGTTACGAAGTCTCCGGCTAAAAACAGCCTCGCTTCGTCCCATTCGATGTCCGATGTCTGTTCCACCCCTTGGTTTATAATGGCGAGGAGACTGTCCCCTAAAAGTTCCACCCTCGAAGCATCAGTATCACCCGTCGATAAAGATTCTCGAAATGGATCGTTAGAGGTCTTAACCTGCCTTGAAACACGACGCTTTGACGGTCTTTCAGCATCGTGATAATAGGCCTGGATCGATATTTACGTTGATCATCATTACGAGTTAACCTTTCGTCACAAACAACGTTTGGATTTTAATTTTTTTAACATTTACCTTTTGTACTGAAACGCACTTTTCCCGAAATTCTTGGCTGGTCCGTGCGAGTTCCTGCTCTGCCGCACAAACTGTCACGATACCGAGGGCGATTAAAAAAATTACCACGACAGAATGGGTCCGCGTCATATCTACGGTCAAGTATGATTATCGAAGTGGTTTTTAATTGTTTTCGGCAGAAATACGCGTAAGACTTTATTTTAATATCTCCACAAAATATCAAAGAAGGAAAATACGCCAAGTGTCGCCAAAGACGAAAAGATGACTACAACTGCGTGGATGTAGTCCAGGCTTTGCTATTTATACCTTTATCTTTTTGAATGTTCCACTTAGACATCTATTCTCAATACATATTGCGACGATATAAGGAATTTACATAAAAAAAACGTTCATTTCAGATAAGATAATTTTATGTTTCTATGTGATCGATAAATTCCGATAATATTTGACAATTTTCGAGTGTTCTGAAAAAACATATTTTATGGAATTCTGTGTCTATGTAATAACACGACAGAAATATGAATTTTTCACACAAGTATATTTTCTATTCATTCGTTGTGTCTTTTACTCGCCGAGTTCTTTGCTCGTGCCGACGTTACGCAACGTCTGGTGGTTCTTTGATAATATTTCTACCAATGCTGGTGAGTGAAGCTGATCAAGCAGTCGATTTTTCACGAGGAAAAAAGTGTCTACGCTACGAAACAATAATAACATGTGTGACTGTCGAATAACGTTGATGAATAATAAATTGATACACTCGTTGCGTACGAAATGAATTTAAAAGAGCACGCAGTTAAAAATAACACTTTTCCAAAAGTTCAAGCGCTCCTAATTTTTCTTCATCACGGTAGATGTTGAACAAATCTTGTATTTCAGGGCAATTTTCGACCCATCGCCGACAAAGATATGACAGCATCTTTGGAGTCCCCAAATTTTCAAAAATAAATGTTTTTTTAAACCTCAATCCAATATTATCAATGTATATATTATATTATATTATCAATATAAAGAAATATAAATAGAATTGTCGAGTAGCAATTCCTGAAAGTTAATATTCACAAAATTAGAATATGCAATATAACATTTGTACTTACTTTAATCCGACTTTTCTTCTGATTGGGCCTGCTATTACGGTTTTTGTATAACTGATCGATCAACAAATTTTGGTGGACTGTCATAATCCGACAACTGTCTGAATAGGATAAGTCGCGCGAACCGAGTCTAGTATGAATTTTACGTCTCATTCCCTTATCATCGATGAATCATACAACGTAAATAAAACGACAACAATGCATGCGATATTTCGATATTTCGATAATCCTGGTCTATATCTCCTCATCAACCTTTTTTAAGAAGAATCGAGCAATTCAATTGTCAATAATAATTTCTCATTATTGATATCGACTATTGATTCAATTAAAAAAGTCAATTGGAACAAACAATTATTTCAAGTGCTCAATGAAATAATCGTTCATCGATGAATTGTTCATTTATTGTAGTAATCTTTTTCAAACAGCTGCTGTCGATGTACGAGCGTAAAGAGAGAGAGAGAGAGAGAGAGCGAGAGAGAGAATTTCTTTTCCCTCCGCGTTTATTAAAGTTCAGCTTAATTAACCAAGTACGAGGAAACAAAAAAATGTGTCGTGTCAAAAATCGTTCTCGTTTGGGACAAAATACGCGGGATAATATATAATAAAGTCCACGTGAATGAGATACGTCCCAATTTATTCAGCTCGAAGCTACGATTCTTTATCGCCGTGCATAAGTGCATTCCGCGTGCTGGGTCGCGCGCGTCTCTCATCCCCCGTTTGCCGCTGCTTATCGTTATACGCTCTTTCCTTCGCGGTATCTTGATCCCGAGGGAGAATTATAAAAGATCCGCCGATGCCTTACATATACATGTGCGCGGCGAAGGGACCCCAGCGATCGTTGGTACAAAGGACCAGGGCGAGAGGACCGCGAAGAACACGAGAATGAGGACGACAGATTCCGAGCTCGGAATTTCTCGAGATCTTTTATCGTCGGGCGTCAACGAACTTTTAAAGACTCTGGGATGTTCTCCCCTTCTTTCCGCTCATCTTTCCCTCCCTCCACTCCTTGCTCTTATCTTTACCACCTGCTCGTTCTCCTATTTTTCAATCGACTTTCCATCTCTTTCCCCCAACTGATGAGAGGCCGATTTCATTCAAGGAGCAGGTTCACCGGGGATCCTGTGGTACCCGAAAACTCGAACCTCCCGGCTTGGATTTTGTTGCGATTGTAGAAAAACATGTCGTAAGACTACCCTCGGAGTTATTTGTCCATCCACCACCGAATTTCATCCTCAATTTACCCTTGAGCCGAATTAACATCGACTTTCAGGACACCCTGTATATCGTGTACTCTGGTCTGTAATAAATATGATACAACGATTAAACACACTCGAGTAGCCGAAAAAAACAAAAAAACAAAATGGTTATTGACGTACGCACATACACACATCCCTTTCTAATCAGCCTCGGACTTCGCCGCGAGAGAGAACTTGCCTGAGAGACTGCCAATCACTGTCGTATAAATAACCGTACCGGTTACACGGCTTTCCATCCGAGTTTACAAGTCGCACAAAGTCGAGTGTCAATGTTCGTGAGACATGCTCGTACTTTGGTATTATATTATACCGCGTGCAGCAGCGTTTATTATAATACATCGTCGATTCCCGCTGGGACGGGACGGAACCGAAACAGTCCTTTATGACGAACGCTATCATATTATTCGCAAACTTCGTATAATATCCTGGCTCGTACGTGCGCCCGAGAGAGTTTCTCCGCGACTTGACGATCAACCGCTTGTACCCTATACTTTCTCGTCGGCTGCCGCGCATATATATTAACCCCTCTGCGATAATTACACACCCGGGAGATAGGAAGACCGCAGTATATCGGGAATAATGAAAATCTATTAAACGGCGATAGGATTGATGGCCTCGATCGTCTCCGTGAAAGCACCGAGTGGACGTTTGTTTTTTGTTTTTCGTTAAATTCTCATTCAAATTTCGATTTTTATATTTCATCCTACATCCGCGTGTACGTGTGATCGATCGATCTTCGTCGTGAGACTCTCAAAGCAAAACTACGGTTCTACCGATAGCGCTTCGATACACCAGGTTGGTGCTGAGAAAAATGAAAAAGTGTGCAAATTGTCTTACCGATATCGATATATTCGTCTTGGCTCGAGGGTGTGTGTTAATCGATCGGCGAATTAATGAGCGATTAACGGAAAGAAACGAAAGTTTTTTTTCGATCGACACGTTTATCGACATCGATGCGAGTTTCTATCGTGGAAAGTTCGACGCGACTTTGTCCATCGAATGGAATATTTCGAAATCGTCGAAAAACACTGTGGCTCAAACTCCGACATAATTTACCTTACTCTCCTGGTCTTTCCCCTGGAGTTGAAAGCCGATGTTACTGACAATTAACCAGGCGAAAAAAAAACGAAATTCTCAATGAAAAAAAAGACGATTGGAAATGTAACGAATGATCGCAGTGGTTAGGAAATTCTGCTCGTTTGATTTCATCTCAATTCTCATCGGCGGAGTTGTGAAAAGTTGGGCCGAAATAGTGGAAAAACATCGGGACCATCTCATCAATGTTTTCTTACTTTTCTCTTGCTTTCCTTCGTAGTTTGAAGCCTGACATGCTGCTTTTGGATTCTCTTGGCCCGCGATGGCTTGCACGGTACTGGTATTACTCGAGTCCCGGTGATGCTGACCACCGGTCGCTCTTCTCCTCCTGAGGTCGCTGACTCGAACGGTCGCCGATCCGTCAGTCGATTACTCCGGGGATCTTACGTGAACATGGAAACAGGTTCTCGGAATCCGGTTCTCGATTCTACATACGACTCTAATCAACGCGGCGAGATTGCTGCATCCTTGCTCTCTTGCATGGCGATAGCGCAGAGTGCGAGATTTCAAAGAGAAAGAAAGACGCTAAGAAACGATGCAAAAGTCAGAGAGTAAGAATGAGAGAGAGATGGACAGAGATGGAAAGATCGGCAGGGTAAAAAGGGAACGAGGGAGAGTTGGCTTCTTCATCGAGCTGACTACTAGCTTGAAATCGCGCGTGAACGCTTTCGCTCTTGACCGTTTATTCGATCAGCTATGGGTTACTTTGCGACCACCGCTTTGCTGCTTCCTCAAGATCAGCCAAGTAAATTGCACATTCTTCGCTCAATAAAGCCAAGGTACACAGGTTGTAGGGACATGACACTGTATACGACGGGTTCAGAATGGGTTGTTTCTTTCTTTGACATCGTCAAGGTGGGTATGACAGCCGTGACCTTGAAGCCTTTTGGTTACTTTAAACTCGGGTCTATTCCCTTGAACTTTTCCAGCCAGCTGCCATTATTTTCAAGTTTTCACTTTTGCCACCTTGCAAAATCGTTCATTCGACCGGCTATGGGCTAAGTTGCAACCAAGGAGACACCGCGGTCTTCACTCGATAATGCCAAGATTCGCGCAGGAACATGCCACCATACTGTGAGGTTCCAGACGGTCAAGTTTCTTCGTCAATTCTTGAAGTTGGGCATGAAGACTTTGGACTCTTTTGGCTTTGACTTACCGCGATAAAACTTTTCCATTTGGAAGCATTATCATGATACCATCGAAATGGATACTATGTTTCTGCCAGGCAATTCGGGACAACTTCGCTGAATATCTCATACGGTGAAGCTTTGTTCAAGTTGACTTTTGTTGCGCTGCAGGATCGTTTATTCGATCGGCTGACGTCAGCTGGACAGATCTCACTGGATCATCTGTTAAATTCATTAGCGAAGAACGAGCGTCGAAGTAGCCCCGTGGATTCAAGAGCCTGCGTATCATGATAAAACTGTAGGGTACGTGTTTCCGAAGAGACAAAGTAGATCACCCGGTGAAGATGGACGACACGCGAGTTGCAGTTCCGAAAGCCAGCTACCATTTCCTCAAACTGCCTCCCATCGTCATTCCCTTGGTCCCTTTTTCTCTCTCGCTGCCGATAAACACCTGCGGTATCGCCGCCGTCGTATATCCACCGTCTCGATCGACCGTACATTTTCACCTGAGAATCTCTCGAGCATCTCGCACCTACATTCGCATTCTCTCTCTTGCAATCTCGTCTCGATCGTTCGCGAAACGAGCGAGATCGGCTTCCGTAGATATATATGAACATTCTCCTTCCTGGACATCATCCCTCGCTCTGCTTTCTCTCTCTTTTTTCATCTGGTTTGGTCGAAGCTTCAACGCTTTTCAGACTCCTGGGTGTCCATGCGCTATCTTCGCAACGGGAGAGGAAAGCTTATACCACTGCGAGAGAAACTCACCTTCTTGTTATGCCTATCGCTTATCCCGTCTGTATGAACACTGTGGATATAAAATCCTGCATACGTCGCGTACATCGCGGGTAAATCCTTTTCAGAACGAGAGAGGAGCGAGAGAGGCATAGAAAACGAGGGATATTCTGGTTCTGGAAAAGAATACAACGGCAAAAGACAACTCATAAGATCGGGGCACATGACTATTTATAGCACGGCTTGAGAGGCGATGATTATTTCTTCCTCGAGCATAGATGGAGCAAGAAGAAAACAGGAGAGAAATGAGAGGAGAGAGTGAGAAAGCAGGCAGGTAAAAAAAAATGGCAAAGAAGAATAGAGTGTTCGCAACGATCTTGGAGTACTTAGATCTTCGTAATGTATGTATTTGAGCACATACGCGTACATATGGGGCATTTAACGTGGAACCAGACGGTTTTGGAACCTTGTTTTTTTGATTCGCTGCCCGAAATTTTTCGTTTGCATTCTATCGATTGCAAGACATTTTCGTGACTTTCTCTCCAAATTTATTTATAAGACGTGCTCGTGATATCGATTTTTTCACAACAATGTTTGGTAAAGATTATCATTTCTCCCAAAGAATTTTGGATTGATTGTAGAGAATGTTGTTATTTTTTATTTAGCTTTTCAAACTTCGTTTTTCAAAATTTTCCTAGTGGATGAAAAAGATGCCAGGTTGAACGTGGAACGCCTCATACGCGATATAACGTGCCCGTTTTAAACCGGCGTATAAATCACCGCTCTCCAGCAAAGAAAGGTAGAAAAAGATTATTTAAATCAGGCAAACTATCCATTGATATCGGGACATTCTTGCCGTTGAGTCGTTAAAGTGTGTCGTATTTATATACGTGGATACGTCGTGTTGTGAGTTTCAAATTCATCGGTAAAATAGGTAATATCCGAACGATGAAGAAACAGGCAAGGTTTATGGAAGACGTTACAAAGTGTACCAAAGTAATTTCCGTCCTGTATCTCTGTGTATTATTATTCATAACGGTATCGTTTAATCCCATACCGGCGATGCAATGTCCAAGATATACAACGCGATATACGATAAGTATGATACTTTGTCCTTTCTTTTTTTATTACCCTCATACGTATAGTCGATTCTCCACCTGACGAATTTTGTAAACGTATTATGCTCGTGAGATGTTAATGGGCACACGTACAAATCGTTAATACCTCTCGGAACAAGCGATATTTACGAAAATCGCGCGATCGACGAACCTTGGTTAACCGAGTGCAACATTTCGGCAAAAAGTGAAGCTCCACTTCCGTGGAAAAAAACAAACGCGACCTCGAAATACTTTTCGAAACTTTTCACTGTTTTGAAAAAATGGGGAAAAAAGGAAAACCCTTTGGGCAGCAATTGAAAAATCTGTTTTTATTTTTCGGATTCCCATGCGAGGAATCTACTTCGTACTGCAGCAGTTATTCGGAATTATTCTGCAAAGAATAAACAAACGATTTTATTCGCGAATAACACGATCAACGAATGATTGAGAATTCATTCGACTGAAAGAACATTAGTCTCGAGCGAAATGACGTGATATCGCATACCAGTCGCATTAATTTTTTTCCTCTCCACGTAGGATATAAAGTTCACAATGGACCAACGATAATCGTACTCCGTGTCGTACCAGTGACACAACCTACACAAGCTTCATAAAGTTTCTGCTTTTTTTTCCGACAATAAGACCTTAAGATCACAGCCCGCAGATAACGGATCATATACTGTTCCATATTAGACCGGTGTCAAACGGTAACTATTAATCGAGAGCTGAGAAACGAAAAGCGTTGGGAGACAACGAGAAAACGGTTGTTCCTCGAGGCATAGAGTGTGCCAAGGCACACACGATACACTCCGCGGGATCGCTCGATCGTAGAAAGTGACATTCCAACATATATTTTCTCCTCTATGAAATTGTTACACAAACGCAGTTTGATGGAGGGACGAAAAATCATAATTAGAAATACGAAGACTGTCGAGACTGAGAGATCTGTCGGTTTAAGGTGGCAGTATAAGGTGGAGCTTCAAAAAAAAGACACGAACCTCGCCGTTATCGAAACATCGATTATCAAAATTGACATTTTTGACACGTCTCGCATGGAGACACCTGGGTCTACGTATAAAAAGAACCACGCGACATACGCTGACTCTAAAAAGTATAGAAATTCAATCGAAAGCAATGTACAATGATGGTAAAAAATAAAAGAATAGATACGCTTTCAGCCGACGAATCATGCAGGCGATTGCATTTTAATTGTGCATTTCGATTCAAAACAAATTATGACTCATTTAATCTCGTTGAAATTGAAATTTTAGAATGCGTTTACAGAATTTTAGAATGCACCCTTACAGAATAGATATGTTTTCATCCACGAACCATGCAAAATTGCGTGTAAAAGATGCATGCGTCTCATTACATCCATGTACAATATATTTATGTATGTATATTTAAAAAAAAAAACTATATATATATATATATATATATATATAAAAGCCATGCGAAATTCGCTTGATGGTTTATCGTCTCTTTTGGCGCAGAGAGCATTGTGGCTGCGGCATAATATTAACATTAGCGGGGTGATTAGTGGGATGCTGCATACTCGGTCCTGGCCAATAGCTCGAAGACTGTAATCGGAGTTCTCTCGTGTATTTTCTACACACGCGAGTGTCCGTCCATTAACGAGAATGAGACGAAGGGAGAAAAATTGGATGCTGAATTTGACCGCGGGACCCACGGCAAAGGTGGAATCCTCATGTCGGTTCTCCGTTGTCTTTGCTGCTTCTTTTTTCCTCTTCCGTTCAATTCGAGCGTTGGATCTCGTGACACAATCAACCGATTAAACTCGATGTCCCATTAAGAATGATTCCGAGATACAAGTGGTACAGATGAGTTTGCCTGGATAGGTCATTCAAGGTCATTCAATGTCATCCATCATCCTGGGAACCTCTTCCGTCATTCACCTGTAAACAGTCATGACAGTCGTCTTTTCCTTCCTTCTTCTTCAACCTGATCTACAATACAAGATCCCCTGTGTGTCGCCAGATTTCATCCCGAGGGATATCGCGTCATCGTCAATAGGGCCAGCGGAATACATCGCCGCAGCCTCCGTATTCCGGTAAAAGTTTTCAAAAAAACGAGAAGAAAAAAAGGCAGAAGCCTGCTCACTCTCAAGATCGTCGACTGTGATCGCGAAAACGTTTTATCTCGAAACTGATCTTATTCTCGTCCAATTAGAATAGCGCGGTGGATTTTCGAGCCGACAACAATTTCATGCTGAAATTAATATGCCTGTAATTCATTGAAAAATAAAATTTGAGAAAAAGAAAGGGAAACCGAGCCCGCGCATTGAACGCGAACGTACGTGTATAAAATTGATGATTAAAAGAAAGTCGTTTATGTCCCCGGAGCTTAGCGCGGAGATAATGAGTCCGCGTGTGTCAAACGAGAGAGAGAGATAACGAGGATACCGTTGGCGTCTGCGGACTACACGTACGACAAGAAGAATTAGCGTGTCCGTCCGAGCCTAAATTAACGATCGCGAGCTTGGGCGTGATATTCGAGACGACGACGACGAGGAACAAAAAAAAAAGATGAAAAAAAAAGAATTGAGAAAAAATGAGAATGATGGAAGGCACGGGACAGCATCAAGATCTTTGGATCATTGGAGAGAAGATAAAATCATTTCATGGTTATTCGCGGGTTTCTCTGAATCGAATCTATGAAAATTCTTTCCCTCGCCTCTTTCGGAGACTCTAAGAGTATACTCTGGACATTCGCATTCCATTTTAGACCTTAACCGGAAATAGAATGCGAACAGGATCGCAGCATCCTTGAGAGAAGACACCAGAGTTCGAGGACGTTTTTTTCAAATTTATATTTTTTCACACACTCAACGACCGAATCGGGTGGGGTAATTTTGAATAATTGAAATGTCAAAAGGCCATTGGTGATGAAAAAAAAAATGAAAAACGAAGAAAATAACGGAAAATTCGGTTCTCTCGGCTCTCGCGTTTCAGCGATCGTCGCAGAAAAGCTGGGGAGCCCGTTTGGTAGAGAAACATGGGCGAAATGCCGGGGCGATGGTCGCATTTTTCTTTTCGCATCGAAGAACGCCAAATGGTGGATAGTTTTACCGTCCAATGGCCGGCAAAACATCGGCTGTAAGTCGCCAACGCCAACGCTAACCACCGACATGATCGCTGTTTCTCCTGAAACAGTGTGCGTGCTGCTGCTGTTGCTGAAACCATTGGCAACTTGTTACCCACACCGTGAATACCCATACGTGTATCTATGGCTCTCTTGTACCGGGGGAAACAACACGACATCGACTTGTTTATGCGCTCGGATGCTCACTTGCCCCTGCGGTGGCGGTCCAACTAAATCACACCCCGTGGATTTTATATTTAAACAAATAATTAATTCAGATGCCCCCGACTCGCCAGGTGGTCGCTATTCTTGACTTATACACACACACAAACATACAAGCAGACACTCGCGTGTGGGTGTCTATGAAACATGTATATGTGGGTACATTAGGGTGGCGGTTATTTCCCACATTGACTTTTTTCACCCGGGTTTACGTCGAATATTCACTTTATAGTCTTGAAAGAATTTGGAAAAAAAATGGCAGTGCCATTAAGCCCCGAACAAGTGACGACGTTCTTCCCGTTGAATTGACGCGAGATTTCAGCACTTTTATTATCGTTTATCGCGGTTCGTTAATTTTTTGAAAAACCGTCGATCGTGCCTCGGCCATCGTGTTTCTACAGATCGATATAATTTTTTAGTCAACTTTCATCACGACTAAAAGGATCGTGTTCGAAGGGGAATTAGCTGTTTTTCGTAATGTAATGAATATAATAAACGAGAAAGAAATTGATATATGTAATTAAATAAAAATAATCGATTCTCAATGAATTTTGTACCATCAGAAGAGCAAAAGATTCGCCTGTTCCATCGAGTCACGAGTTTAACGCGTGAACCTTTCTTAAACTCATTGACTCTCCATTCACTTTTTTGTTCTATCCTTTCCAAAGCTCTCTTTTCGTTCAACATGGACAAACTAACCGTACACCCACACACACACACACACAGAGGCACACTTTTCCCCGACGAGCCGTCCGGAAAATTCGTGGCAATTTGTTATCCCGTGAGTTTCGAATAGTTAGCGATGGAATTGTGCAAAACGACGGAGGAGAGCGGGAAACGCTCGGGCGTATTCGTAAAAAGTTGAAAAAAGGGAGAAGAAAGACGATGAGTCGTAAAGCGCGAGTCTCGTTATTTTCCGTTATTCTATGAAGATACGGAATTGCAGAAAGGGGTTGAAAAGATATACGAAAGCAATCGACCGAGCGAAAAGTTTCGTTCGAGGAGTTTCCGGGACTTGCACGTTAGAGAAATTCTTACGAAAGCACAAAAGCCTCCCTGCAGCAAGTTTCACCCAGGGATTCAGCAGCTTCCGTCGCTCTGGGTCCACGCGATATTTCCCATGCTGGGCTCTTCTCTCCGATCTGTTTCATCTCCCGATCTTACCCTCCTTTTCTCTGTCTCAGCGTTGACGGTGGCCGCGAACATTGGCGCGAGCAATTTGCTCGAACGTCGAACAAACGTTGCCGAAAAGTTTCGAAAAGTTTCCGACAATCCTCCTGCTGTTTTCCTTCTTTTTTCTCAAACTTCTCGAAGAAACTCTCTTTCTCCCTCTCGCGGAACTTTCATCGTTTACAGCTGCCAAATTGTCGACGAATGAGGCAGCTCTTTAAAACTCACGTGATGCATTAACGCGAAGGATACAATTGTTTTAACGAAACTCAATTGTACTGTCAGAAACGTGGTGTATCTCGTTTTTTTTAAGACACACGAATGGAGTGTCAATTTCAAGCACTATGGGTAGGTTTCTGAAAATTTCTGAAAAAAATCAATCACGCGGCAATGTCAAAAAGTTGCCGACAAATTACCGAAAGCAAGCCTTCGGTGGTGGACGCTCCATCCAAAATAAATCGTTGAAGTCAAGGAAAATTACGGGTCATTGACAGTCGATCCGGTATTGAATATTTCTTTTTTTCGAAATTGGAAAAGAAACGAGGTGATTGGTGATTTATCGGTGATCTTTTTTGCCATGTCCGAATATATATTCTTCTGTTTGAAAAAAAAAAACGCAGGTCTTTTCGACGAACCATTAGCCAGAAAAAAGATTCCAAATTTGACCATTTCCCGGGTAGATGCGTGGCTCTTTAGACTCCGCGGAATCGTATCATCCTTCGACATTGATTCCATCGAACGCAGCGCACACGTGACGGGTCCGCGAAAGAAGAGATAATTTTTTGTTACTTTGCAAAATAAATGTCATCCTCCGGCCACCTTCCTGCTAGATTTTTCTACCCTCCTGTGGCATCGCGTTCATCGTATACGGTCGTGCGATTATTTATCATCTCGCGTCTCGTCTCGTTGACATCATTGACGCTGGATACGCGGTTGGGTGTCCTTGACGCGCCAGGGTACGTCGAATACACGCCGAATACACACGGCGTTTGGTGGACGTGTGTAAACGAGAAAGGTTGGCTTTGAGCTTCGAACATGATGATGGTTTATCGCAATCACAAAATGCAACACGATAACGACGACGAACGACGAGCGACGGGGACGAAGACGACTAAGCAGTTTAAAGTCTTCCGGGTCGCTTGTGCAAATCATGGTTCGAGGAGAGATATTCGCCGTTTAACGTGCACCCAGTAGCCATGAATGCCTTAACGGTACAGAGATAATCGAGTACCTAGAGGAGAGTAAGTATATGAAGGGAAGAGAGAGAGAGAGAGAGAGAGAGAAAGATGGGGTTGAGATGAACGAATCATGGGATGACAACTTAGGGTGAATAACGCAAAGGGGGCAGAGGTGAATTGCAGAAACAACCCCTTAGCCAATGGTAGCAGAGACCTCGTTAAACCCAACACGGTTTCCTATCAGTTATAATCGTTTGCATCTATATGTTGATATATGTGGGTGTTTGTGTGTAGCCTCATGTGTCTTGGAAATCTTCGAGCAGTTTATCGCACTTATTTTCTTACATGTGAAAGACTGGATGTTTCAGTGTCAAGAGGGTAGGAACATCGAATCATTCGAATCACTCGGCAAAGTCAGTAATAAATGAGACCAGCGATGGGTACTCGCGCTCACACGCGCGATCGCAATTTAATCCGTCAAAATCCCGTAATTGTCAAATTCGAGGAAAAACAAAACAAAATAACGACAAAACCATCGATTCTGAGGTTTTTTGGAAGTGGTGAAAAATGAGTTCAATTTTTTTTTTCAAATTTTGAATCTTTCAAGAGTTTGTGCGATGGGAAATTTTCCGATGATTACGAAACCGACTTTCTCCCGAAAACTCGATATTTCAATGAGAAAATAATCATTAATTGATAAAATTCGTATTATTGCATTTTCGGATTGAAATATTGGAATTTCGATGGAATACCGATGTGTTACGTAATCAGCGAGAAGAAATACAGCGATATCGATAATTAAAAATCATTTTTGAAATAACAAATTTTTCGCCATTTTTTACCGGATCGAGTGGCTTGGCTAAAATAAATTGGCTAAAATTGGCTTATTAGAAGGATGGGAGGAAAGTAAAAAATCTTGCCTCTTAAACCGTCAATCTCAGTTACAAATGAGAATTTCAACGTTAATTCAATTTTCTTTTCATTTTTCAAAATTATTACATAGACTCGGGATACTGGTTTACTGGAATAAAACAATAGATCGAGCAGAGTTGACGCAATAGTACGAAGGATTGTAAGCGTCCGAAATCGTTGACGATTTTGTGTAGCAAAATTCCAACGAGGTGAATCCGTTGGATTACATTGCACTACAATTCGTGGCCCAATTGCACATAGCAATAAAAGTTTGCAGACGTGGACGCGGGTGTATGTTTCGGACATGAAAGTTTGACGCGAGCAGAAAAGGAACGCGAGAGAATAGGGGTGGAAAAAACGGGTTGTGGGAGAAAATACAGCGGAGCTGGTCTTGCGTCGAAGAGCAGGTAGAAAAAGGGAGAAAGCGAGAAAGAACTGGACAGCAAAGAGGTAAGCACGGAGGCAGGGAGTACGGCAGAGAGGGATGCTGAAGGTTCCAGTAACGTCAGCGATAGCGGTAGAAGGGAGAGGCTGGTAGCCCGCAAAGTATCGACCCGACGCGCGAGAAGGCTGCCGCTCCCGCTTCCAGGGTCGCCGTCGCCGGGGTCGTCTGTTACTATAGGTATGCACCTTGTTGCCCTTCTTCCTACCACCCTCCTGCCGCATCTGTCCATTATGGGGGTATACACAGAGCACAGCAAAGAGCCTGAAGTCTCCTGGTGAACTCGACTACACATACAAGTGTTACGCTAGCTAGATTGCAGTTAGCTTATTGACAATCTTTGGGTTCCTTGCACTCTGATTTCTGCATGAAAAGTTCCGCTGGCCTCAGTAAGAAAGTTCCGTAACCTGCATTGCCTCCAAGCGTCCTTATCAGGGCATTTGATGTAGGTTAACTGCCGATAGTTTAGCGATCTTGGCAACAAAGATGTCACACAGTGACAAGGGGTTTATGGATGCTGCACGATCAAAATTGAGTGAAAAACTTGTACTTTGGGGGACTTGGTCGGTCTTGAACGTCTGCTATCTGGTGACTTGTGAGATTTCCGTTGATCAATGCGGAAAAACAACAGTCATTGTCTCCTTAGCCGGTGTTTGGAGGATCGGAGAATCGTCAAATGATGGTGGAACACTTTTTGGGAGTAACGGTACTCCTGGAGTGCTCCTCTATTGTTGAGGACGGATCGGGTACGAGTCGGCGGTAACCGCGAGAAAATACGGCCACGGGGAGTAGCCCGTTGGCTGATTTCGCGGGGTGTGGCTAAAGCGACGGTAGCCTACAATCGTGGCAAGCTCAAAGTACAACGGAATCGTCCATCCTGCTCTCAAGCACATATACCGGGTATATATTCGTTGCTCCTACCAATGTTCCACTTCTGCTCCCACTCTTCGTCATACCGGGAACTCTTTATCGTCTTCCTCTCTCTCTCTCTCTCTCTCTCTCTCGTTTCATCGATAACTCTGGATCTCATCGTGGTGAAACAATGTGCCTGTCCTCGTTGCTCTTGGATATCGACGACAGTTCCGCTGATAACAATAGGCAGAGTTTGGGGACAAAGAAAAGAGAGGGAAAGCGCAGAATCGCAGGAGTGTTTTCCCCGTGGTCGCGGGCACAACCAGGCAGGCGCATTGTCGACCTATTACAATGGCGAGATCAGCTCATCCTCCCGCAACATCCTCTCATTGTCATCCAACCGATGTCTGATTCTCTCCATGTATCCCTTGTCCTTGGCCAACACCATCCGAGGTCTCGGCGACTTCTCCGTGCCCATGCGTCGATGCGCGACCAAGGCATTGTTTCGTCGAATGGGCGTCATCCGTATGGCGCACAGAAAGCACGATCAAAACCGGAATCTCCGGCAGCGACTCCACCCCGGTATTCCGCTCCAAGATTTTATGACTCAAATCGACGATAATTTCATGATAATCGTGAAAAATGAACATCCACGAGTCCACCGATGGCAATTGCTTGCAGTGCCTTTTTATTTGGAAAACAACAATGACACTTCTTCAACGTGCCGCATGAATGCAACTCTTAAATTTCCATCGTCACATGCCATCATCGCGTATGGGCCTAATGATCCACCTGTTGGCTCTCAATGAGATCCCATCGATTCGTCGACGATTATCCGTTCAACGACAACGGGATTAGGAAATCCGTTTGTCTAGCCAAGTTGGCAATCCCTGGATACTACGAGCGGGGAATTCCAAACGTCGCATCAATCTTGAGCATTCAGTATAGTCGTCTTCTCGTGTCTCTCGATAGCGATCTTTCTGATGCGTTCCCAGAGCATCGGATAGGGATGAATGGTCCTAGCAAAATCGGCCCTCTCGAGCCTGTACAATTCACAAACCTCAACGGCAACGACGCTGGCTACTCTCTGGGCGTCCGGCATCACTAGTGCGATCTCGCCAAAGTGCGCGCCATCCTCCAGATGACAGACCTCTTTGCCGGAATGCGTATAAATAGCGACTGTGCCGGTCGCTATGAAATACATGCAATCCCCGGACTGTTTGGCTCTGACGATCACGTCGTTCGTCAGGAATATTTCGGACTTGAGGAGCACGACGATTCTCGCGAGCAACGATATCGGCAAATTGTTGAAGAACGTCACGTTCTCGACGAGTTTGCGACAAGAGTTCATACCGATCTCCTGAAGTATGTGAGACGAGAGGGTATTGAGAATCTCGATTTCCCTGAAGTAACGATGCTGATAACGAAACTCGTAATAGGCGATGAAACGCTGCTGGACCGATCTCGGCAGCTGCCGGTGACGCATGTATTGCTTGAGCTGAGCAACGATCGCCTGATACTGAAGCTTCGAACTGCTCGACGCCTTGAAGCACAGCATCACTTGAGCGACTAATATACAAAAAATAATAATGCCGAGCAGCTGCATCATTATACCGATGTACTGATCGTCGCTGGATGCTGGCTCGTCGTGGAGAAATCCCGATCTCGCAATGATCGCTACCGTTCTGCGCCAGCATGACCAGTATCTCGACTGTGCATCATCCGACCAGATGCCGTCGATGCTGATCCAGGATGCGTTGGCTGGACGTTGGGGTACACCGAGTGTCACCATGAAAATCGGTACGATCCATGCTGCGCAAGCGCACCAATGTACGGCGATGACCAGCCAGGGCAGTGTGCAGAGTAAACGAAACTTGGCCTGGTCCATACCGTACACGTTCAACATTCTCGTGGTGTACGAATAAGCGGAGAACATGCGAAAGGCGTAAATCAACGTCGACAGTTCACGAGCGACAACGAGCTCGTACCACGAGCCTAGGAAGAATATATCGGTAGGCAATGAACCCAACAGGTCTGCTGCAAAAGTACCACGTTGTACGTAGCGTTTCATTATCATCTTGTAATCCATCTCGACGTAGCGGTGCGTTGCGTCCAAGTACCTGCGCTTACGCGTGTACCATTAGTTATTTTTTCTTTTTTACTTCTCTAGTGACGGAGTTACGGCTTATTCCACCCAGACATGTGCTCTGTACAGTGCATGCCCGCTCGCCTCCGTGCTCTTTCGCTTCGATTTTGCGTGCATGCGTGTTTGCTCTTACTCTGATCTTACCCTGTCGTGAAATTGATGATTATGTCCGTGCAGCATAGAAGCAGGGCGAAATTTTTCCCAATCGTCCAGTAATAAAAGTCACTGCGATTCGTGTCAAAAGCTGCTTGATACGGTACGAACAGGGTCATTCCGATCATCATCAAAATCATCAGAATGTCCCACCAATGCCTTGCGAAGAATAACACGGGTGTTTGGATGGCCAATTAAAGTCCGATCGAATTATGCGACAAGTCGGAAAATTCATATTTGTATCTTTCGAAATGACGAGTGATTCGATTCGATGAATTCGAACGATTGAGTTCGATGACGTATTGAAATTGAATAATATTGAACCGAGTAATTTGAGTTTTCGGACTGTACGAAAAAATTGAATTATTCGGACATTCGTATAATTCGAATATCACCAGTTGACCTGGATAATTCCTAAGTTTGAATTATTCGCACGCTTCCACTATTTATAGATGAAACAAATATTAATTGGCGTACCTGAATAAACTGAAGGGGTGAATGATGCCTGTGAAGTTTCGGAAATGACGACGTTTCTCGTATATAATAGCGCTGTGAGTTCTCAAGTATCGTCGGGCACTTGGACTTTTCTCCGAAGCCATGAAAATCTGACGTATCAACACCCGAACCTTGTGCCAACAACCAAGATTCGGTAGGAAAAATATTTCTTCCTCTTTTATGTTAATATCGCAGTCGTGCTCGACTCGCAACATTTTATAACCCCTTTTTTGAAAATGATTTTAACGACGTTTATTGTTCCGGGACATGAGCAAGATGCAAAAATCCCCGAAAACTGAACGGTCGTCAATTTTATACTCGACTGAAGTAGGCTGATAAATTATTCGAATGCATCAATTGTTAATCGAAAAAGCGCAGCGTATCAACGTTGTTTATTTTTTATGTTTCGGTTGATAACAAAGTGTCGATCTCTCGAACACTTTATTTCATTTAATTATATATTGCACTTTATATATATATACATATATATTGCACACTTTATTTCATTTAATTATATATTGCCATCATTGAAAACGATAGTTGATCTTTTCTTTTTTTTAATTTGCAATGATAAAAATTTATTTTCAATGATTTTTGAGAAATTCGATTTTTGTATTCATTCAAATACAAAGTAGAATAATAATTAACCATTAGTGTATGTGCATACGAACGTTTCCGATTTTTTCGAAAAATCCTGCCTCCATGACGAAAACTGAACAAAATACATTTTTCACAATACGAGATTCCGAAAAATGTCTTTAGGGGCGTGATTTTTATTTTCCATAAAATTCTCAATGCATATGGACACTCCGTGACATCTGTCTTGAGGGTAAAGAAGCTAAAGAAGTCTAACGTTCGGTCGATGACGTGAAAACAAAACTGTCAGATCGACTGCTCTCGAGTCTTGTTTGTCTGTTTATCTACGGTCGATAAAATGTTTTCGACGTAATAAGATGAATTTACAGCAGCTGCAAGCTGGTGATTGCGCAGTAAAAGAGTCCCGTTTTATCGAATGAGATAATCTATCAACAGTCGGTAGAAAAATTGTAGTATTTGAGTCTACCAACGGCAGATAGACTCCGTTCCAAAGGCTAGAGTAGTTTTTCACTTTGTCGACGTTTCATTTTATTATGCGCAAACTATCGACTTGATAATCTGTGACTCGTAAAGACAGCGTTTTTTAGTCTTTCAGTGCCGAAAAATAATGTTCATTGATAATTCCAAATTAAAAAAAATATATATAAGCTATAATCAAGCCAATTTGCGTAGTTATAAATAGGATTATTACAAAAAATAGCATTTAAAGCTTGTTTGAAAATGTCGATGTTGCCCAAGCATAATTATTATGGGCATCGAATAAATTTTGGCGAACAGCATTCATTCCGCATTCGCCAAAGTATCCCTCTTCTTAATTTCAGTGCGATTGTTTCTCAGGCGTCAAACATCAAAGTATCTTCCGAATGACGATATTACGCGGATATAATGCTAACAATATCATTTAAAAAAACATTTGCCTCGTGAACATTCGAGCCAATGAAAAAAGAGGGGTTTTTAGTTCTCACAGGCGGTTGAGATCGAGGTAACATCATAAATTTTGGTTGCACAATCTATATATATATAAAATAAAGTAGAATATAGTCGACGCTTTCTTTCGTTGACCGCTCGGGTTCCTCGTCGTTGCGGTTCTGTTCGGTTCGAGCATGCGCGGAAGAAAAAAAACTTGGAGGGGGAGAGGCGGAAAGCCTGGCTTCGTGAGGGAAACAGTGGACACATCTAAAAGAATTCGTACAGTACAGAAGATGATAAAAGAAGAGAGCGTCGACTGTACCGACTAAAAAATTGCTCGACAAGCTCTTATCGGTATATCGCCACACCTTTGTTCAACACCGACTTTCGAAAACTGATATTGCCTGCGAACTAAATTATTTTTAGACTAAATTATCATCATCATAATTTGGGGAACCATTTCTCTCAATCATACCCACTGAATTTTCAAATTCACGATAGTTGGCTAATTTTGCTGACATATATTCCATTTTCCGTAGAATACGACTTTTTTTAAACCATTTTTCAAGGAAAACTAGCTCCACTTTACGACTCCTCAGCATACATTTTTAACATTTTTCAAGTTTCCAATGTCAGTACAGTACGACAGGCCGAAATGTGTGTGCGAACATTTTGATCTTCTCGAACGTTCCTATTATTCATTCACCGACATTTTCAATACCAAGTTTGTCGGTGACCTTGATTCATCCACTATAATTCTTCCGAAGTGAGAGGAATTTTTATTTCTCGATGTACTGCGTAGAAGAAAAATCGGCGCCCGTTTGTCGTTCGGATAAAAACTGATAATAGAGAGAAAAAATTATCGATCACGCATCGTTATTTCGTTTCACCTCCAATTTTGTAATCCTCACATTTGAGACGACGCAGATGTTTGCTGTTTGCAGTACAACAATGAGAATAAGTTTTCGGGTGTAGGCCGTAAAACTTGAATAAAACCAGCGCCAGTCGCTGGGTATCAGCGGTATGCCCTGGTGGGTTTTCCCTCCATCTTATACCGAATTTAAAATAAGTTTGACCCAAAGTTCAAAGTGTTTAAAGACTTTCCGGTTTCTCATATACTCAACAGCGATGGATAGACGCGGATATTTCGTCACTTGTCTGGTCGTCCTCGGAATCGCAGCAGTTTACTTTGACCTGTCGGGGAATCTGCGGTCAAGCAGTAAATTCCCGAGAAACATCTCTCGAGATCGATGGGTGACTATGTATTTTTGATGTCACTTGCGGTGAAACTGAACGAGCGCATTTCGAAACATATGGCTTCCGACTCGGCTTCATCCATGCTACAAAACGCATTTGTTTATTGCAACGCTCGAAATATTCACGCTATTCTTATCTTATTTCTTTGCTGCGCTATCATCGGTCCAAAATAGTTTCGATTTTTGTGCCGCACGGAAAAAATATACAATTTCAGACATCGCGCGATGCCAGCTCCGACAACTAAGTTCACACTCGTTCGAAATGGTCTTGTTTCAGCCTCGCCTCATAATATACTGTTAAAAATGCAACTGTAGATCTTATCATTACCAAGGAATTAGTATCCTCGAATGATCGATCCGAAATTGTAATATTCCTTTGGCTTGAACAGCAGGCACCCGGAGAAACGGTCAAACGGCGCGTAGCTAGGCACAGCCCGGATTCTGACAAACATATTCCAGAGCCCTCCACGAATGACGTCGCAAATGCGTCAAGAATGCAAGATGCACCTACGCGGTTGATCACAACGCCGCGGACAGAGCCGGAAACGTCGCCGAAAAGTCAAGAGCGCGAAGAATCGTTCAATTTAGCTTATTACGGGTTACCGGAAGAGCCGATGAGGGAGGACACCATGCGCGGAAGTGAGCGCTCGAAGGAGGCAACGGTTGACGATACAAAAGTGGCACGGAAGTCTGAGATCAAGTCCGCAAAGGGCAAAGACAAAATGGTCTACTTACAACGCCAGGGGCCGTCGAAGCTGGACAACCAGGGAAGTCCGAAGAAACTTAGGAATACAGATCGGGAAAATCAGAAGCTGCGAAGACAGCGCTTGAAACTTGCACGTCTGGACAATATGGAATTGGCAGAGATGTATAGGAGTAACGCCAGAGAAAGAAAGCAGCGCTATAATCAGCGTCTGAAGCTGACACTGCTGAGCAACTCGACATTGACGGAAGAGTACAGGAAAAAATGCAGAGAAAAGGAGAGGCGCCGTATACAGCGCATCATGGCTGATCCGAAAGCGGCGGAAGTGCATAGAAGGCTAACCAAGGAATACATGAGAAATTATTATCGCAAACGAAAGGCGGAAAAACTAGCCGTTCTGGAATTGGCAAAAACCCCGAGTCCGAAGGAATCATGAGTGTCGGAGACGCTAGAGGCACGATGAAAAAAAAGTAAGCGGGTGCGTTTATATAGTGCCAAAAATCGGAGGGGTTGGGATAGAGGGAGAGAGAGAATGAAATTTTGGAAAACAACGTTGATCAAACACCGAGGTGACACTGCAACACGATGTCACCTACATCAACGATGTAACACACGTATATATAATCTCAATAAAGGCGAAATAAAATACTGATTTGGCAATTTGTACGTGAACAAAATTAATAATGCATACTCGCTTCTCACCACAATGTCCGTTCTTCGGTTTACCCATTTTCGATTTTCATCCCTGAAGGTATACGATAAATGGTGCAAAAGTCTCGACAAAGCTCATCGTTTTTGTTGTTTATACGAGAATGTTTTCGAAATTAATACCGAAATTTGATGTAACACACGAAGAAACGCGTTCTGAATATTTGTAGAATTTTTTTCAACGATTTGTTAATAACATTTTGATATTGGTAACATTCTATGTGACTTTGTGACTCACGGTCTTATGGACGACCGATTTTTGTTCAGATTTTCATAGCATTTTCGGTACTTGAAATTTACATTCTGCTTTATCGTCACTGGGATCGTAATACCTGCCATACGTCCTTAAGACTGATTCGAAATTGCTCATGTCACCTAATCAACCCCGACAAAAGTTATACGAGATTTTTCAATAGTAGCAACATGTAAGCGTAACAATAGTACCATCAGATGGTCGAAAAGGAATCGTCTTTTTGTACCGTACGGTACTCGTCGCAATATCTTCGAAAAAAAAAATTCTATGCACACATTTCTGCAAAACCATAGGAAAGAGACCAACGACCAGTAAAAAGATGTTGCAGTTTTTTTCATTACCAGCAGTGAATATACGAATTTCCTCTGCACCTGTGGCGGACAATTTCAAGTCGTTCGATATAGTTGCATCAAAGTTTTCCGTAATTTCGGAAGATGGCACTACTCGTACATCTCGAATCGCCGAGTTGACTTGAATCGCGAATTAAATGCTCTATGAAATTCGGAAAGACAAAATCAAAATTGATCGTATTCATTTTGTGCACAAGATTTTTTTACACATCGATGGAATTATGAAAACGTCAAATTGTAATTGTGGGTCCTTCCTTGGAACTATCAAATTAATCTAAAATTGAATGGAAAACATGGACTTGTTAGAAACAAATTTGCATGAGACAAAATTGCTACACCCATTTTAAATGATTTTACATTGTTTTGCGATTTAAAAAAATTATGAATATATATATTATGAACATATATGAATATAAAATGTAATAATCTTCAGTGAAATAAGACTTTACGATTATATGCTTGTAAATAATTAAAAATAGTTTCTCCACTGGATCTTGTCGATTTAATTGTTTCAAATGGCAAGTTTGCTCGGAAATCAACAATCCGCGCGAAACCGTCGGTGTAAAATCCGTTTACAATTTTGTTTTTCAGCTATTCGAGACTATTTTATTTTTTTCTATTGAAACTATTAAAAGCACGATTTAAAATCGAAATTTTATCATGTTTCGGTTTTTGTAACTATAGAACGGTTGGACCTACAGACTTGACTCGGGGAAGATTTTTTTCTGACAATTTCATGCCCCACACGGCAGATTTATTGGAAAAAGGTATGGAAAAGAAAATGGGCAAATTAACCCTCGATTTGCCAGCTCCGGAAAGAAAGACGGTGGCGCAGGGTGTGGGGAAACGTGTAAATTTTCTTTTTTTTAACCGCTCTGATTATATGCACGTTAACACGATAATTTCACTCATGTAGAGTGACAAATGGCTTGGTTTCCAAAACTCCTCGTTATATATGTGCTATCGATGTACAGCGGAAACCCTCTCGTCACTCGCTGATCAAATTGATGTACGACTATAATAATTTTCCATAACGCTATTGTACCGTTGGAAGGGATATCGAGAGGGATGGTTGAGAGTCAGCCATCGCTGCGGAGAATATCGATTTGGTAGGCGGACCATCTCCGAATCTACATGCGGTTGAGCAAATGTAATGGAATATAACGAAGACAGAGACTTCGAGCGACGATGGATCAGTAATTTGGATACGTAAAAAAAAAGAATGACTTTAACAAAAAAATCCTCGAATTTTTTCCAGATTGTTTGAAAAAATTGACGGAGACGTTGAAAGGAAAAATTAGACAAATTCGGGATACATTTGCAAGCGATTCGCAGATTTCAGAAATAGCAGGCGAGGTGGATGCTTCGTTTGAAAAAAATGGCAATTAAGGAGGTCCACGTGAATCTAAAGTCAAATTTACACTGTCATGAAGCAACATTTCGTGCAATTGCGATTAGAATTTTTTCAACTCCGAATATTAAAAAACTAATGTAAGAAAATGGTAGCCCTCAAAAACAAAATTTGCAGTTTCTTCATTGAGCTTAAACAACAGTGGTGACGTACATGACGAATTTTAGATATATTCATTGTTCAAAATTCTCGATTATCATCGAATAATTTAAACAAATATAATACGCGTAATTTTAATAATAAAAAGAACCTTTGTCTCAATTTGTCGTCGATGATCACGGGAGACCTAGGAATTCAGTTGTGGAGTCCGTTAGGTCCTCGCAAAAAAGTCTCCTATTTTTCGAAAGTATCGAAACTTGATAAACGTGTAGAGTAAAAAAGTAGCAATTCTCTCCAACACGTTCCGCGTCGTACAATTGTCAGAGAAGTTAAGGAAGTCGAGGGAAAACGATACTCGTATATTCGTGCCAAGTCGAAACGTCAAAATGTTATTGCCTCCAATTCCGACTGTGCTCTGTTTTTCTACCCCCTGCGACGAGGACCTCGTCGTTTCCCTTCGTTGTTTCCTAATCGAGGTCCACGCCGCAGTCAGCGCCGAGTCGGAAAGTGTTCACTTTGTTCTCTCCTCTCTTCTTTTTTTCCCGTTTTTTTTTTGGTTAGCTCGATATCACACACCCACACACACACACACACACAAACACGCTCGCGCGCGCGCGCATGTATCCACCACCAAAATAAAGGGAAAAAAGTAAACTTCTTCCCTCATTGCTGGCTGTCCTCCACACGATCTCTTTTGCTCCCTCCTCTTCCGTCTTCCTGGCTCTGCCACCCTCTTTCCCTGGTCGCCATCATTGCCAACCAAGTTTATGACCCAGGCCAACGCCCATAAACCGTACAAATGGTAAATCTACCGTAAGATCATCCCAGCCGAAAATGATGTATCGTAGACACGACGGTGGAGATGGCGAAGTACGAATGGCTTCGTTCGAGGTTACGTACAGATGAATGTACGGCACGGCTAACCAAAGTCCCGACGTACAGTCGAATGGAATTCCCAAACTTTATCCGGCGTTGCGGAATCTCGGTGAAAGGCCGTATCTTTGGTAATAACATTCTTGTCACGACAAAAAGTCGCACACTCGTCTTGTGAGCAGCGAAACTCGAGTTCGGTTCGTCTTGGGCGCGGAATTAACATGGAGATGAAACATGGACAAACTTGAGAGGCAAATTTGACGACCGCATTGGTCCTCGAACCAAGTACTTCCGGTACAATCCCAACAAAACAGGAACAGCCTGCGAGTCGAAGGACTCGAGTTTGTCAAGCGAGTCTGCAAAATTCAGCGACAATTTGGAAAATTGTGACGAACACACATGAATTTCGTCCAAATTTTTACAGAAGAAATGTCCTATACATTGATCAAACACCTTCGTTCAAAACAGTCCTTGCCAAGTTCAATCGAACAGAGATATCCGAAGCGATGCATTTTTTTATCGTTCGATTAATTATATTTTCTTGTTGACTTTATCCACAATTCTTTTGCTGGATGCATCTCGTTTCGATGCAAGCACATTGTTTCGAGAACTTCACATGATCGTCAAGCACGTGGAACTCGTATTCCACTTTGAGTTTGCTGCGATTGCAGCTCGACATTATCCTCGATAAGTGCCGCGATGATGGACCAGAAGCAAAGACAATTCGAATCTTCAGGCTTCTCCGTCAATTGTCTTCGTTATTCTAACGCTAGGCTTGCGAATGCTGTTCCCTGCCTTTTTAGGACTCGAGAGCTTCTCTGTAACTGTTTAATCGCTTCATCGATATGAGATTAATTAAGAAAAAAAACCTCGAAGAATACGTATTTATTTCGAAATGACTCCCTCTGCCCTGTAATCTCGAATTTTTCCTTACGACTGTCAATGACCTACCCTACCCATTCGGAGAACCCTCAACGTTCCACCCCACAACTGTAGTTTATTTGTAACGAGGGTCCAGAGCAACTGGATAAGACCCGTTGTGGATACATGCTCCTCCTTGACTAAACGTTACCTTGAGGATCAATGGGTCTGCCGAAAATGACCTTCCATCGAATGATTGGATACTGATCCAATGAACAGCAATGAGCAATCGTCCGTGAGAGTATTCGTACGAGCATGTTCTCCTCAGCAGGGCAGACAGATGACAACGAACTCTGTCGCCCTTTTCTCCTGATATATGAGTGCTTTCCCTGCAGCAAGTTCCAATGTGGGGTTTTCGGGTCACAACGGTACGTAATTCAACGCGAAGCAATTCCGAATGAAGTGCTGCGAAACATCGATCCGAATTGGTAATGAAACACGATGAGTCGTGAAAGTGACGATGAATTATGACATCAACGTCGTTGCCCACTTTGGGGTTGCCGGAACCGTGGACCGAATGGATTCCAAAAATGTTCCAAGTTAGATTACTCTTTTAGAGCACAATTTGTATTATTTCGAAGGCGTATTTGTATGAAAGAATAAAAAATCGTTTGCTGCTGGATTATTCAGGAATTTTCTTCGCAACTTTTCTTCGCATCTTTGCATCTTTTAGTTCACTCGCATCAAACGCACTTTATTTCCATCTCATCCAGAAGCCGTACGGTAAATCGATTATTGGAGCATGCGAAGCTTAAATCTCTACACGGTGTTTACGGAGTTGCTACAATAGCTTAGGCATCATTCGATACGTTTCTTTCTTCAATGACGGTTTAGCTCGCCGATATCCACACCTGTACTTACCTGCGCCTCGTGTGAGATGAACCATGCTTGATACCAATATAACCCCCAGGCGTGGTACGTGGTACACGCTATAAATACGTACATGGACATTAGGGTGTTCCATTCTCTGGCAGTATATTTTGTTTTTGTTTCAATTTTCATCAATTTTTTGGTCCATCGAAATTTTGCTACCGAAAATACATCTGTTCGGGACTCTGCAGAGATGGTATCCGGCTGCAAAAAGTCCCTCAATTAACAATCTCTCGTTAGTTAGGCGAGTTCATTTCTCACAGAGCGGTGAAGTTCCTTTTTGATTAAAAAAAAAACTGTTTAATCCGGAAATTGAATATTTTGACAGGATAAGTCTGTTGATGAGAAGTTCTTCTCACGCGTGAAAATCTCTCTTTGGGCATGTACCGTCAATTACTCGACTCTTGATGAGCGAGGAAAAAAATGTTGCCTGGATGACGAAACACCCTAATGGACGTGTACATTTTGAACGTTGAAGGCCGAGAGAGAAGCGCCTATTGTGAGAAATCGGCATCAGATTGTGCCGCAGTTACAGACAATATTGGCTAGGAGTTAATAATGGTGTATCCATGGCCGTATCCTTTGTGCCTGAGCCCATATTGTGGCACGTATTGTGTACCTCAACCGCAGTTACGAACATGCCTCTTACCTGCATTGTATCTGAGCAGCATACGTCGGACTTGGGGTAGGCTTATCGAGAATTAATACGTGAGCCATTTTTCTTCATCGATAATGTTTCATGGCTTTTTATCATCTGACGTTACAATTCAACGACCCATCGACCATGAACGATATTCAAGGTCGTATTTAGAGGATAGATCGAATGATCTTTTTCAAGGTCGGATTTCACCGCTGCAGAAGTAACATGTCGTGCAACGTTGCCATGGTTACTATTTTGTTATCGTTATTATTATCGTTATCACAATTTGTATAACAGCTTGTAATAACATTGAAGTATGAAAAGTATGAATTTAAGTATGGTCAGTATTTGGTGTCATTGAGATTGAACAGGAGTCATCGACATCAATCACGTGGAATGTATCCTAGAACCTGATGGACGTCTGTGACGATCCAACGTGATTGTAAATCCCGATGCAAACCCATCTGCGTGATTGTCAAGGACAAAAGGTCATTTGTCGCAGAAGATCCTTTGAGCATCGGTGGCTCCCAGCCGGTGGGTATCTCAGATCGGAAGTGCGCAGGTTTTATCGAGAAGCAATCTTGATGCGCTTCTCTCAATTTGTCCAATTTTACGAAGGTCAACGTGTCCTCTGCATTTTCATAGATTCGACCGACTCGAATGGATCGAGGAAAATGAAAAAGGTCGTCATTACCGCAGTTGTGACGAGACAACGTTGAAGATGGACCTTGCAGCATCACCAACCCGCTTCCGGATGGAATCTTACTCGCTCGCTTTCCTTTTTTTCCCTCGATGTACATATATACGCACTCGTGACAGCATCACTAGCTGCTACCAGCAGCACCGCTGCTCCAACATCATCCGCGCAACATCTGGTGATGTTGCTCGCTCCCTGTACTCCCGTTCAAGCTGGCTCCCGTTGTCCCGACGTTACTTCCGTGACGGTGAGCTTCAATGCGCGCCGATAGTCGTGGCGGGAAACCAACGAGCCTACCTCCAAAGTCGTCCATGATTTCCACGCACCCAACCCAACCCCGGCAGACCGGGAGAGGACTTCCTGCTCGGAGACGAGCTCGGTGTGCACATGTACCGCGATATACACACTCATGTTTGCATGTATATATTAGGGTGGTCCTTACTTTCGGTATTATCGAATTTTCATGCTCCTAGAAGCTCATCCCGTTCAAATTACACGAAAAACGAATATCCTCACGGTTTCGGGTCTTCATCTCGAATGTAACCTTTGCCGCACAGCGACGCGACTTTCTCATCTAAATAAAACGGAATTACTGCAATTGAACGTTCAATTTTTCGCTCCTTGCAACAGTGGTTATTGATATTATTGAATTGAAAGGCTCATAGACCTTTTGAACCGCGATTTCATCCCCTATTTTCGTAGGAATTATTGGCATTCGGTTGTCGACGGACACCCAGTGTATTCCTCCACGTGTAAAACTTACCGCAGCGTTAGAAATACCCGCAGATTCACCCGACGCTGCTGCACCTTGGAACGCGTCTCGCACAGCGTCTGCGAAACACACGACTATACACGTTTTGTGGCGCCGTGCGTCACGAGACTCGGGTTCCTCGGTGGAAGAAAAAAAAATGATAATAGAAGGATCAAAATGAAAGAAAAGAGCATGGGGCGGGCGTTGAGAGGGTACATTGCGGCAAGAATGAGGAGAAAAAAGTAATAATCTCGAGGGATCTTTTAAAATCCATCCAAGCAGACCGAACCCGCGCCAGATTGTGCTCGCGTGTGTCTCCGGATCTATCTTGATGTATTTCTTTTTCTTTTTCGCTCGCCTTTTTCTCCCTTATTTTCTGCAGTTTCGGGTCACGTTCGCCATGTTCCCTTAGCTCACGTCTGCCACGAGAAAAATTCGCCTTTCATACACCTCTCCGTGCTCTCCACGGACACGTGCAAATGTCATAACTTTTGAGATTGCACACGTTGGTTTCAGTTTTTTTTCCCTTTTGTCCTTGGTAATACAATGTAGCAGGCTGGTTCTCGGACCACGAGAGGCGCATAGCCGACCAATTTTCGCGTGTCCTAGCGCAGGGATGCTTTTTGTCCAAAGAAATCCAATTTTTTTGAGCCTGCAACGTTTTCGCCCGAAATTTCAAGATGCGCGTTTCGAAGGGAGCTGTTTGGCGCCGTTCCACCCTTGGTTCCACGATGAGAAAATTCTTGTACCGCGCGGAGTTACAGATCGCGCGGTATCCGTCAACGTGTGATTATTCGGCCGGGTCACGCGCGAAATTGACATATTATTAACGGGAGCTCTCGAGAGACTCGGTGGGTCGATGGTCGATGGTTTCGTGTACGAGAGATGGACAATTTTTGGGAAACGGTTACGTCCAGCATCCCGGCAAAACCGGTTAAAGGGATGCAAGTACAACGGGAAGAGGGTGGAAGTGGCAGAGGAGGGTGAAGAGGAGGAGAACGAGGCCAGCGAGTGCTCGCAATGCTACTCGCTGGTTTCCTACTGATGTCGATTCCGCGGTTAACGCATGAGAGCTATACAGAGACGGGTAGGGAGCGCGTTCGGGCAAAGAGCGAGTGACAGAGATGTATACGGGAATCCACAGAGATTCGGCAGAGATCACGCGGAGATAGAGAAGGATGGTTCGGAATTCGGAACAACGATGATGAGGTGATGGAGGACGGAGAGGTGGCTTTCGTTTCCAAGGGGGTGAGAGTAAGAGAGAGAGCGGGAGAGAGAGAGAGAGACTCAATGAGAGAGCGAGGCTCGGGGAGGCACAGGATTTTACGGGAGGCTGATCACGAATGGACGCGTCTCCCACAGCTCTGCCGCTGACAGCCAGGAATTGGAATTGCATCGGCGTCGCTCGATAGCCAGCCAGCCAGCCATCCAGCCGGCTATCCAACGAACCGTAGGAGGAGAAGCACCAGCAGCAGCGGCGGAAGCAGCTCCAGCAAGAGCCGTTTCTATACCGCATCAATGTTAGGCCGTTTCGCTGCTGCATTTCGCACACTGCAGCATCCCGCATTCATCGCCGATCTCCGTACTCTCGATCCTCCATGCGTTTCTCTGCATTCAATGATATGTTCCAAACCTCGTGACACAGCTTTGGACTCTTCTCGCGGCCTTGCGCGGTATAATTTCGGCAATATTCCGCGTGGACCATTGCCGGAGCTGCCCGAGGAAAATTCGGGACCCCTACGGCACTTTTCTCGCGACGGTCAGCCGCAAACGTTCGTTTACCTGCCAGCCGATGTGCGACAACTTAAGAAACATGCGGAGTTCTAATGTTCACGCAATAGTTGCGATGTCAGTGTATTTTCTTGTATTACATCGTTATTTGTACTAAATTCGGCAAGAAGGGGTAGTTGGACATGGATTCTGGTCAATTTAATTGAGTGAATTATAATCGTGTGGCGCGGAAATGAAATTTCTTCCAACGGTTGGTAAAATGTTGGCACAATACGGTAGTATTGATTGGAAAAGCTTGTTTGTAAGCGGGAAATACTATATATTCGCGAACAATTATACGCGCAGAAAATACATTCATTCGCACGCACGGACTGTTTTTTATTTTTTTTTCATAGCAAAGTATGGTTTTTTTACTTGTCGATCTTTCGGCATTGGGAGCGTGGGGATTTTGTGTGGAATGAAAAATCGCTGTATCGAAATCGCTTCGATCGCGGCTTATTTTTCATAAATTTAATCGAAATTTGAAAGCAAACGAAATTCGAAGTGCCCCCGAAGGTTTAATTTTACATATTAAGCTCTCAATTATTGCAGGAAAACTTTGGACCGCGAGCCACGAACGTTCGACGCGATATCGCTTGAAAATTCATCGAGAAATTTTAATTGTAGGCAAAGTTCCAATTTGCACGAAAAATACGAACGCCAATGTTGCCAAGGAAATATCCGCTCTCGCGAGTAAACTGCGGAGACGTTGCTAAAAGCATAGCTGAATGTAGATTAAAAAAACAGATTCGATACATTATTTATGCTATTGATTATTGAATTTATCGATATTCAAGAAAAAATATTTCGCCCAAATGTAAATAAAATACTGATATAAATAAATTAAGCAGATATCCTCCGCGGGGTGTAAACGAAGAAGACTATAAATGGACAAAAGCAGCTATAAAAAGACAAAAATATGACAAAACGAGCAGAGTGCCGATAAGAAAATAAACAGTCGATTTATCGTGCCCTGGAGTATCAGAATCCTGATTTTAGTCACGCTAATGTCGTTCACAGCTGTACGAGTAAATGCCAAAGACAAGGACACGCGTATGTCTGCAACAGCCACGACTACCAACCAGCTCGAGCGTGTAATAAGATGAATTTCATGGCTGACAACTGAAGCTTCCTTGCCACTTCCTTCTCCTCCATCCTTCTCTCTCTCTCTCTCTCTCGATGGTCGTTGTCGCGGTGGTGGTCCCGCTTTGCGACGATGATACGGCTGGTACATCGATCGTCTCAACCAGATCGTTCGTGTAAGTGGCCTCGTTCAGAGCTCATCGACTCGTATACAAGCCGAAGGACCGTGTTAAACACGAGAAGAGATAAAAAAAAAGTATTTTTCTTAAAAGAAGAAAAAAGGTGAATAAGAGATAGAGAAATTTAATTGATCGGCTGTAATTCACGTAGACGCACATTAGGGTGTTCGTTATTTCCCAAGTTGCATCTCGTTTTTTTTCCTTCCACCCGAATCATGATAATCCATAGACGAAAAGAAATGTTGGAAAAAAAATGATAAAAATCGAATTCGAATCCTTTTTCCATCTAGTCAACGTGTGATTGATTCGCTCAATTCGACATTTTTCATTTTTCGTCGCTCCCCGTGTCCATCGACGCAATTGTCGAAAAATCGTCGACGAAAATTGTCTTACAATTTTCAAAAACGTTACTCGTTTTTTGTTTCTCTCATTTTCAGTTATCGCGCGAAACTTTTTTCTTCTTCCATCTGCTTGTACCATTTCGTACGATCGCGGGAAAAGAACGCCAATTGAATTAGCATTTTTATGCCAGCGATATCGTCATCCCCGTCGGCTTCCCGGTGAAAAAGACGTTTCCTCGAAAAAAATTAACGCGGATAACACGGGCCAAAAAGGAAATGAACCTCTCGGTGAAAATGTTTGTCGGCGAGAACTTGCGGATAATCCGCGATAAAAACGTGTTAAAGCTTCGTAGCAGCGATTACTTCCGGTTCGTACGTACAATTACTTCCGGCTGATTCTTCCGCAGTTGCGATATTTTCGCACGCTTACGAATTATTCGCGTCGAATCGAAAAACTCGAGTTTTCGAAAACAAAATCTCAAATTTTTCGTAAAATTCGTCGAATTTGGCCGTTCGAAAAATCGCTTTCGATTATTGCTTCTGAAAAATGTCGACTTTTCGTGGATCATCGTTATTCCACATACGACACGAATTATTCGTAAACTCGAATCGCTCGTACATCCCTACAACATGGGGGTAATTACTTTAACCTTCGTTCCATGATTTTATCCACATTGATAATTAATTTGCCTACAAAGCTCCGCGCAAATTTGACCGATGATGAGCGTAGAACTGTGATTAGCGGGACAATTTTAAGAGCCAATTTGGAGCGAATCAAGGCAGAGGAAAATTCGCGTAAGATCGCCCTCGCAATGTTGTACGCGAGATAACGTTTTATCGTTGGCCGATCAAAAAAATAGAGGGGAGCCAGTAGCCAACGCGTGCCACCACCGTACACCCCCTCACGCACAGGCGCTATGTAACAAGCACCCCCGTAGTGACGTCGGCCACGCTTCGCCCACGCCAACACCAAACCCCTTATTCCAGTTCGTTGTCGTACTAAATACATATATGTACAGAGATGGTGAGAGAGACACGAAACCAAAACTGAAAAAAAATTTGGTGAAAAAAAAAAAATGTCCTCTTCGACAAGTTTTCACAAGTTTTTTCAATGACATATTTCCAAAAATATGGAGTTAAAAATATGGAGAACTGTCTCCGAAATTCAAATCTGTCGAAGAAAGGAAAATTCGTCACGAAACCTTTTCCAATAACGAAATTAAGAACTTTCTTTGTTCCACGCTTTTCATTTGTTTTCCACATCACGATAAATTGACGGATCACTCAATGAACCATCATTTTCAAACGAAAGCTTTGTAAAAAATGTTGTCTAAAACGAACTTTGAGCGTTTTTATAAAGAAATGTTGTGGGGTGTCAACTTTTTTTCCACGTTAAAACACTTTTCCGACGTATTTTTCAAGTCAAACAAACCAAGTGTTCGAGCATTACGAAAATAATTCGTGAAAAAGTTTTTTTTACCATTTTTGAATGGGATCTTTCGCGAAATTATCACGAATTTACTCGAAATGAATCGAAAAAATAACAACTCGTGGTGCTTCAAAGCTACGAAAATGAATTATTCGCTTAGGGGTGCTGTCAACCCCCAGCCACCCCTATATTATATATAAATTACTTCTGTACGCCCCTTGTTCGGCGCGAGAAAAGGAGCTAAACTAGCTTCTGTTTATTTCATTCCTCCACTTTGGAACACGGCGTTTCAACCCTTATTTGCCCAGCCGTCCATCGAAAGCTCGTAAAAGGCTGGTCCTCGTGCTAATAATAACGCGGCGATATGCGAGGACAAAATGGAAAATGAGCACACTGCCGATGTTGCTACGATTCAGAAAAAAATCTAGAAAACATTTTTGTAATCAATTTCATGTTGTACGCAAGAGGACTCTCGTGTTCCATCGATAAAGGCAACCGTTCGAGAGATCTTAAATTGTACAGATCCAAAATACTTTCCAAATGAATACGCTAGAAAAATTTATGTGTATCGTAAAACCGTTGAATTATTTATATCCAAAAGTTTCTGGATTAATTCGCAAACTGCTTTAAAATCCTCGTCATCGTAGGGAATCTCCAGAGCGAATTTGTATCACTGATACATTGATTTGACAGAAATAATTTCAAAAATATCAAAATCGATAGAATTTCGGACTAGAAACGGATTTTCTCCTGAACGGTCACGTTCATCGATCAAGTACAAGGTAGCTTTTTTGTCAAGCATCAGATTTCATACGAAAGGGTGGTACAAAATTTTACCAAAACTCAAAAACCAGCGACGTACAAAATTGCAAGGGTGAAAAAGTCCACATGCTGTGTAGATGGCAAATAAATACCTGCGCTGATGCGATACGTATTAATAAGAGCTCGTGTTTGAATCCGTCTTTGTCGAGGTGTCAAAAGCGATCAATTTTTCGCTATATCCTGAAGATAAAAATCATGCTCATTTTTCCTTACCTCCCCTGATATACAACTTATATATTATATGTTCCGCATGTTGGAGTATGTATATTATACATGGTATATGAGGATCCGCAAACAAGAAAGAAGAATCGTAGAGCGGGGTTACAAGAGAAAGAAAGTAGGAGGTTGAAGGGCGGAGATTAAGGGCCGCGCCGAGGAGATGAGTTTGTTAAAAAGGCAGAAGCGGGCCAGCGGAGCACGCATCAGTGACATCAAAGCGACAAGACGAAATGAAATCCAACCGCTGCCGCTGTCCGTCCCCTAACACCCCCCGGCCCTACCCTTAACCATATCGTCGACCCAAACGTTTCTCTCTTTTCATCCCCTTTTCTGCCTTTTCGTCTTCTCTTCCACGACCCCCATCTCTCTCGCTCTCCAATTTCCATCTCTTCTTCATCCCTTTAACCTCTTCTTGTCTTTTTCAACCCCCTTTTGGTCTACGCTCTTTTCACTATCACCGTATCGTCCCTCTCCCCCTCATTTTCTCTCCCTCACACACACACACACACCTACACACATACACACACACACACACACGCGACCTTCATCATTTCTATCTCTATTTGCCATTTTTTTTACCCCCTTACCGTCGAACCTCCTTCTCATTCTTCTGCACTTTTTCTTCGTCCGAAAAGGGAGAAAAAAAAAGTTGGACATTCGAACGGGGATGAGAGTCGACAAGAGAGACGCGCCTGGATGCTCTTAGTGGGACGCGCGCGAGCTCGACACGCTATGTTTTTCTCTCGTAATTTCGCAGCTTCTTTTTCCTCTCGGTACCACCATCGCTCGGTACCGTCTCCGTTTCCCTTGACTCTTGCCTCTTTTGCGCGACTCTGCCTCTGCTCTGCTCCTGCTGCTCATATTTTTTTCCCTCCCGCCAGCGCGTCTACACAGACATATGGATTTCACCAAAGGTTACGCTTTTATCCTCTTCTCTCTCGTCCCATCTCCCGTCTATTTTCCCCTCCGCGTTTTCTCTCGTTTCACGTAGCGGGAGAATGCTACCTGTCTCTTATTCCTTTTTGTATGATTTCTTTCGTCCCGCTCTTTTTTTTTTATCTCTACAAGGAGCTGACTGACAGACTTTGCGAGGGAGTTGAAGAGAACTTGGGCCTCTTCAACGGATCTACGTAATTACGATTCGGCAACATTCTGTTTTTTCATATTTTCTTTTTCATCCCTTATATCCCTCCCATCCCTCACGACCCTCCCTCTCAATTGCAGCACTGACATTCCACGACGATCCTTGAGAATTTAACGCTCTCTTTTTTTTCTTCCTCATCTCTTTATTTAGCCTCACATATCGTGAATAATGAAGGAGAGTGCACCGCATCGTCACGGTCTTCCTCTCGCGTGTACAGGCGAATGCAGCGAGGAAAATACGAAAAAAATGGAAAAACATATTTCGCAATATGCAGACGCGAATTCTCCGATAATTCTCGATAAATTCATTGATAAATTCTCCATAATCCGTTCTCCAGGATAATTCACTCACGAATTTTCCAATCGAACGAGCAACGTTCAATCGCGCCTGAATTCAAGAAAATTCGTCACACGCGCGTCAGAGAACGTCGTGATGAACGAATGTTTCTTTTTTTTCATAAAAATTTGTAAATTTCGAGAAAAAACAAACGCCAACAAATATTTTCACAGCCGAGCATTTTTATAATAGCAATTATCGAACGAGGGAAATGGACAATTTTTAAATTACCGTCGAAAAAAGTTGCCCAAAGTTTACGACAGCAGGGGGCTGAAACATCGACAGCCGACTGTTCATCCTCCGCCCCCCCTCGAGCGACAACTTTCGAGGATCCAACAGCCGCTTCCGCTTCGCTGATTTCATGCAAAATTTTCTTGACAAAACGGAAAGCGAGGCCAATCCGCAGGACTGTGCCCGAGCCCGACGACGACGACGACGATCAGATCATAAATATGTATCCATCCACTCTCGTGGTATAACCGTTGAATTCATGGAAATTCTTTAATTAAGTTATTTTGGTTTTGCCGAGAGGGAATCCGGGCGATAACGCAAAGAGTGTGTCGCAGCTGCCGCGTCCTCTCGATCTCTGCGCTCTCGCCCATCCGAAGGAAATCCTTGTGGGAAACGTTCCAGGTTGAAAATCTCCTTAGGGCTTTTCCACTCTCCTCCCTTCCCTCCCTCTCTCTCTCTCGCTCTACCTCTCTTTTTGTCTCTCATTCTTGTACACCGTATGTATATTTCACGCAGTGTACACATCGTCTACCTCGAGAGTTACATCTTCTTGTCTTCCGCGAATTTCCGCAGCATCGAGAGAACGTAAAACTTTCCTCGAGTCGTCAAGAATCTACGGTCGGCTGGAAAACTTTCAAGAGTCGTTGAATTACTTCCGAATCCCCTGATTCATCATGGTCATCGATCAACGGCGAAAAGAGAACGAAAAAAGAAAAAAAATACCGTCGATTTCGTTCGAGCAACCCTCGACAGTTGACAGTTGACGGTCGTACATTGACAGCGTCGCATCGCGACGTGCGTTCGTTTTGGAACAAGAGTGCGCGAAAAGCGTTTGAATTCTCAAGGTTTCAATGGAATTATTCGATAAATTCGCATTATTCGACTGTTTTTTTTTGTTAAACAATTGCATGAAATCGAAATATCAGGAATATTCGCAATCTCGGAATTATTCGATTTCATCGTGGATGTTCCGTTCGAATTTGTAATCAATTGATTTATTCATGAATTTTTTTATAACCTAACAAAGGTTGAAAAGTCTCCGAGCACTTGAAAAATTTCCGAAAAACCATTTCGACTCCTCAATCTAAATTGGCATCGTTAACGTCCACTTTTTTAAAGAGCCAGTCTAGCCAGTCACGCTTGTACAGCCACTTGTACACTTCGTACAGCCGTTATTCGATTCACCAACGAATTTGAATTTCGTGTCGAATGTCGAATGTTTTGTTCGAATTTCGAGTCGAATAATTCGCGAGCTTGAATTATTTCCGCGTTTCTGGTGGTTTGACCCGATTCGATCGAAGCTTCGACGTCAATCGATCGAAGCCTCGGAAGCCAACCCCCATTTCGTTGGTAGCAAGTTCCTGGCATTTGATTCCGTGTCGAGTGAAGGAGCCTACGTTTGAGCCGCGTAATGACTCGTTACCAGCCCACTGGGTTTACCGGTAATGAACCCGCTCGAAAGTGGAAGCGTATGCTCCACGATATACATACACACGTGTGCAGGCTTTTCATAAGATTTTAAGGGAAGGTGGCAAAGAAGAATTTCCATACATGAACAAACTAGTCAACCGTATATAAAGCTTGTATATTCTCATGTGCTTTGGTATACACAGCCCAAGATGAATCGTACTTCCGTTCAATCCCCAACCATTGACTTCCCTGGCCCTTTGCCGTGTACCGCTTTGCACCCCGAAAGCGCAACGTCCTTGAGATCCACCTCCATTGCCATGGAAGAGCACTCGAGTGACGACTCCTCCGCCATACCCCCCACATACAGGATGATTCACGAGCATGCATCGAATCCAGGATTCGTGCTGGATTCCGAGCGAAACTACTCGGCTGTTTGATCGTTTTTTATCCTCTCAAGTGGCTTCCGAGGAGTCTCACGCGAATACAACGGCAATCCCAGAACCCAACTTTGAGGCTCGGTGAAATTTCATCGCTGTTCTGAAAAACCTGCGATTTATGTGGTCTAGTGTGCGTTAACTTTTTGTGAATCGGTCTGTATTTATGCGCACGTTGGTACTCCATAGAACGTTGCATGCAAAGCGGCATACAACGGCGATCCTTCATCTCAACAGCGAGTGCAAACTCCAATCTCCCGCGACGTTCTCTCGTCAGTGAAGGCGGAGGAGAGCATCGCTCTTCGATCCCATTCATCGTGTGCTCACCTTTGAGCGTCTCTGTGGTAACCCTGCTCGAACGGTTCAATTACATATTTTTTTTCAATTATTCTTTCGCTCTGAATTTATTTCATTATTTCCGAGACTTTGCGCCCCAAAAGTTTTGCTAGTCGACTTCCGAACGCACCTCGATATTCCCCAGTTTTCGTAAAATACGACAATATCGACGACTCTCCAAATTTTATTCCCTCGAACAATTCTCAAATTTTCACAATTTTCACACTCGTCGGTGCATCGCTATGAAATAACGATTGAAATTGAGTTTCAGCCCTTGAATTATTTTCGAAAAATCTTTTCTGACTCTATGGTGGATTGAAAACGAAGAAAAATCTCGACGCTTTCATTTTTAACGCGAAATAAATGTACAATTTGAAAATGGTTCGAGGGAAAAATTGAAAAAAAATCGAATCGGCCGCGTAGGTACTTGCAAATTGTCGTGTTACCGGCGAAAATAGGAGAGCCGACGAAATGCGTTTCGTGCATAGTAACACGTGTGAACGATCAATGGTACCCACGCGAACAGATCCTGTACCCTTATGAGGGTTGCTGGGGGTGGGGGGATAAGTTTCATGCACCAGCGTACTATTATGCACAAGGTCTTAGGAACTAATAGAGTTTGGTTTGGGTACGTTGCGCGGTGGTTCTACTGTTCGACGACGACTCCCCTTGACGAATCGTCAGCACGTGCCACCCTGCTGCTGTTCAACGATGCCTAATTACACGACGAGCAATCGTTTTTCCGTACATGATACGAGAAAATCATAACGATGAAAAATCCGAATGGATGTCGACTTGAAAAAAGTGTCTTCCAACCTATGGAACGTTGATTTTTGCGACAATGTCAAACTCGAAGTAAAACATCGTTCCAACAATCGGTGGATCGAAAATTGTCGGACTAAGAACATACCGATTCAGAGTGTGGCTTCGAAGGGGTGGAAGAGATTATTGGAATATGAATTGAAACTCAGAATCGAAATTCAAATGGAATAATTCAGCGAAAAATTCGAAATTCTTCGAAATTCAAGCTTTTTTTTGAATTTGTATGCAAATTTTTGCACTTTTTCTCCGGTTGAACATCAGACGTGTGCAGATCGAATATTGATTATTCGATTCGAAATGTTGAGTCAAGCGCGAATTTGTTGAATTATTCGCGCACTCCTAGTCGGCAGTTTTTTTTTTTGAGACTCTTACGACTCTTCATCCGTTTCCCGTAAGCCTTTGACTGATGAATGGAGTGCTTCGGTATTCCGTGACACGTTATGATTCTCATGAAAGCATCCTTCAACCCCTGACTGACGCTCATTTATTCTCTTTCGTCTTCTCACTTCCGGTACCCCCTCGAATGTACTATATATATATATATATATCCGTCGAGGATTTACAACGCGAGACCCCGTATCCTTTGAGCCAGTCTCTGCCACGTGACGACGGTGAATGCGAATGTTAACCAAAGGCGATATCACGCTGACATGTGAAAAGAAAAGGGACCGTCGGATGCTGCGGTCCTACGGGAAAACGTCAAAGATTTTTCATTCTTGTATAAAAAGTACGAGTGCTCGTAATAAACGTTTGTCGCACCGTTATTGTCACGATATTCACTATTTTTTATCAATTTCATGTAAATAATCGTCTTTCGAATTTTTCAGATAACAAAATACCTGAAAAATGTCAAGAACTTTGACCAAAATTATTCGGACATGTCGGAATATTCGCGCGTTTTTATCAACGGAATCTCGTTAATTGCCTCTCAACATTTTTCATTGAATTATTCGTCAATGTTCGAAACTCGAGAAATCTTCCAGCAATTTTCATTCCTTTTTCTTTAAAAACAAAAAAAAAAGGCATTTGGCAAGCAGATTTCACGAGTAATAAAATATCCAAAGAGTGCTGGATGAAAGTTTTGGCGAGTTCCAGCAATCAGAGCGACCATCTGAGGAACTCGATCGATCAGACGTAACTCGCGCTCGTTGCATCCTTCGATCTTTCGTAAAGTACGCTATATTTTTGGTCCATACGATATTCGCGTTTCGCTGGAATGTAAAAACGGCCAAGTGTAACGGCGATACGATTCAGGAAGGGAATAACTCCGAGAGAGTGAAATATCGTAATTCGACAGAGTCGTAAAACTACGGTCGCATGGAGCTACAGCTAGAATCTTTGCCAAAGCAAGAAACTCATTGAATCATAAAGATTCGTGGCGAAATATTTTCATCGACAACCGCGTACTTCAATGTTTAAGGTGGTACGTGCATTTAGAAACTGAAAAAAGCACTGGTTAAATCCTTCTAATAAAAATAAGTTGATGGGGTCATTTAAATTTTAATGATAAATCTCGATAGCTAAATTCCTTCGCCTTTAAAATCGACGTTGATAATTCGCGAAATAAACGCAAAGGGGTCCGCCTTTGAAAATCTGTCAAAAATCGAAAAATGAAGATATCTCGATGAACCAAGTGGCGTTTTGAAGGTTCAACATTTCCCCGGAGATTCAGCGCGAGTTGAAGTGTCTACCTCGATAAGAAAAAAAATGGCGAGCATTTTAGTGATTTAAACAAATTTGACAAAAAGTGCCAGCAAAAAAATGAAACACTCATTTTCCATCTTCTTACAATCTGTGTTGCATACATTATGATATTTTCATTAATATTCATTGACATTTCGCTTCTCGCATTCCTGTTCGACTGTTCGACTGTGTACGAGGAACGATTTTCATGCGGGTGAAATTCTTTTCGGCGCTGAATTCGCAGATTCGTTTGTAAATTCGCGTTCGCGAGTGTACGCTCGAGATTTCACGATCCAGGGGCGAAATACGCCATGTAACTACAAGCAAAATCGTTTTTTCCTTTTGTCTTTTCGCTTCTATCGGATAAATCGACAAAACGGAAACACCTACACGCGCATTTATACGAGCACACAAATTCAAGGAGATTTATGTGTGTAAGCGTGTATATACCAAGCCTCTGGCTTTATGTACCAGAAGCGATGGGTACATTTGTTCGTTATTTCCAGTTGTCTTTTTTTTTTGAACCTTGTTTTTTGCTGTCACTTTTATTTACGACTGGTTAGCGGTGCCACAAATATGCGACGAGATCGGATGACCTGCGTGTGTCGTTCGGGCTACCATGGATTTATTTTTGGCTTGTGTCGCGTACGACATACGCTCCACCTCGCGGATACCATCAGGAGTACAGTCATTCTCGTATACGTGTATATTAGGGTGTTTCATTTCCCGGCAACATTTTTGTCGTTCCGCGCAAGTTGAAAAACCGATACGTAACGAGAGAGACATTTTTACGTTGGTAAGAAAATTCTCGATCAACTATAGACTTGGCTCTTTACAATTTTCAATTTCCCATTTGAATGAGGTGTCGAAAAAGTTTTTTTTTAATAAAAAATCGATTTCACGACTTTGCAGTGCACGTGATTCTCTTGGAAAATTCGATACCTCTATCGGCGAAACTTTTTCATTTTTTTTCGTAAGGTCGGTTGCTGTTTAACGATTCTTTTGCGATACAAAAACTAACAAACGTTTTTTTTTTTCAAAATCGGCAAACTGTCGTGTGTTGGTGATGACGAAGTGCAGTTTGACGCATCCATGCGACTCGGGACGTTGCCTTTTGTTAACGACAGCCGATAATAATAATAATTGTAAAATAAATAAAAAGAAAACGATGGAAAATATGCGGAAGAGGAGAAAATACACGCGAAGGAAGCGATTCAATCGAGCTCCATCGAGGAAAGTGCGTGTCCGACCAAAGCCTGACTTTTTCTACTCGAATCCTCGTATCTCCTTGCAGGTTCTGGCGTTATTGATCACCGTTTCACTAGCTGCACTGACGAGCTTCCGGTCTTCAGAAAAGAACGATAAAATCCCTTCTGAATCATTCACAAATATTACCGACGATTAAAACTTGAGTTCGTGACGAAAAAACGATCCCACATCCATGCATCTAGGAGTCTGTTTGTACGATATTCGTATAAAGAAACACCGATGTTTTTGGTGAAAAATGGAATGTCATTAAAAAAAAACAAGGGAAAGGGAATTTTAGTAAAAAATAGAACGTTGCGAAAAATCTGGAAATGGCGACATACTTTCCCCGACTGCTTGTATCCGGGGATTGACGGTATAACCGAGCATTGCCAGAGTCCTCTTTGTCGCAGAAGTTGAAGAAGAAAGGGCAATGGAAATAAGATGTTCTCGCGGCGAGGGGGTACATCGAATGAGGAAAGAGTAAAAGGAAGATGGAATACGGCCAAGAGAGTGGACTGCGTAATATAATTCAGTAAGTTTATGACCGACCTGGGGGAATGGCATGGCGGTTTGCATATAACCGAGGGTATAAGTTTACCACCCTGGATAGCACGCCGAAGTGGCGCGGGAACAGGGACTGCATATACTATAATATATAATACACGTATAATATATACATACAAGTATATATACAGGGTGTGTGAGAACTCGATGTTTAATTGTTGAAAGTTGAATTTGCGACGAAATTCCGAGTCGAAAAGTATTTTGGTATTTTTTCATACGACCAAAACCTCGTGAGTTATCGATCGTCAAAGTCCGAGCCAATCGGAGGCGGCTCGGAATTAGCGAGCGTACCTCCTATTGGTCCAACTGTATTAATTAATAACTCAACGGGAGTTCGTCGGATCGAAAAGTGCTCAAGGACATTTCGATTCGGAATCTCGTGCCGGAGTTGAAAATAAATAATCGAGACGCCTCTTTTGAGACACCCTGTACAGAGAAATTGTAAAGCTCACCATAATGGCGAGCGTATCTCAACGACGGAAAAGACAGAGAAAACTGTAAGATAAAAAAAAAAGAAAAAAAAAGGTCGGTTGGCCGTATTTCTTGTCTGGTGAGCTTTACGGTTGCCGCGTTATCCGTTATGACCGCCGAATGGATTATCGTTTCTCCCTCAATTCCTCAGAGTTGCTCGCTTTATATACGAGACAGCCGAGCTTCCTCTCTGCGAAAACACTGCGACGTTTTGTCTCGCTCTCTTCCTCGGTACAACCTCGCTTCTCACAATGTATTATTCCACTTTTTATCATCTTCTATGCAGAACGGACGGGGATGCGACTATCGACACTTGAAACAATTATTTTTACATCTTACTTTTATTATTAGACGTTAAGAATTCACTATTAGTCACATTTTGTCGTTATAAAAAAGGACATCTCTGATATAATGGTAAAAAAAAACGATGATTCCGTTAAACAACCCATTTTATGGAAACCATTTTTTTCGATGCTTATATTATAATTGAAATGATTTTTAAAAAAAATCTTTTATCAAAGCAATTCATTTGGATATTGGCTTATCGGGATAAACCGAACGGCATTTTGTAGCGTAATCAATTGCAAAGAAAACAAGCGTACGTTGGAATATCTACCTCAACAGAGAAAAAAAATGGCAAGCATTTTAGACGACGAACTGCGACAAAATTGATACGACCGAGTGATAAATTTTGCCGCGACGAGAGTCGACATGGTCGTTCTAAAAAAATTAAAAAAAAAAAAACAAACCCTCGTCCGCGTAAAATGAATATAAATTATTATTTTAAAAAACGTAATTCATATTTTGAAAGACATTTTTTTCCATGTACGCATCTATCGTGTACCCTTTGTACATGGAAAAGGCAAACGAGTGAGCTTCCTGTTAAGGGGGGCGCGAGGCGAGGGACGGACGATTTTCAAAATGGTTTCAGGTCATTACGAAATGCAAATCGTGAACACGAGGGATCAATGAGTTTGCGTGGTGTCCCACGTCCCGCACAAACCGAGTGAAGCAAGCGACGTGCGTAACCCCGTTTACGTAGTTAAAGTTTTGTACATACTGTACATACGCGCCGGATGACGGTGCGGGTGTTGTTATAAAGTACCAAATATATATATGTCATTATAGATATATATATAAATATATATATATATATATTTAGTAATAACGTTACTTCAAAGGGGTGTGAGAATCGGTTACCAGCGTGCGACACGCGCCTCGTTACCCGTCGATCGGTTTTTTTTCCGGCTTTTCAAAGCTCACTCATTTTCGTCACTTCCCTCGGAGTATTTTCACGCTCCTGCCACAATTTACGGATGGAAATTTGACAGCCATTTTTTCCTGCAACCGTATCTCAGATGTTTTATTTTTGGACGAGAGATTTTCGTAACGCAAAGCAATAATAATTGAGTAAATAAATAAGGGTAGGGGGTTGTATTCGATAATGAAATTACGTCGGCGCGTGGACGGGGGTCTCTCGTTGGAGGAGATGTATGACGAGAAGGAGGCTCGATTACAAGATTTTGTGATTATTTATGTTTATTTGAAAGATATTGTGCAGTTGATGTATTTTTGTGTGATATCTCAATTGAATTTTGACATCGTTTACGTAAGTTCTGTTGTATACATTGGCAATATGATTTTGACTGAAAATCAATTCCTCGTGATGAAAATTGCGTAAATATCGAACGTTCATTGTTGAGAGATCAAGAGGACAAAGGAGGCTGTAAAGTCGCAAATGTCACGGGGAATCTTGTCCGACTTTTATTATTTTTTGTCTTCAGCGCGACTCGGAAATATTACGAGATAGAGTCATCATTCTCGTCAGCGGCACATCGAGGATTAAACGCGCGCATTGATCCTTCGCAGTGACGTTTCAATCGCGAAAAATCACCGCTTCAAATCGGCCATCGTATATATAATTGGCCTTCGAGGCACACGCAATGTTCCGACACGTGCCGCTGCTTTATATGCTACCTCGATATACAGGGTGTCCCTAAAGGACATGCTCACAGTGAAACACTAGATCGAGGATGAAATTCCAAGTCGAAAAGTCTCGAAGCATTTTTCGATTCGACGAATCCCCGGTGAGTTATGAATTAATATAGTTGGACCAATAGCGAGCGCGCGCTCGCGCGGCACGCGCAGTAGAGGGGAGAGACGCGCACGTTCTATTGGCTCAAACTCTGGCAATCGATAACCCATTAGGTTTTGGTCGTACAAAAATATACCCAAGTACATTTCGACTCGGAATTTCATCCTGAATCTAACTTTGCATTTTCAAAATTGAGTTTTTGGACCCCAAGTATATATAGATATATATATATATATTTGTTTCTTTCTTCAGCCAAAGTTACCGTGAAACGTAAGCTCCATTTTATTCAGAGTGGCATACAGTAAGACCTGCTCGTAGATTATGTACCATTCGCCACGCGGAATATCATAACTTTAATTCTCGATATCGAATTGGATTGTACGCGCATAAAGATCTTTGGTCATGGGTCTCGTTTCTTCCACGGATTCCAATCGCACTGTCCATAGGATTCACACACTCTTCTGTGCCTCCCTCCACTCCGCGGAATGCTTTATGTTCATGGATCATTCATTCGAAAAAGTGGATCAATCCGTGAGTAACAGAGAGAAAAAAAAAGGAAGATCGAAGATTGAGAAAGTGTGTACATTTTAGAACTGAAAAAAACGCCTTTTCGCGTTTTTTTTAGTTTGCGCTTATTTTTACGATCAACATTCGCAAATCTCCGGAAGAATACGAGCACGTTTATTTATATTATACACAAAAAAAATCGACAAATAATACAAATAATATTATCGAAAAATGAAAATTTGATAAAATACGTCAACGTCAATATCGCTCATCCAAAACACAAGCGAATGACGTTTCGCTGCAATGAAAATATGCAGCTGCGCTAAAAATTATTCTGAAAAAAATTGCATTAATCGCCACGTGTATCGTCATAATTACGAAAACTCGTTGGATTAATGATAAATTCTCGCGAAACTTTCGAAACCCCAATAAAGGCAATTATACAAGGGTTGTAACCATCGAAAAATCGATCGCAGAATCGTCGACGTATTCGATTCATCAATCAATCCATCGTCATATATTTTGCTCCGAAATTGTGAAGAGATTTGGCGATTCCGCATGAGTAAACTGGTCGAGCAACCAGACGATATATCTTCGCACGACGTGTATATCCCATCGATTTCGTTCCCTTTTTTCAACATTACCGTCTGGCATGGTAGGAATTTTTTTCCTTTTTTTTCTCTCGCCCTTTCGATGTACGCCACGAGCGGTCACGTGCCGCTGCGTGGCTTCAGCGGAGCCTTCGACGTTTGTGGTACGACTCGCCCTTCTCCGTGGATGATCCGGTGTATCCAGCATACAGAAACGCATATCGGTCCGTCGCGTCGCTGAGCCAACCACTTTGGACGCCTCTGAGATCAATCGAGACTTCCTCCATAAACGTATCTATTGCACACACGGGAAAAACGATATAAACGCTCTGTACATGTATGAGTACATACAGTAGGGTGTCGGTTATTCGCCAAGTTGACTTTTTTCACTCGAGCATACGGCAAATCGATATTTTACAGCGTAAAAACCATTTTTGAATTTTTTTCAAAATTTTCAAACGGCTTCAACCCCTGCCCAAATGACGATATTTCTTCTACCTCGATAACACGCGGATTTCTGCACCTTTTGAATCATAACGTTTTTCACGGTCATTATAAAAAACAAATTCTAAAAAAATGGTCGATTCTCCTTGAACCTTGATTATAGTAACCGTGAAATATAGTAAAAATAAATTTTGAATTTTTCTAAATTGATAAAAAATTGATAAGCTAGAAGAAGATTAAAATGTGAAAAGTACGAAAATCACGCGTTATTCGAACGGGAAAAAGTATCGTGATTTAGGCAGGGTCTAGTGGCGTTTGAAAATTTTGAAAAAATTTCCGACGTTGCTTTTAGGCTATAAAGTCATGATTTGGCGCATTCGCAAGTGGAAAAAGTCAACTTGGCGGATGACGGACACCCTGCTGGTATTCGAATCGAGCATCGAACCAAAGTTCTCCAAACTCCTCGGCTGTTTGGTGATTTTTTTCCTTCTTCAATTATATTTTCCTGCCCCCTCGTGTCACCTCTTTTCGCTCATAATATAAATGGACAATTTCCGTCGCATCGCGTCACACGCGTTTCCCTTTCATCTTTCCCCCTCCAGGACGTAAATCTTCAATAAAAATCTACTTTATTAGTGCTCGACAACCTTATTGAGATATCGCCCAACGACGATCCATTTCCATCGTGACCCCGTCGAACCTGCCCTCCTGCTGATCCGCATCAGGCGAGCTAACGACGAGGAACAAAGTGACCACCCCTTCGAACGATCGACCAAGAATTCGTTTGGAATTCGTTGGCCGAGAATTTTACTCGATGAATTGGCAAAAAGTGTCAAGCATACGTGGGGAATTCGACCGGTACGTCGAACCAAGAGCGAAACGAACATCGTTCGAAAGTTTGACGACCCTTCGGCGTTGAATGTATTAAATTTGTACGAAAAAAACTGATCGAAAAATGCGGCTAAATCCTCCGTTCTCACCACCGCTAGAATCGAACCGGATTCCCACGGTACGATAATTTCTATATTTTTTTTTTCAAAAGCATCAAAGACATCGAGACATCTTCTCGAAAAACTTGCATTCTCATCGGATTTCCGCAAATCACCGCAAGTCCTCGGGGGATTTTTAATCAGCGCGTGAAACGCGTCATTATTATTCGAGTAACAATTTTGGCCACGATATCTTGATGAAAATTGAGGGGGAAAAGAGCGAAAGCAGCGAACGATGATGACCCGTCGCGGTACGGCGTTCGTTGCACTCTGGACCAACAGTTGCATACGTTACTAGAGCGGAGAGTATACATGGCGCGCGAGTTACACTTTAATATTACAAAAAGGGTGTAATCTGACGAGCGCGATAGCCGGAGCGTTAACTGGGTACCCAATTTGTAAAAAAATAACGATGAAATTACTGTTGCGTAAAGCGTGTGTATGTTTATATACTCATACCCATCGGTACAGCGTCGTTCTCTCTTTGCCATGATACTCTGTGAACATATAAATATATATTACGTGTATATGTACGTGAACCATCGCTATGACGGTCGTGGAGGATGAAACACGAAGATGAGAGACAGAAATACGGGAGCATAAGCTCCAACATGGATGGTCAGCGGAAAATAACAGGAGGGCATCGTGGCATCGGGAGTGTGTCGTGCGGGGAGTACGAGGACGGGTTTTCCATCCATCTCTGAATAAAAAAAATGGAAGTGTAAAATTGTCGATGTGGTTGTACGTAACGTACAGAGTTTTGTCCGTCATCAGCAACCGAAGCGTCGCAGGGCAGTTGATGTTTCAGTCTTTACCTTTTTATCCTTCTCTATCTCTCTGCTTTTTCGTCTTCGTCTCTCTTTCTCTCGCAATTGGGATTCTGTTGCTCGCGCGAGTCCGCGTTTCACGTTCGAAAAAATATGCTCGCTGGTACGTGAGCCAATCGTCGCGAGAGGAATGGAGGGGGCGGATGAGGCCGGGGAGGTTGGATTTTTTTTGTTTTTTTTTTTACGGAACATAGGGGTGGATGTAATAACGAAATCTCCGATCCGATTAATTAAAAAAAAAAAAAATGAGAAATAAAAGAACGGAAAAAAATCGGATATCGGACGGACACACGGAAGGTTGAATAGCTGTTACCGATATTCGGCGCTGCGGAGAGTAAATTTAAAAAAAAAACACGTTTCCGCTGTATTTTTACTCGCAGAGAGAGAGAACGGAATCTCCGCGCGCAACGACCGCCAATGGCGTCATCGCAAATATCAGGAGAGAAGAGAAAAATTGCACTCTCGTCGATTCACCATTTCGCATAATGAAAACTATATATATTCATCTCCGGCGCGATTCATCGAATAATGTGACTCGTCATGCGGGAGAGACGCGCATCCGCGAATACAGTAAGTTATAGGAGCTGCTGTAACGTATTTTGGGGTTGACGTGATTATATAGTAATTGAACCGCAGGCTGCTGCCGCCGGTCAGGAGAGAGAAAGAGAGAACCGAACGAACAATCGAAATGAATATCGTTCGTCCATCATGGGAGACCACGAATTATTACATGGAACGAAAGGGGGGAAGAGAAGTCATCGATGTGGTCCATTGCCTCGCGGTCTCCAGCTGGAAACCATTTTTTTTCCATCTTTTTCTCACCGCGCAATATAGCTCTTATCCCATCAAAGAAGAGATGAATTCCCGATGAACGAGATGACGTCACGAATCACTCCGCAGCATCGATATCCAGCCCGTCATATCCGATAATGTCTTCGCTGTTCGTGTCACTGCGTCCTTCCTCTTTGTCTTGTTTTTTTTTCAATTTCTACCAAAAAAAGCTACGGAAACCCTCCACCGAGCTCGTGTAGCGTATCCTCCGACCGCTTTCCTCGGCAATCCTCATCGAGGCCGTTGATGCTAACAATGTTTGCGGATATATTGTATCTCACGCATCACTTGGTGCACAAATTGTTTTATAAACAGATTACGGGAACTGCCTGAGCCCCCTCGCACCCCGGACCACCGACGGCCCAAACCTCTCCGGTACTTGCCATCACGTACACCATCCAGCGTGGAGTAGGCTAGGAGTGCGCATCGCCTCTCTGTGTAGCAACACAGACACAAGTACAGAGTACCATAAACTTCATGGTACGACGATGGATAATGTGCCAGATCCAACGTTGGTATTGCTGGTGGATACCAACCACACGGAAAAAACAGCTCTGTGGAATTTACAGAAAAGTCTGTAAAATTTGCAGAATATTATCTGTAAATCGACTTATGTAAAATTCACTGATTTCAACATGTTATTTTTACATGTTGAAATCTGTAAACCTAAATCTGTAAATTTTACATATTGAGTCTGCAATTATTACAGATAAACTTCTGTAATAATGACAGAATATACTTCGTTATAATTACAGAAGTTCCTGTCATTATTACAGATAAACTTTTGTAATAATGACAGAATATACTTCGTTATAATTACGGAAGTTCCTGTCATTATTACAGATGAACTTCTGTCACTATTACTGAAAATTTAATGTGAAAATCAAATCCGTAAGTAATGGAGAAAAGTGAAATAGGTTCTCATAATAATTGATTCATAAATATTTGTGAAAATATAAATGTACGTATTTGAACACTAAACAGAATAAAAAGATCACAACTTTCAATTACATTATTAGACAGTAAACATTACAAATGTGAACAAAGTACTGAACAAAATTTATAAGCTTGTTATAAATTATAAAGCATGTCTGGTCGCGATATACCATTGATTAATTTTTTCAATTAATAAATACAGTACCATTTTAGGTATCTCATCAATATATAAAATTAAATCTAATTTATCACGGATTTTACATTATAAGCGTGATAATGTTTATCAAAGCTGATAGTTCGTAGGGAGAACATAACTAAAAATATCTTCTTATTCACGAGATAAATGCCATATATTTTTCAGAAAGTGGGACCATGATGACTCGTTATGATTATGAAATTAAAAAATTGACTACCAACAGATAATTATTTCTATTTTTTATTAAGAATTTGTTCTCATTTAAGAAGTTATGCAACAATAATGTTAGAAATTTTTCACAGATTTCACACAATTTATCAGTAAATGTTTCATAAAATTATGTAAAATATACAGAAATAATATGCACTTTCTGCATAATCCCATCTGTAAAAAATACATATTTTCTCTGTAAATTTTACATAGAATATTGAGCTGAATGTACAGAAAAAATATGTAGTTTCTGCATAATTGCATCTGTAAAAAATACATATTTTACTTGTAAATTTTACAGAAAATGGACTCTAAATTTTACAGACTTTTTCTGTAAATTCAATAGGCGATTTTTTTCCGTGCACGCTTAATTATCGTTTAAGATATTTCATCTCGCTTTTTGAGAAAGATAGAGGGAGATTCCCGTGGATCGGGCAATCGGTCTTTTCACCCTGTACACACGGAAAAAAATGGCCTGTGGATTTTACAGAAAAAAGTCTGTAAAATTTACAGAGTCCACTTTCTGTAAAATTTACAGATAAAATATGTATTTTTTACAGATGGAATTATGTAGAAACTACATATTTTTTCTGTAAATTTAGATTAATATTCTATGTAAAATTTACAGAGAAAATATGTATTTTTTACAGATGGGATTATGTAGAAAGTACATATTATTTCTGTATATTTCACATAATTTTATGAATATTTAATGATAAATTGTGTAAAATGTGTAAAAATTTTCAATCATTATTGTTGGATAACTTTTCAAATAAGAACAAATTATTAATAAAAATTACAGATAATTATCTGTTAGTTGTGCATTTTTTAATTTTATAATCATAATGCGTCAGTTCTCGGAAATTTTATCGATAATTATTTTATACTCTTGACTTTCTTTGTTTTTGTTCATCGGGACGGCCGTCTAATCAAACGTAATTTGACACCTCCATTCCCCTCCATTCCCCAATAACTATAATAATGAAGAGGGGTAATCAGGGGAATTTACATATGCTACATAGCGTTGCTCATACGTACGAAAAAGTGGCGTCACTGTCGATTATTATGAGAACCTATTTCACTTTTCTTCATTACTTACGAATTTGATTTTCACATTAAATTTTCAGTAATAATGATAGGAGTTCATCTGTAATAATGACAGAGAACTTCTGTAATAATGACAGAGAACTTCTGTAATTTTAACAGAGTAAATTCTGTAATTATAACAGAGTGTATTCTGTAATTATTACAGAAGTGTATCTGTAATAATCACAGACTCAATATGTAAAATTTACAGATTTAGGTTTACAGATTTCAACATGTAAAAGTAACATGTACGGATTAGTAAATTTTACATAAAATGATTTACAGATAAGATTCTGCAAATTTCACAGACTTTTCTGTAAATTCCACAGGGCAGTTTTTTCCGTGCATATACACACACACACACACATATATATATATATATGTACAAGTGTCTTTTTTTTTGCGGTCTTGGCAAAAGATGCTGCTATTCTCGCTCGAGCACTATAGAAAATCGAGAGACGTTGCAAGTAACCAAATACGGCATTTATGAACAACCTGCGAGTTATGCATTTATATATATATATCCGTACATTCGTAAAAATATTCGCACGCGAACGTATTCGTTTATATTTCGCGAGTGTTGGCTCGTTGGCGGTCTCCTAAAAGTAACGTTCGCTCATTATCCATGCACTCGTGCGTTTTTACGTATCGGGCAAATGGCCGCGCTCGTTGAGACTACGATCACGTGCTGGACGATGGCACCGAGAATCTTTCGTCAAAGGAACAAACGCTTTTTGCCAAACGATTTTATCATCGCTGCGAGTAAAATCCGCTCCCACCTGCCGTTCGATACAGCGTGGCGTCGTGGTACTCGGGATCGGAAGGCTCCTCGTGATTGATTTTTTTTCTTTATCGTTATTGTTATTATTATTATTATTATTATTAGTAAAATGTATGTATATTTTTTCTTTTTACTCAAGGTGTCCACTCGCGAGTACGCGTTTTTAATGGGCGTGCGTGCGTTAATCCTCTTCGATACGCGAGTGTAACAGGCTGCGCGTTTCAACTCTGCGAATGCGTGCATGCGTGAGAGGAGGCCTCGAGACGCGATCGCGCGTGCCCCTGCTGCTTGCTCACATTAAAGGCCTCTTTTGCCTGTATGCGACAAGAGGTTAATACGCTCGTTGACGCGGAGTCCTGGAGTCGCTTGACAGGACAACCCGTTTACGTGGACAGAAAACAGCACGTATATTCCCGTACATGCATCTCGTACGGGCGAAAACGACTCGCCGATACTTGCTATCGATAGTTTTGTGACGCCCGTTCTTAAAAAAAATGCCGGTAGATGCAATTCCACAGACACATCTACAGGGTGACTCGGCATGGCTGGCTAATTCCGGACGATATTTCGAAAAGAATCACTCACGTCGGCCGTTTTTTCTTTCAATTCTCAAGGAATCGTGCCAATCGTGGAATCGGGACTTTGATTCCGAAATTTTGAAAAAGTGACAGAGTTTTGAGAAGATTCGCGGCACGCGAGACAAACGTATTTTCCGTCAATTCTCCACAGTTTTTGAACGTTTCTTACAGTTTTCGAGACGCGCCTCAGAGCCGGGTTGTCGGAACGTTGTTTTCGAAAATTTGCAAAAGTGGCAGAGTGGCAGCCCGTCGAGTGCGAATCTGTATCCAAGAACTTGAAAAGTTGGCAGGAAAAAAAATAAAAAACAGTAGGTTGGGCTGACATAACGAGGAATTTTGAATCGAACTGGATGATTGTTCAATGCCACACACCAGCCGGCAATTTTTTTTCGAAACAGAATCGATAGAAACGATTTATTTATTTAGCGAGTATGACAAGCAAAAAATAATTCGAATCTCAATAAAAGTGAAACAATTCCACGCTACTTGAATCGGAAAAGTAAGTATCGTCATTTCGGCATTTGAACGTTAGTTTTGCAAACGTTTTTAAGCTACTTCATAATGTTTTTCATATTTTCAAGAGCACGCTTATTTCTTCAGACTCTCTTTCGCAAAAAATCAAGTGGAAAAATGGAGTGGAAAAAATGAATGTTTCGTCATTGAATAACCAGCGACAATGGAATGGAGAATGCGGAGGATGTATGCCGGAAGGATAGGCGAAATAAAACGAGACATTTGCGAATGAAAAATTCAAATATATTTTCATGATTGCAAACTACATATGCGAGCTTCTACCCTACCTCGAGGAAAACTTTTGGGAAGCCTTTACTACGATGCATATCGTTATTCGCCCGTGATACCAAGCCACACGAGTTTGTCCAATTCGCAGATGTCGTCCTGCCAACATAAATATTATCGCTATTATCGTACGTGTTTGAAGCCGAATCGGCATTATCGAATATCCGTTTTAACGGAGCTTTCCCCTCGGGAGCGTTAAACGAGGAATAAGTTCGTCCCGCATAATTGTTACACAAAATAGCAGCGGATTGTTTGAATTGTCCGAGAAACAGTACCAAACACCAGAATGAAAGTTCCGGCGAATAAATGATCGTTCTTGAGGTAAATGCGAATTTGTAAGAATTTGGGGGGAAATGTAAACCGCACGGGTTTCAAATGCACTTGCCGGAGTGCAAGGCAAAATTCAGTGCACTCGAGGTGGGCATCGTTGAATTCTAGTGCCGTGACTCTGAGTATGAAAAAAACGTATGGCCGGGCTGTTTGCTCGCGAAACCGAAGCAAAAAGGAAACTTTTTATCATTTTTCCGCTTTTATCACTGTGAATAACGATACTTACGTATTTTATCCAGCCTAACATTGAGACCTTGTACAATTTCTGATAAGCCTCTTTGATGTCGACGAGATCTATTTCGGCCCTCCACAAGATAGGCTCTAATCCCCAGCCACCTCCCAGCCTCCTAATTTTGTTGGCAAAATATTCGACACTTGACTCGGCATAGAGTACTGAAAGACACATAAAACACATACAGATCTCGGAAAGAGTTAATTGAAAACAATGAGCTCTTTATTCCGGACGAGAATCGCGCAATTGCTGATTTTTTTGCAAAAAATAATTCAATCCGCATCAACTTACAAATATCGTTGTATGCGTTTGCGACATTCTCGGTAAATGTCTCGCTGATCGCTGCCTCAAGAGGCTCACAGCCGAGTTTTTCGTAGTACTCGAGAACTTTCCGCAGCTGGCGATACCCGGTCGTCATGAGAATGTTGTGAAAATCATTATCATCGTTTGTCCACGTTTTAGATTCGATTGCCAGCCGAATTTTGTTGGCATCCTCGTGCGCTTTCTCATCATCCACACAGGTGTCGCTGCTTCTCGTGCCCTAAATTGTTGCAAGATCATTTAATCATATTTATTTTGTTTTCATTTTTCTACCCAATGTGCACGCAATTCCAAACTAATTCGTCGACTGGGGATGCCGTTTCAAGGATTTTTACTGACAAACTCGAAACAACAACCGTAAAAAGATGCGCCAAGCAGATTGATATTTGTTCACGTTTACACATACGTTTAACTGAGACTCCAAGATCCGGAAAAATGTCCCATTGAGTGAAGGGTCTCCTAATGCGCCCTTTTTTATTTCGTCAAGAAGGGGACCTAATGGTTAAAATCGAAGATTTACAGAATATCAATGATGTATGCGATTGATCGAAGCAACGATTCTACGCCGCATTGATGATGAAATTATTGCCGACGTTGAGCCAGTTGTGTGATGAAACAATCGAGTTTCACTGATTCATTGAGACTTGGAGATAACGAGAATCATTGCAAAATAAAATATCCGTGAAGAGAGATGCGCATTACGTACCGTCTCTGCGGATAGCCGCTGAAGGCGGATCCGAGTCAGACGATTCGATGAGCAGCATTGATATATCCCGGATACTATCGGCAATATCGTATGCATACCAATTCTTTATGTTTTCGAGTATCGCATCGACTGCAGTATTTTTCACCAAATGTTTGGATAACCTAAAGGATATCCTACAAGAATCGAGTCTCCTTCGCCATGCCGAGGATATGTCCTCTCCGTACTTCACGCGATATTGTTCGACAACAGGACGACGCTCCGCGAATGTGCACCCAGAGAAAAAGTCAATCAAGAATTTGTCACCCTCTGTTGAAGCAACGTTGGTTGCGTTATAGAACGCCTCGGCATAGTTCCGCGTATCGCTACAGCGGCCAGGAAGCATCGTCGGTCTGCCCTGTTATTCATTCAAAGATGCGTGTCTTTTATGTACACGTATGACCGAATAAAGATACCAACCGCCGCCAATTTTGTGATATTCGTTGCCTCTACGATGCTCTTGATGGATACTCATCCCCACGCATGGGTATACGCTCCCTGTACGCGTATATGCAGCACAGATGTACCGTAATAAATCACGTTACGGATAGAACATTTTTTCGTCACACGGAGAATGATATTTCACATGTTTTGTTATCCCCAAAAAAAAAAAACCGAATGAACAAAATGCGTTTTGATCAAATGAGGGACGCTCATTTAATTAATTACATGTACATATGTATGATTAAAACGTAAGAAAAGTTCTGTCGGTTTATGCGTTAAGTAAAGAGACCGTGCACAGGAAAAAAGCCCATTTATATAATTGTCTGACGAAACTTGTGTCTTGTCTTTCAAACTGGATGGTGAATCGATTTGAAATTTCGTGGGGCAAGCCACGGGGGTGAAACCGCATAACGTCCTCGTCAGGTATGATTACAATTATCGAACAACTCGCAATTGCAAAGGTAAACGTAATATTTGACTATGAATGAAAATGAGTAATGCATTCGTCAGCATTTCGTCAGTGTCGTTTTTGCGATATTCGTATTTTCATGAAAATGGTCAACCGTATTGTTTGTATACGCACCTCTTTCACAGGTCCACAATCAGGAGGCTGAGGTGTCGGTTGCTGAGTCGTCGGTTGCTGAGGTTTTTCTGGAAAGGAAAAAAGTCTTGTTTGTCGTCGCACATACGCAGTCAATAAAATCAATCGAATAAAATACTGTCAGTACCGACAGCAAACAAGCTGTCATTTTTCGTATTGCACGACAATCAGTTTTTTTACCAACTCAACGTCAGACTTGTCTGAGGGTGTGAAAAGTTATTTGCAACACATTCGAACTTGAAAGAGGCTTGATAATGCAGCTTAAAGTGAACCTTGAGACGAACAGCAAGTGGAACACGCTTCACACGCCGCTCTGCAATTCGGCGTAATCGCGCGGGCGTAACTTTTTTGATTTATCACATACCGTAAGGTTCGAATTTCCGGAACGGATAAAAGTCGTCGTTGTATGCCGCTACTACCGCGTCATCTCCGAGAGTCATCCACAAAAGCAGGATACCGAGCATCGCGGCGATCGTAAAGTTCGCGGTGCCTCGAAGTTGGCCATAAATGAGTGGCACTTTTCTAAATGAAAAATGTGCACAATATTGCAGAACTAAAACTCCACTGGACGTGGAAACGACGAAGCAGCGAGCGACAGAGAAAATTCATTCCAACTGTATACATAATTTTTCTAAATTAGTTGAAAATCGATCATTTTAACGAACTCACCCCATCATCGTCCTCTGTTTTTTCTTCCAAAAACTTTCTTCCCAACGACTGTCCACTGAGACCGTTTAAATTGTACTTTGTTAACAATTCGTTCACCGTCAAAGTACTCGCGCAAAGTTACCAGTTTGATTCAACCAAGATATTTTGTCACTGACGATCCGAAGACGCGTCTCTGTGCCTCTCACGTCGCTCTTTGTGCGGAAGTCAAACGTGACCGGTCCTATATATCGCAGTGAAGACAGATAAATGTGCGAGTGGCATCGAGAGTAGGGATTTTTATTCGAAAATACTTTGTGCAATTGCCAAGCTCAGGTCGAGGACGCTAAATAATATAGCTCGCTTTCTTCTTGTTTCCAAGATTCTGATAATTCAAACGAGTTTATCGGCACGCTCGGCGTGATAAAGATAACGGAAAACCGCAATTCCTTTTCTCTCGGTTGCCGATGCAGGTACGTTGAAAATTGTTCACTCTTTGCTTTTTACTGTAACGTCTGAAGTCTAATATAGGGCTGAAAATCGGTGTTTCTCGCCTCAGGGCCCTGCTGGGAGTCGCATTCGTTTGTCGTGAAAGCCTCGGAATACATTAATGCTGGTCTCACACCGTTGCAACCGCTGATGTGTTTTTTGCTGCGTTTCGATACAATTCAGTTCCAATAAATATCGTACGAGAAATATAGTCGCTTCCGGCTCGAAGGGTCGAATTTACGCTCGTCCGAAATCGTTTTGTTTTCCGCACCATTCTATTGGATTTAGAATTTTTTAATTCTTCAACATCTCGATTTTTGATACACTATATACTTTGGACGGATTTAAGAAGTTCTTGGCCTCGCTTCATTTACATACACTGATAGTATGTTTAATAATTTAAAAAATAATATTGATTGTCTGCAAGAATTGTTGAGACGAAAAGTCACGAATACAGCGAGTCGGCACGTTCGCAGTGGATCTCTCCGGAGGATAAACAGCGTGTTGTATTTCTCTCTTCTCCAAAGTGTCCTCATTTTCATCGGCTTCTCGGCGATTTCGTGAATTATCACAAGATTCACGCGAGTCTCATGCTTTTGTTTCTTTTGAATAATCATTCGGATAAACGGACAAACTTCGAGACTTTATTCTTTTTATAACGTTTTTGCGATGTTAAACGCTAAGCGTACAGCACTTCGCTCGTTTTGTTTTGAACGAAAAAAACTGCTAAAATGCTTACAAATATTGTCCGAATGGACAAATGATAATTTTACCAATTTGAAAAAATATATTAACATACATGAGTATGTTTTCGAAAAATGCATCTCCGGCTATTAATTTGTTAAATTCCCCAATTTTCGGGATTCCGCTTGAAAAACGTTCAAAGGACGCTCCCACCGTTGTCATAAGTTCTTTCGCTACAGTAAATAAAAATACCTTCATCGTCCGTTCGGTCGGTTATTAGGCAGTCTGGAAAAGGTCATTGGACACTCGACTTCATCAATTTGATTCTTTGTTTTATTTTACTAGTAACGAACACGCAAACACACATACGCGTATGTGGCAATGAAAATTCCAACATTCGCGTTTGCAATGTACTCTCGTTCGATCCTGAATCTCCTCATACCTCGCGATGTATACATCTTCAGTGGAATATACGCACGCGAAGATGCGTTGGCAATCAAGAGCTCCCAGTCTGCCCTCTATCCCCTTGATGAACGACGATTGAAAATCGGCATTGTTTCTTAATTACCAATTAGCGGTTAATCATCGACGAACAGGTGGGTCGTCAACCGGTCGATCATCGGCGCCGATACGAGAAAATAAGCTACAGAAAGACAGAGAGAAATTTTACATAGAATATTGATCTAAATGTACAGACAATATATGTAGTTTCTGCATAATTCCATCTGTAAAAAATACATATTTTACCTGTAAGTTTTACAGAAACTAGACTCTGTAAATTTTACAGACTTTTTTCTGTAAATTCCACAGGTCATTTTTTTCCGTGCAGGCTTCAACGAACACGACCCACCCTTCTCCTTTGGCCTTCTTCTCCGTCTTCTTCTTCCTCGACGTCCTTCGTCAAAATCACTTGGATCGCAATGAGAAAAAAAAGTGGGTACGTGCAATCTTGTGTTTGCATCTTATCAGGCTAGTGGATATCTTCCGTGAGATGACAACGACGATGCATTGACCCGGAACTCAACTTCCGCGCCGTTTTCTCGATTCCTGTTCCTCGCCATTTTGAATCATGACCGTTTGCGTCGTTCAAATGGCCCTCTGCGATCACTGATTGCCGTTTAGATAGCTACTGACAGCAGTGTTGTCCAATTGTCCAATTGATAGGTCGTCAAACTACCCGGGTCCAAAATACCCACTTTCGTGGCTTGCTAGCCGACGACAGCGAGTATCTCACCTGAGCAAATTGACCTGGAACATCCCTTGGCGTTTTCTTGACTTTCATTCCTCGCGCGCACCGCGCTGTGATCTTTGAATCGCTCAAGGACGATCATTGCAACCTCCGCAGTTTCCAAACTGACCATCTGCGATTATGGAACCGAATTACCCCATTTGGTGAGCGATTGGTACGAGGCTTTTCCAATTGTTGCCATACCGATCGATTCATCGTGTCCAAGATATCCACTTGCGTTTCAGCGGCAAGCCCCAGCAAACCCCATCGTTTTGGATTCTCCAAAACGAGGAAGCAGCCTCGTAGGACAAAGTTCTCTTTCCATTGAGCTGTTTCATCAACGACAATGGATATGTTTCCACGCTGTATGCAAGGACAGGAGGGACAAAAAGAACGGAAAGAGAAATCGAGCGAGCGAATCGCAAATGAAGATAACCAAAGACCACCATGGTGTTCCGGTGCGTGTGAAGCTCAGCCCGAAAGCAGCGGGACATCGATATCCGGTTCGCGTGGAGAACTCGGTGATGCGCGGCTCATTGGTCTCGTAATGGCGCGGTTGCCCGCTGTGCGTTGCGGTCATGCATGTCCTTATTACAGCGGCTGCAGAAGCGTTGATGCCAATGGCCTTGAAAACGTACGCGACTTTTCCCCCGCACTCTGTACGGAAAAAAACGCCAGCTCGTGGCTGGTGAATCTTCCACTATCGCGGGTAGATGTCGCTTTGTAGGATGTTCCAACTTCCTGAAAATAAATCCGAGAATCTCGTGACCTTGAATCACTCACTGGGCGGTTCGTGATGAATATCAACGTCACTCGGTACCGTGACGATTGCGCCTTTTTTCCGTGGTTCCTAGACGCGAAAGTTCCGACAAAATTGGGAGTCGGCCGAAGACCAGCGGGACCAAAAACGTTGGGGAAAAAAAAAGACACGAGGGTTTGTCAGGACGCGTCTGCGGAGCGTTTCCGGTCACGTGGCTTTAGAGCATCCACCACGTTTGACTTCGGCAATGTCCCTTCTTTCGTCTTTCTCCTCTCGATCGTTTTCCGACTGTATTTATGTAGCATTTTTCCTTTTTTATTAGCTCTCTTCCTCTTTTAAAATCTGCGTATTCCTCTGCCCCGAGCGAAGGATTCGCATATTCGAGACGGGAATTAAGCTCTCTCGGTTGTCCTTTTTTCTTCGCTGCTGCATATATTGAGAAATGTCTCCTCGCAGTTTATTCCAACTTTGAATATTTTGCGACCCCGTTTTCATACCCCGAAATATCTCCCTGTGGCGATGCGACTTCCGCTCGAACGTTGTGTACACCGCGGTCCAAAAGTTCTTGGTATTTCGTCATAAAAACGACGGCATCTGCAGTGCACTGTACTAAAAATGAAGCGATTTATCAAAGATGAAACCGACGGTCACGGGTCAACTTTTTTCTCAAATGAAATTTCCGATCCTCTTCGCTTCCTCTTTGGATTATTTTCCCTGGCTTCATAATTACGATTCGTGAATACTTACCGTATTGATTAAAAAAAAGTTCGTTGATTAATTTGATAAGGCCGCTAAAAAATGTATCAACACGGAAAACATTGTTTTTTTCTGCACAATTTCATTCGAATCATTCCGAGAGGCTCGTTGGGCCCAGCTACTTTGCGTCCTTTCGAAAATTTGGAAATACATCGAAAACTTTTGCTCGAAAAAATTCGTTTTCTTCGCCGAATCTTTCAACGATTCACATGTCCGGAAACTTTTGAACGGCAGTGTATCTGCTTCGATAAAATGCTTGGGAAATATCGTGCAACGCCGGTGAAGATAGTGTACAACAGCTGCTTTTATAGTTTGTTACTCGTATATTTATAGATGGCGATGAAAAAGTCTCCCAGCGAGTCATCAATCCGCCAGTGGGTGACAATACGGATATGCAAAATGCTTTCAAACACGGGATGCGTTGGCAAAACATCATTTCACAGAATCTGCATAGAACGTACACAACGCGGGGGATGAATTTCCTCACCCTATGACCAATCCACTTATTTTATATTCCGTACAACCGTCGCTTTATACAAAGGGTGTGCAGATAATTTTTCAAACCAAATCGAAATTTTACTATTTGATTCGAAAGTCGAATGGGACATTTGAGAATTTCAAGCAACTCGGAAAGAGTCCGAATTATTCGCTAGTTTTTCTGAATTCGATAGATTCGTACTCGACATTCGAATTCCAATATTCGGTTGGAATTTCGAATATATATATTTTTTTTTTGCGTGAGATTTCTTTCGTTCTTCATTCGTCGATAAAATAAGTTGATGAGAAATAGTCGATGTTTTCTATTTGATAGGAAATGTTAGCGAAATAATCCAACGAGATGAAAAATGAAGGTCAAAAGACTTGGGAAACCCTTGGAGGGTCGAACGAATTAATTATGGCCCTTTCTCACTTATTCCCTGGCTCGCGCTGTGCGAAAATACGATTACTCGCCTTAAAATCCTCTCCGAAGCACCGCAATGAACTGCCCTCTAGTTTGCAACGTAAAATTACTAATAAAAGCATGGGACTTGCTCCTCCTAGACACACAAGCCCGGGTGTACCCTTTTGTTGCCCTTATTTTCATCTTTTTTACCTTCCTTGAGCAAACGAATCAGGCTCTCTGTTTTTCACACTCTGCGGGCTTTCCAATTAAGCCTCTGGAGTTTTAAAAGAGAACGTGAAAAGTACGGAAAACTTTTTTTAAAAGTCACCGTGTAGAATCAAACGCAATTCCATAAAAATCCAGCACTGACATAAACCGCCAATTATTCCATCCAATCGAATCATTTTATGCTCGAAAGTTTGAAAAAAATAATTATACCAACGAGAAAACAAAACCTAGCAACTAGTCGCTCGAGTTTTACATTTTTATTCTCCGAGGATCCAAATAATTCTCTGTAAAATAAAACATTACGAAAACGCCAATTTTCCCCATTAATGCAATGTTACAAATTAATCGAAAAAATAGAAAGTTTTTTTATTAAACGTGGAAAATTTTTGAATTCTTTCACTGGAATCGAATTTTTGATCATGGCAGCAACTTCAATTTTTGTTTACTCAAATTCATGAACAAAAATCAACCAAGACCGCAATTTATCGCGAAACACACCTGACCCGAATTTTTACACGATTCGGCAGGAGAATACAAAAGGCCGGGCAATTTATGTGAGAATTGAAGAACGGAAATTGGCAGAGCGTTGTTTTTCAAACGAACCTCCGTCCATGGGAAGAGTGTGTGTTTCGATATTATTTTGACAAATTGTCAATAGCGACTCGGACGTGTATATAAATTTTGAAAGAGTGCGAACGTGCGAGCAATACGAATCGTACAGCGGGTGGAGAAAAGTAAATTCACTTCCGGTGGAATATTCGATGATCATGGACAAAGGTCGAATTACGAGGATCACGTAATGCTGAGATTGTCTCCTCTCATTACGTCTGTTTGACGAAATACCGCCCAATCGTAAACTCTCATTTCTTCCAGACTCAAAATTGTCTCAATGGAATTATCGAGGCTGAAATTCTACCCAAAGAAAATTTCGAAAAGTGTTATTCCAATACCGATGGCATTGATTTTTTTTAATACATTTTTTTCGAGCATCAACAGACAGCGAAATATTGAATTTATACAACATCGAGATAATTGAAATTAGAGTACTTTCACGAGACGCGACAGCATTTTTCATTTCGAAATTCGTTCAATTGACTCGTATAATACCTGTTCGACAAATTTCAACAAAATTTGCAAAGTTTCGAGCAAATAGAAGAATCTTCGTTACTCGTACTCTATGAACAATTCATCCCGAGGGAAGGGTAAATTCCCAACAGCAAATTGGGTCCAATAACAACGAGGTAAAAAAAAGTAGACGAAGAAAATCATTCGACAATTGGACGATTTACGAGTCGTGAAAGTTTTTCGAAATGAAAAACTTTCTTGCACAATCGTGGTGGGTTATTTTCATAAAAGAGCAACGCAGAGACCGGAAGAACTGTTGCAGCAGCAACAGCAGCAGCTGAGTCAATACTCGTCGTCGTAATTATTAACGGGTCAACGACCGTACATTCTCCAAGAAAACAATAGAAAAAGCTACACGCGGTATATACAGGACCTTTTAATTTCTCGTAACATTTTAGAGAGCGAGCCGTTAAATTTTCGGTTGGACGCGAACGCGTGTATAGAAAGATACGACTCCGCAAAGTCCTCTGGTTTGCAAATCTCCCTCTCTCTCTCTCTCTCTCTTTCTTTTGCATCCCCTTACAACCCCTTGCGCAGCAATGTTTGACTTTCGTGTCCAAAGTCGTATATAACCATAGCCAATGTTTCGAATATATATATATATATATATATGTATATGTACTTGGTCGGCGTTGAAAATATAAGGACCAGCAGCCACGGGGGTAGAAAACCCGGCTGGCGTAACGTAATTCGACGACCCGTAATGTAATTTCTCATTTTTCCTCAAGACAAAAGCTCGCTGAATCTTATTGTTCTTTTGCCGGTAATTAAGAAAACCGAATTAGTTCACGATTGTTCCCTCGTCTACTCTTTTCTGTCAAGATAATAAATAAGATTCTTGAGAAAATTCCTCAGTTCGCCATTCGTTAGTTCTCTCCCTTGTACACTCGTTCTCCTCTCCGTCCTCGACTCTCCGCGGCGTAGAAACGGCGAACCTCCCTTGGTATTCTCGCTCATCCTTTTCTCAGCGTTTATCCACCGGTGGAACAACTTTCCGAGCTTTCACAATGCTTTATGTGTTTTTAAATCCTCTTTCTCTCTCTCTCTCTCTCTCTCGACGAAAAATTAGATCGAATTGTTCGAGAAGTTTCGAATATTCGAGAACGTTGAGGTATACTCAATTTGAATTCGATTGACGAATTTTTACTCAATGGCCAGCTAAGATCTCACTTCGAATTTCTCAAATAATAAAAAAATTCGATTTATCCAAAAGAATATTCGACAATTTTGAATGACCTTCAAATTTCGGTTGGCTCAGCTTATCGAGATTTCTTTGAAAAGAATTTTGACATCAGTCAGCGAGAGCATGTTTTTTTTTTTTCAAAAAACGATTCGGTTCCGACGAGTCTGGGGTGTATTTTTCTACGACAATTTTTTTGCATCGACGCGATTGTTTCCCGAGAGAAAAGTGTCGTCGCCATATTGGAAATTGAAATATGATGTTAAAGAGACTTTGCTCATTTCCACAGCGGTGTATTTAATGTTTTACGGCGCCTACGAAGTTTCTTAATTTTCCAAGAGCTATCAGCAGAGGCCATTGTGTGTTTCGCGAGTTTTTCACACTGCTGGAAAAATCTATATGACCACGGCGGTTTTATTCTCCCAGAGTTCAAGGCACCATTGTCTCAGAGAGAAACTACCAATCGGAAAAACCCGTCTGGACGAAAAACAATAAAATTGCAAAGTTCGTGAATGTGGGAAATAGAGGATGAAAAAAAAGATTGGTAAAAAGTCTGTATGTGACTTGGAAGGTGGACTCAAGCTCCTGTTTCAACCTCGTTATTCTCCAGGCTCATAAAGTTTGTACGATAACCGAAATATCGGCTCGAGATAATCAATGTTCGTTCATTGATTACCACACGATTAATATTCATTTCGCGTCCCCTTCGGTTTTGGCCCCGTTTAATTTCAAATACCTTGTGTTCATAACACCATTGTGTTACGTTACGTAAAATCATGACGCAATTTGTCAGGCCAGTGCGGGAAAGGATTTATTTTTATCGAAACGAAAACGAAAGCTCGACAACGTCCCCTCTGAATTTTCGAATTGCAACAGCTTTTTCATAATCAAAAAGTTTCTTTATCATTAAAATTGGATTGTTCTTGAGACGAGGAAAATTACCTTCTACCTTGAAAGTCAAATTTTTATTTCCAAAGCCGCCTCTTTTTGTGCAATTTCGAATTTTTTTTTGCCTCGATCGAAAACAAGGTCAACGCCTGAACCACTTACTCCGTTTTCTTTCTTCGACCCAAGGCCGCTTCGGAGATACAGCGAACGTCGTAAAAGACGCCTCTTTCGGTGACCTTCCGACAGATTATCCTTGTACATCACGAAAATTAATATTTTTTCAAAAAAACGTTGAAACAACTCGTTCGAATTACACTGTTTTACATTTGACAGCAAGCTGATGACGCAGTAGGTAATCGTCTTGCGAAACTTTGTCGAAAAGCGAGGCCTGCTACTGAGCGCTAAAATAAACGTAAACTCGTTTCGGGGGCGGTCGAGTCATCCGGGTTTTGGAAACGTTTGGAGATTCGAACAGGGGGGAGAAGGGTACAATGATGGAAAATGTAGGGTCGGCGAGGATAGCGCGGCACTGATTGCAGCGGGTAATGACAGCAAAGGGTGAGCAGTAGCCTGGAAGTAAGTAAAAATTTTAAATTTAGTTACAGCCCGGGTGCAAACTGCTGCCAAGCGTGTTTGTGATGTGGCCGTGGATGTGGAAAGAACTGGCGGCACCAGTGTGAGTCAGCTTTTGTAAAACATGCCATGTAGCTACGTGCAACTTTTATCCCGTTCGTTCTCATTTTTTTTGTATTTTTTCGTTGATACCCCTGACGAGCCCCGTCAATGGCATCCGGTTGCGCGTTCGATTCATCCTGAGGAGCTGCGTGCGTTCAGTTACTGACCTCTGATGACGTTCAGACTCCCCGATCATCAATCAACGTTGCGAACCGTGCATCTCGGCAGAAATAAAGCGGAATCCGCGAGGAATTTTTCTCAAAAGCTGGTCCAGACGATGGTGGAGAATACTCATAAATCCTTGGCCAGTTTTATAAAATATGTAAAATATAATAAAATCGTCGTAAAAGACGCCTCTTTCGGTGACCTTCCAACAGATTATCCTTGTACATCGCGAATATTCATATTTTTCCAAAAAAACTTCGAAACATCTCGGCGGAAATAAAGCGGAATCCGCGAGGAATTTTTCTCAAAAGCTGGTCCAGACGATGGTGGAGAATACTCATAAATCCTCGGCCAGTTTTATAAAATATATAGAATATAATAAAATCATCGTAAAAGACGCCTCTTTCGGTAACCTTCCAACAGATTATCCTTGTACATCGCGAATATTAATATTTTTCCAAAAAAACTTCGAAACATCTCGGCGGAAATAAACCGCAATCCGCGAGGAATTTTTCTCAAAAGCTGGTCCAGACGATGGTGAAGAATTCTCATAAATCCTTGGCCAGTTTTATAAAGTATATAGAATATAATAAAATCATCGTAAAAGACGCCTCTTTCGGTAACCTTCCAACAGATTATCCTTGTACATCGCGAATATTAATATTTTTCCAAAAAAACTTCGAAACATCTCGGCGGAAATAAACCGCAATCCGCGAGGAATTTTTCTCAAAAGCTGGTCCAGACGATGGTGAAGAATTCTCATAAATCCTTGGCCAGTTTTATAAAGTATATAAAATATAATAAAATCGTCGTAAAAGACGCCTCTTTCGGTATTAATATTAATATTTTTCCAAAAAAACTTCGAAACATCTCGGCATCAGAAATAAAGCGCAATCCGCGAGGAATTTTTCTCAAAAGCTGGTCCAGACGATGGAAACAAAAGAAAATCCAATCCATCAGCAAAATACTTCCAAGCTCGGCTCGGCCCGGTAGAAATGTTCCTTCCTCCGTTCTTCCATCGACAACGAGTTGTGGAATTCCTATGGATCAATTTTTCAGAAATAAATCATAGGTAGAACTCGTCAATTAGTCAAAAAGTATCGCGAGGCAAGACGCAACGGAGTGAAACAAAAAAATATATGACGACGACAAAATGAGGGATGACGGAGAGGAAACAAGGAAGGCGTGTAACTGATCGTCCGGAAGTTTCTCCTCATTGAGCCTTTCTCCTCGTCATTTTTCGCCCTCCTGTCGGCCTCCCGCGATACCGGACGCGCGAAATATCCTACAACGGGAAAAGCGTACGAACTCGATGTCCTTGTCTGCGGAGGGCGAAGGGGCGAGTTTTTTCCTTGATACGTCGTCGAAAAGAGCGCCGCAGCGATCGACAAAGAGATTATTAGAGTATCAGAACTTGGCTCATAACTCAAGAGCCTAATGGTGTAAAGGCTCGTGTATTTCCAGTGGTCCAGCCGACATGTAGCTCGATATCGCTGCGGCGAAACATGCCTCTCGCTCGAAATCCTTCCCGTATTGCTCTTGACACGAGAAAGAATAAGTGGATACTCGGTCCCTTTCCGGAAATGCCCGTGAGTTCACCCCGCATCATCCCCCTGATGCTGTTTCGATTTCTTCAAGTGCGAAAAGCACTTTTGCGTCGCCGAAGGGAAATACGAGTCGATTTGGTAACAGTCCGTTTGGATTTTGTCCCACCAGGGAGTTACAAATAAGTTTTGACGCAAAGATGCTGCCAATTGTTCGACCGATTATCGATGATCATTTGACCTTGCCGCTCGAAGATTTGCATCTCAAAGTTCGCCGGAGACTCAATCGGAGGGGGGAAATTAATCTCCGCGGTAGCTGAAAAGCGCAGTAAAAGGTTTCCATGCTGCGAAGGGTTTTAAGGCTCGTAGATTTAAATACAAGTGGAGATTAATGAAACGAAAGACTCCGGCGATATACACAGCGCGAACTGTAACACATACCGGGACTCGCCGCGTTTCGAGAGTCACGTGCATCGTCGTTCAACCCCTCACGTCTCTCTCTCTCTCTCTCTCTCTCTCTCTCTCTTTTCTCCCTCGCTATCGGCAACGCCATCATCGCTGTTTCCAGCGAGAGAGGGAGATTCTTTTTTTGATAGAGGATTCCAATCCCCGGTCTACGCTCGGGGATTAAGGCTACGAAACGTTTTACAGTCGGCCATTTTAATGCGGGCGAACCATTGGCCCCTAGGAATAATGAAAAGGTCCTGGAAATTCCAACCAAGCGGAAGCAACAACTCTACGGTGTTACCATTGGTGATACCCACTCGAAAACAACGAGAAGAATTTCTCTGCGTTGTCTCGCAACGAAGCAATGATCACCTTAACCTCTCCTTTCCTGACCCACTCGTTGCACCATCCCACTGCGGCCAAAAGATCCGAAGATTCTTCGGCTGTGACACATTTAGTTTCTCGCACCTCCAGCAACTTGCGCAATCGAAAAACAAGCTAAAATGAAGCCGATTCTGGTCCAGATCCCACCGAATGCGGAACAATCCTGCAAATACCGCAAAAGTCATCAAGAGGCGAAAGGACGATTTCTCCAGCACGTCCGACCCTCAAGCCAATGACCACCTCGGACGGGGTCCTTCTGCACCTGATCATGACTGTCTTCTACCGTAATCAGTGAATACCCACCGCAATCGCTAGAACTTCATCGATGACATTTGCCGGAACGACGAAAGGAATCTTCATGGACCGGCCCGAAAGACCCAAGCCTGGAGTCTGCCCAAAGCAATGACCGTCATCTCTGATCCCTATAAAAAGCTTACTCCGACAGGAGTAATCCTGTTTCTCTCCGTTTTCGACAAATTCGTGCTACTCTCTCGTGCTACTCTGAAACTTTCCAACTGTTTCTCATGACGACCCGTCGATGGACGGAAAGGATATTTCCTACCAACTATCGTGGAAGCCCCGTAGTACACCCCGATGGGGTGGTCTTACCCCCGTCTCCCCTGTACATGTATATGCCTGCCTGCCTAGACGCGAAAGCGTATTCCGGATGCAAGGACTCGCAACGAGATTGTTTTAATTCCATCTGACCTAATCGAATTACCGAATGAACCGATGTGCCTGCGATATAACATGTACATACGAAACGTTACTCGCGCGATACACAAGGGGTGTCACAGCGCGGAAAACACCGGGGGGGGGGGGGGGGGGGGGGGTTGAACAGGAAAGCGTCAGGGGGCGCATAGATGCGCGGCCCTCTGTCCCGCCAACGCGCGCGCCCTAAAATCATCCCCTTGCCCGTCTCACCCCCCAATCTTCTCATTCCTTCCCCTTTCCGATGTATATCCGTTGCTTGTGTATATTCGTGCTTTACCAGTTTGCGACCCCCCCCCCCCCCCCATCAACCACCTTCTCTGCACCCCCGGTCTTCCGCACAAATCCGCAGCTGCCAGGCGCAGCGAGGTCGCTCGACCGGAAGTAACGCGACTACTGCCTAGTACACACGTATCTTCTCTCAGCCCTACAGCAGGCTACGCTTTCTCTCGTAAAAACTTCTCACCACCCCTGTGTATCTTCGTTCGATGTATCCTCGAACTGGAGTACACCCCTCTCTCTCATAACCTTGCGAATCATCCTCGTATTTATTTCGGAAGCCACCCCGTTGTCGCGCGTATCACCAAAATTCTCCCCCGTGCCAGCTTCTTTTGTCTCAAGTTTGCGAAATACTTCCGGGCGCTGGATGATGGATTCCGCTAATGTGTTCTTTTTCCGTGGTTAGGGGTGGTTTCTGTTTAAGGGAGATTAGTTTTTTTTTTCATTTTCGCGCGTGACTCTAAACGCTGATGGATCGATGTTTAAAAAAATTGGTCCACAGTCCTCTTCATCTCAGAGTCCCTTCGGACTCGTTTGAATTCTGAGGGGGTGGCTCCGATCCGTCGGAAAAATCTTGCTGCGTTCTAGCACATTTCTCGAAAGCTTTCTCCCTCGTTTTTACAACTTTTCCGAGCGTCGAACGAAATCGTTTTCGCGATAAGTTCTTCGAGGGTTTTTTTATCCTCAAGACTCAATCGACATCCGGCATTATTTATTGAACACTAAACAATTCGTGTAACATGAAAAAATTCGACAACAAAAAGGCGCTTCGACGCAGCAAGACCTTCCCCTGACGGGAAATTGCATTTACAACCCTTATTAATTGATTACGAGAAGGGACGAAAAATTGGCGAACCTGCGCGTTTGAGGATCAGCAACGTTTCATTTCAGCGAGACTGAAAGAGAACGCGACATCGTCGGGCGGCTCTAAAACTACGCGTAAAAATTTCCATACATCGCCGACCCATGTCCGTTTGCGTATTCACCAATTTGTTGTATGTACATGTGTATATAATACGTTCATACGTGTATATAATACAGAGACGATAGGAAAGCAGCGCGCGCGAGTCGGCGCGTTGAAGAACAAGAGAGAGAGATAGAGAAGCCCACCCTTTGAAAACAACCCCTGTACGACTGTTGTAACCCTCCTATCGGCATCGCCCCGCCCCATGCCACCACTCCATTTCTCGAAAACTCCTGTATCTTCCTGGCACATATCTCTCCCAGCGAGTTCTCCTCTCGCTATAATGCTCACGTCTGCTATAACTCTGCCTTCATATTTAAATATTTTTAACCCACATATCAAACGGTAGATATCTGCCTGCTCTCAAGGTTTCACGGACCCATCTTCAATCTACCGTCAAAGTTATCGCGGATGTTCATTATGATGTCCGTTTTAACGAAGGAAAGGAGATGGGACAGCAGTCTGCTGAATCTCTTATTTTAATGAAGATTTCGTTGCTCAGCATCCATTTTTATATTCTTCATCTTTATGGTGGTTTGTTGGTTTCATCGTGAAATGACGACACGGGACAGGATACTCGGAGTGTTATGACAAGTTACTCCAGGTACTACGTAGTGAATTGAACGCAGCCGACTATTGATTTTCCATTGTTTGTCTATTTACTTGGCGATTATCTGACAAACGTCTTGAGTGGACTCTGCCACTCATCTGGGACACTGAACGACTCACGAATCTCTGGAGAACAAACGACCTTGTGATCCACGGTCAAAGCTGATTTTGTGGTGAAACGAGACAACGTCCGCCAAATGGCTCATTTTATCGAAAACTCATTTCCCCTAGCCATTTTGATGCTTCATCTTCATCGCGGAGATTCCCCGTCTTCACTCCAAAACGAAGACAGAAGCGAACAAACTTTGACGCAACCAATTGACGATTTCGATCATTTTAGTACCAATTATTCGTCAAAAAATCTGACTATATTCTCCCACTTAACTGAGGATCAAAAGCATCCGAAGATGTCAAGTAGCTTAGCTCAAATTCGACTCGTTTGTTCGAAAATGAGGACACAAGAGAAACAAACATTTAGCAAGTTTATAAAAATTGTCCCGGAACCCAAACCCATCCAACTGTGGAGGAAATACTTTGATTGAAGATACTCTTGAACGTAAAGGGAGCACACATCATTTTCATCCTACATTAAGATCAATCGAATAAACGAAGAACCCTATCGAACGATTATTTCATGAGCCTCCATTTTTCCTCCATTTTATGTTGGAAGAAGAGATATCTGATTAAGGTATCTGGTAAGGTATTAAGGTATCTGATCCGTTCGTCATCGTCATTCCAAAATGACAACACGGGATGACACAGGACAGAGATCAAGCAAGTTTTGAAAAATCGTCCCACATCCAAAAATCCACCCAGCAATTATAAAACCGTAGGCAAAAGTCTTGCCACCTGCCTAACCATGAAAAGCCTCGTGACCCTGAAGAGCAGACGACTTAATCATCTTTGGGATAAAGCCAAGGAATCGCATTTCAACGTACCATCCATGCACCCCCCGGTAAAGCCACATGGCATTGCAGTCCCATTGAAAAGTTTGTACACAAGCTCGGAAGTAGATATCATCAATCCCAGCAACGCGATGTTAAATGCATACGAGCATAATCTCTCTGCAGATTACTTTGGAAAGAGAACGCATGAGAGCCATCGAGTGCACGCTCGTACATCCACCCATCTACCCTAAGCACCGATATGAAGATGGAGGTACGTACATACACAAAGAATTCGTGCTATGACTATTGTTGAAATGAAAGTTGCAAGAAAAAAGATGTAGAACGAAAGGGATGAAAGGACGCAGCAAGCAGAAGAGGTATAGTATCGAAGAGGAAAAATGAAAAGAAAGGAAGAATAAAAAAAAGGATACGTCGACTTTAAACCGACGGGAAAGCCAGCCCGGAACCTCGGGGCTCGAGTTTCCTTTCATTAGTTGGAGTAGAGAGGAAGGCAAAGTTACCACCACCACGAACCAACCGACGAACCAACCTCCTAACCACCGTACTAGGTTGGAGCATCACACAACCCTCCGCCTCTCCTTCCCAACTGTTATACTCTCCCAAACCAACGGACCAGCCAGCCAACCCAACCATACAGAAAGCTCGCGACTCACGCTGCTAACCTCACCCCGTTTCGCCTATCCATCCCGGTCTATACATGTATACATGTATATAGATGAGCCACAGCATCCCATGGACCAAGAGGAGCTGGCATGATCCACTCTCGGTGGTGGTAGCATACGCGTATACAGCGATGTATACCGAGCTGGTGGACTCCTCATCTTTCGTGCGGTTGACTCGCTCTCAATGGATACAATAGCGAGCCAGCGTGGATCATATTGAATATAAAAAAGGAGGGGGGGGGGAAACAGAGAAAAAGATATTTTAAAAAACGCGAAATCAACGAGCTTCCGTGATTTCCGCGGCGGATTTTCACGGTCCGATCATTGTCGGGATGAAAATGAATGAATTAAATGAAAAATGAGAGCCGCAAGTTTCGAAACGGACGAGAGATCGCGAGTATCGTTTGTACGATCGGTATAACGTTTGCTCTGTGAAATGACATCAAAGGTTTCTTGCAGATTGAATTGATGGAACGAGCTTCGTATCATATTGGGAAATTATTGGAATTTGGTTTGCGTCAAAATTCCATAAGAAATTGGGCCATCAGAGGGGGGATGAAAAAATCTGCGCGAGAATTGTGAAATCGCATGACGTAATTGAATTATTCGATTATTCGTGGATTATTTTCTATACAGACTCTCGATAACAAAGAGTCATGTAAAAAGAAGTATTTTTTTATATAAAGAAGATTTTTTTTCAAAATTCGAAATGCAACTACCCCCTTAATTCCGAATCTATGATACTATGAGACTGGAACAACTTTGCCATAATCGAAATCGAAAAAATCATGGACCGTGAGAATAGAGGAGACAAAAATCTGATTAATCATCATGAAATTGTTTGATGCAATTAATTAGCTCGTTGGAATTAAATAATTCATAAATTGGAATTTCATTGCTTTCTATGCACAGAATCACTTGCCAGCGTGAGGGTTCGTTGGAAACATTTCGGTATTATCCGTCGAGCTAACACTTGGGGATAATACTGAAAGAGCCACTTGGGGGAGAATCGTGAATGTAATGCCTCGTTCCGCTGAGCAATTGCATTTTTTTTTCGTTTCCCTCTTCGATGAAGAAGATATATATCAAGCAAAAGCTTGCGCTTGCTTAAAATATCGCTACGAAATTTATAAACGAAAACTTTTAAATCTTGATGACATTTTTCACTCGTCAAAGCTTCTTCAGCCTCGATGTCATCGAAAAATGACTTTTCTTCGCTCTATTTGTTGAAAAATAATAATCTTATCTGCAAACATCGCTGTGAAAACTATGAACGAAATCTTTTGGATCTTAAGAGCACATGTACGCAGGTATATTCCAGGATGGGTAAAATCAAACGAAAATTTCGAGTGTTTGACCAAAAAATTCTGAGAAAAATCAATCGGACGTAAGATATCGAGTATATTTCGAACGATACCAAAAAAGTTATTTCGCCCTATCGTTAAAAGGATATTTTGGTAATATTCGAGAAATTCCTTTTCTCTTCATACCACACCAATTCCTCCATTTTTTTTCCAATACGCTCAAATTTCCGCAGCATTTTTTCGGAGCTTTCAAATTTTGTATTTTCATCTTGAAACAACCGGAAAAAACACAAAAGTTCCAAACACCGAGAAAATTTGGAAACAACGCGCTCAAAAAAATCGGCGAATTAATTTAATGGAAAAAAACCAGAACTCTTCGTTTTTTTTGCGGATTTTCGATTTCTCTCTCTCAGCGATTTGTTAACAACCCTTTTTTATCTTCATTAATATTTCTCATAATATCGTCGAGTACTCGAAATTCTCCTTCTACCTTATCGTTGCTTGATCCTCAATGGCGTGTTTTTTTTTCTTATATACTTTCCACAACTTTTTTTTGGACTTCGATGCGAGTGTTTTTCAACGCCGGATGAAACTGATGAGTTTTGCTTCAATCGTTTTTTGCCCACCTGGGAAAAGACACGTGGATAGTACACCGAATCTCTAAAAGGGTGTTGAAAATGGGCGGAAATGCGAAGAGATTCACCGAGAGTAATGCACAAAGCTTACACAACCCTTGCTCCTCCGATTCCACATTTCATCCCTTCTTGAACTTTCCGCATCTTTCTCTTTCCCGTGTTCTCTCCTTTCCTCCTTCTTTCTCCCATACTTTTACATCACCTTCAGTCAGGGGTCGTGGAGTACCACGGGGATGTTCTCCGAGTTTGCATATCGAGCACTCGAAATCATCCTAGCAGTAACTTTTCGACGGAATCTCCAGAAGAGCGTACAAGACACATAAAGATCGCTGCCATTCCGAGGCTCGACTCGACTCGATGATACTCGAAGAAACGTCCTTGGCGCAACGTCATCCACGCGAAGGAAAAGAAAAAGCAAGTGGAACATGCAATTTTCATACTCGTCTTTTCGTCTTCCAGATTTTCCCCAACATTGTTGAATTATGAATTTCGAGTTTGATTCGTCAAATTTACTCCCATGGAATTGGAGAATCGCTCTCGTGCGCCACAACGTTTTCAGTGCCCACGTGTGCATTTTTTTCATTATGGGAATTAAACAAAACCTGTCAACTCTCGGCGAAAAACGAATGAATTATATTTTCGGAAACACAAAACAGTCCCGAATGGAAAATGTATCTGTCCGCGTGATGAAAAAAATCTCATTTCTACAAAAACTGCCGTCACGCGAGTATCAATCGGCATCACGAAATATTTTCATTTTTTTCGTCCACATTTATATTCACTTTTTCCATACCTTCAACCACCGTCTTTGCACAATCCTTTTTTTTATTTTCGTTTTATTTCCATTTTAATTTATTTCCACGTGTCTCGTTACACAAGGCAGTTTATTAATTAATCTCAAAATCGCATGTTCCAAATGCAACTTCCGAAAGAATTTTTTTTTTTCCATACAACGAACGCAAATTTTTATACGAACGAACGATAGCTCGGATGTCGGAAAAATATTGATTTTTCGTCCATGAAGAATATCATCAGCATGGAGGTGAAAAATTCTTTGTGGAAATAATCGTATCGCAGTCGAAGGCGGTTTAAAATTTAAGTGGCTCATTTCATCCCCTTGCAGGCTCGCGCGATTGAACGAGAACACTCACACGAGCACACACCCTGTCCGATTCGAGTGGCCTTTTGACAAAAGTGAGGTTTGAGAGTCGTACGATTAAACGACAAATCTAATAGCTTTTTATTGACGGTAATTCTCATTCGCGCACCAGATGTCGCAGGTTGAAGTGCCAATGTATCGAAGCAAAAGTACGCACACGTTTCGAGACCTGTTTCCTAAATCTCAATAACGACCAATTCAGCGATAAATGTGACTTTCTATAATACCGATGGCGCGATATCCTTGACGTCGACGATTCTTTCATCGTTCGTCCAAAAGAGATTTCGTTTTCACGATCCACCGACTTCCTCCCCCATCCCTTCGGTCGCTCGTGCCCTTCGAACGTATAATAATACGCCAAGTACTCTCAGCAGCCTCGAGATCGTAAACGATGCCACAACAGGACGAAAATTCATTCAGACACGAGTATATTTTCGCCATAAGTCGTCCGGCGTCACGCTCCATTTTGGAAATGATCGCCCGCAATTTTTTCAACGGACAAACAGCCTTTTCCATCTCGAAATATCGAGAGAAAAGAGCCTTACGAAGCCCGTGGGAGGGAAGGGAGGAAAGGAGCCAGTCATCTCCGACAAAGACGGAATATTTTCCAGGAAGGAGGATGGACGTGTCCGGGGCTGCTGGAGGAGCAGCCGTTCTTTTTCGCACGTGTGAAAAGCTCGAGAATCGGCGATGCGAGGAACCGGCAGTTTTGCTTCCGGAAACTCGTCCCCCAATTCTTTTTCCTTCTCCCTCTTCGTTATTTTCGCGTGTCCGTCGTAGGGACGTTTACGAACGTCTCGCGTGTCATTTCGCACTGAATCTCTCGTTCGATGATACGCAACGATGGTTAGTGCTGTTTGTCGAAAAAATAACATAAAAAAAAAACGACAAATACGCGAGATACGAAAAAAGCCGAAACGAACCTGCGAAAGGAAGCTTTGCAATAAGACACAAAAGTTGGTGGAACACTGTGAGAATTCATCGTTGATTCCAACTGTCCAATTTGCTTAGAAAATTTCGATTTTATCGAAAAATTGACAGAGTCGAGTTTTAAGGAACGCACTTATTTTTAATTATATTAAAAAATACATGGCTACACCGGAAATATCGTGTTATTTTTTATGCCGCTGAAGTCGCGGGGGACTCATGCTCGAGTACGAAAAAGTCGCGAGCAGCGGCTAAAGTTCGGTAAAACAGGAAATTTTCTTCGAATCATTAATTTCGCTATTTATTTATTCCAGTGTTTTGACAAGACTGAATTCTAGCTTCGGCTGTTTAGTTACCAAGGGGTAGTGCGTGCGATTGTTGGGGGTGGCTTGTTGGAAAAGCCCTCGGACACACTGCGGGAGCTTTGTCTCTCTCTCTCTCTCTCTCCTCTCTCTTCCACACACGCGAAAACACACGCATGAACGTGCAATCGATTTCACAACCCAACAATGCATCCCTCGAACGGAAAACCCTGTCTCTGTCGAGCGTTGTAGGTGGCGTGCTGCATCGCCATGCCATACGATCGAAAGCCCTCACGTTGCACGTACATATACATTGCGTACCTGTATGTTCACTAATGCACATACAAACATTATATACAAATACATATAAACACATGTATATATGGGGTATTCCACGTCGAACCACCGATCGAGAATATAATAATGAAAAAAAGTTTTTGAAACACACTACAGCAATGTCATCTAAAGAGGAAAGATGACTCGATTTTTTGAATTCGCTAGAAGCGATAAGAATTAAAGCATCCAAAAAAGACGATAAACGTTAATATAAAAAAAAAGCTCGCGATTGTTCACGATTTTATAATGCTTCTACATTGACGAATGGCTAAGGTGAGAAGTCCGTGTCGGTTGTTTGGTCGGTGATTTCATTTTTATTATTCGTAGTCCATTCAAAAAACGAAGTTAATTGTATGTTTCAGTGGCTACAAAAAAGAGTACTTTTTCGGCCTTTTCCAACTATAATTTTTAACTATATTTTCTAGTCTAACACAAATTAAGGGTACTAGTTATGATTCGAGTATTTGTTTGTGATATCGAACTCGAAATAATTTTTTTCTTATTTATTATTCCGAAATTTTTCAATTATTCCATTGTCAACGATGCTTCGTGTATGGGTCAGGAAGCGGATAAAAATAAAATGAATTTGAAAGATTTTATTACGTCAGCGAAATGTTTGTTGCAAGCGGTGATCTTTTATACGATGGCACTTTCTCCAAAATACCCTCCTGATTCTTTTCGAATTTAATTCTCGAATCATTGTCAAATTGGGATTTTTTTCGTGTTGACAAACGCGCCATTGAGAATTCGTTTGAAAACATTGTCGATTTGGCGTGGAACAGCCCATACATATGCAGGATAATTCCGCGTGAACACAATACATGGCGAGTTCTCCTTGCTTACGCCAACTCGCTTTAGGAGCGACGGAGAAAGGCACAGAATGCAGCTACAAAAGCGTGTGTTATACCCACTCAAAAACACACACGCACACAGACATACATTAGGGTGTCCGTCATTTCCAAAATTGACTTTATCCACTTCTGTATGCCCCGAATCATTCATTTCTAGCTTGAAAACAATGTCGGAAGAAAAATCTTTCAAATGCCGAAATGACGATGCTTTTCCGATTCAATCGGCGTGCGATTTTTTCACTTTTAAGATCATAATTTTTTTTTCCCTCGATATACTCGTTAAACGGTGCGATTTTTATCCTGGTTACACGTTGATTTTTTCAAAACTGAAAATAAAAGACATGGAAAACAATTGTCATCGCAAACAGTGACGACAGTTTTGCAAAATTCAACGAGGAGCCTGAGCGAGATAAAAATTTAAATCTAAGAGGTGCGAAAAGCTCATCCGTACGTTAATTAAACGGGGGAAACATTTGGCATTTTAAACATGAATTTCGCACGACTTTGAGTGACAAAAAACGAATATAAAAAAAATCAAATATTCACAGAGCGCAACGCTGCGTGCTCGTGAAATCCCCGTTAGCGTCAATAATAACTGAAAAATAAAAGTCAACAATTTTTCATTGTTTCAAATTTTCGATAATTCACAAACAATCCGAACAAATATAATAAACGTAATTCTAATAGTAAAACCCATTACTCCCCAGTTTTTTGTCGTTTAAAAGACAAATCTTAATGGCATTTGAATATTTTTTGACATCCTTGTTTTTCGACTGTCGAGCAATGGTTTGTGGCATAAGTCCGAGTGAAAAAATTCGATTTCGGAAATAACGGCCACCCTAATATATACATACATACGTGTATACATCGCGTCGAACAAGTCAAGCGTTTGGCACACAATGGAAGCGGCTTAAACGGCAGTAATTATATTTGCGGCTGAGTGTTGGGTTGAATCGCGCAGAGTGGATGCTGCGCCTCTCTGCACTCTCCGCCGGATGACGCGAGCGAAGAGGGACGATGAGGACAAGGGTGAAACAGAGACAGAGAGAGAGAGAGAGAGAGCGTTCAAGAGGGTGCATTCAAAGGATTGGACAGAGGAGTCGAAAGGGTACAGACGCAGCATCCAAACGGGAAGAGGAAGCGCGAAAGATGAGCGAGAGGAAACGGGGAGAGGGAGAGGACCAGCCATCAGTCAGGATGATGATGAGCATGCTCTGGGTATATCATATGTGAGTGTGAGTGTGTGTGTGTGTGTGTGTGTGGAAGGAAGACCAATAATGGAGGATGCAGTCAATGAAACAAGAATGATTCTCGCTCGTCATAAATGCAGGGAATGTCATCAATGATCATTGCGAGCTCATCGAACGTGTTTGCCATTATCAATGTTTACCGATAACAAGGATTCGATTTACGTTTTGCCGGATAAATTTTGATGCTCACGGGCGAGTGAATGGGAACACGAACAATATCGTACGACGATGAATGCAAATTTTGTTCGGATTATGAATTTTGTTGGAAAGCTCCCGCGGTACTGTGACACGATGGTGGATCAGTGATGAGTTTCGGGAGGAGAGCATCATCATCGATGATGATTTTTTCGTTAATCGAGGGAATACTTAATTTTTTTTCGGACAAAGACTTTGCCGAGATCGTCGGTGTTTTTAATCGTATGTCGTTTTTATAACATAAAAAAAAAACATAACCGAAAAATGTTACGAAAAAATATAATAAAGGCAGGAAAATATCACCAGAATTTCGTTTTTATTTTATCGCAGCAATATCAAACATATTTAAAAATTTATCACAACACACCTTTGGGGTCCATGTTATTATACACAATATAAATCCCCTGCAATGCAATACATTTTTTCGTGCAAAAAGAAACCCCAAATCAAACGAGAAAAAAAGACCATTCTCAGGTACCCGAATTCGAGCACGTATCTTTGTTTCACGCGAGTGTTTTTGGTGAAAAAATTTTTTTTACGGTAGAGCAAACGAACTTTTCAAGTTCGCAAACTTTTTTCTCGTCACGTAGGCACGCAAACGCAGAAACGAAGATAAATATATATGTTTTACATAAATACGAGTATGCAAATTTCAACGTCAGGGTTCCCTCTGAACGATGCTGTACGATCGCTGCGAGCATTACTACTCCACACCCTCCTTATTAATGGCAATACAAATCTCAAGAGTCATCGAGCGTTCTTCAATCTGAATGCCTTCTGCCCGTGACGTCGCGGGGGTGGCGAGGGTAAGAGTTGGCAAAAGTCTCGTCGAGTCAAACGATCCGAGTATGAAACGCGTGCGCGCGTATTACGGGGAGGCTTCGTGCGGATGAGGAGGCTGTGCAAATGGAGCTCCCGGTGTGTTTGGGTTGCGTTTGTTGTGCAGAATGAATGACTCGATCGTTTCACGAGTGTATGGCACGCGCGCGCCTCGAACGAGAAAAAAAGAAAACGAGACTCGCGGGTGCGACCCCAATAAGGAACGGGCACTTGAGATTTCTCTCTCTCTCTCTCTCCCTCTTCATCCCTTTATTTTATACATAATTTCATCTCGTTCCTCTTTCCAACCGCGAGTCACTCGCGTCGCAGGTTTGATAAACAAGAAAAAAAAAGACAAAAAAGTCGCGGATGGAGGGAGAACGGCGGGGATCTTCAATCGCGTTATTTTTTCCTCGATGGCATTTTAATGGACCAAAGGAGATGATAAAGGCACCGCGCGTTATCAAAGACGCACCGCACCGTCAATTATTCCTCGTCGCGCTGCGCGCGTCCTCTATGATCCTCTTGATGATCCAGCTCTTCGGGAGGTTACCGAATTTTCGTGCCGAAATTCTTCGTGACAAAGCTGCGATCATTCCATCAAAGAAATCGATGATATTATTCGGATGCCAACTTGGCTCGTAAGAATACTCGGTTTCTATCCTTATAATGAGGATTTTGCAGAGTCAAGTTTGAACTACATGCAATAGCGAAGCGCAGAGGAACAGGATACAAAAGTGAAGAGATGACACTCCAGGCTGACACGGAGAGGCCATCATCCGGAATGCGGGCTCGCTCGAAGAAAGTTTCTTTTTCCTCGCTACGACTCCTTGTTTGATTCTCGAAGTTTTATTCTTCTGATGATACTTATTACTCAAATTACTACTATCGTCACTATTTCCGTCATTATTACCGTCACTGCCACTGTCGCCACTATCATTATTACTATTATTACTGTTATTGCTATTATTGCTATTATTACTGTTATTGCTATTATTGCTATTATTACTGTATTACTGTATTACTGTTATGCTATTATTGCTATTATTACTGTTATTGCTATTTTTGCTATTATTGCTATTATTGCTATTATTACTATTATTACTATTATTACTATTATTACTATTATTGCTATTATTGCTATTATTACTATTAGTACTATATTGTCATGATTTACATGCATGAAATCTGTCTACCAGTTTACAACATTTTGTTGCTAAAGTACCGTAAATTCATCGGACTATTATGGTCCATCGAACGATAATGTTTGCGATTTACTCCAGTCGGCAAGCGTTTCTCTCACAAGTATCGCTGAAAAGGCCGACGACGTGAGGTACATCCGCATACGAGAGGAATACACGCATGCCATCGCAGACTTCGGCGACACAATCGTTTTAACAATTTTGTACGGTTGAGCGTTCGCACCTGAGCTCCCTCTGGTGTTGGTACACATAATGCTCACTCATACGCCTCTGCATAGCGAAGTAACGCAGCAGATCCGGTAAATCTGACCAAAAGGTGTTCTCGGCAAATATCAAACACGCGTGTATGTACAAAGGCAAAATAATATATAAATGTTTGTGTACACACTCACATATTTATATACATTATTATTTGTATTATTTCTATAATATACGTGTGCGCTCCAAAGTCTAATTTATACCTTTTTTCTCGCTCCGAAGTACCGAATGTGGAGTCGCTTTTATCACTTTACGAATACACCAATTTCGCTTTTTTATTTACCTTTTTGTAATACGGTATATCGTAAATGCCCAGCATGATTTCGACGGATTTGACTTTTCAATTTGACGCAGTTATTTTATAAAATACATATGCATGCAGTGGCAGTACCGAAGGTTGCAAAAAACTCGAAATCCCGCGTGAATATAATTAATCTTGAATCACATCGGTGATGTGTATATATTTAATTAATTCGGTGATTTTTGCACTGTAAATAGTATTATTTTCGTTGCTGCTGCGTCAAGCCTCTGCTTTCGTGCTCTCGTATATGCACACAGGCCCTTAATGCACTACCGCTGGCTACTTTATATACATACATGGGATACATATGAATATACATGTATAGACGCATAATGGGCATACATGCCTGCACCGATTCTCGAGGTTGCTAAAGCCTATATAGTTAGCCTACTGTACGTACTATAATGCCCGAGCCAGCGGTGCATTGGGCGTCAGTAACGAGATGCAGGAAGTGCGGGCACCGGCGTCCGGAGGGACGTTCGAGCATCAGCCTCGCAGGCGGAGTAGCATCAGCATAAGAGAATATAGCATATACCATATACTATATATATATATATATATATACATATACTATATATACATACATGTATACATATTCACATGTATATATGTGGGAAGCAACCGGCGTTTCCAGTAACGCTTCCGCCATCTCCTCTGCCGCTTCCAGCTTCCATCGTTGAAAACGATAGAGAGGGTGTTCTCTCCTCCTGCAAGCTGCCGTAGGGATAATGGAGAACGCTGAGGCTGTGGAACTTCATCCCTCTCTCGCTCTCTCTCTCTCTCTCTCTCTCTCTCTCTCTCTCTCTCTCTCTCGCTACTCCCTTCAGCATTCTCATTCTTGCACTACAGTCGAACGATGGATAGAGATAACAAGTGCGAACGGGACTCCGAGTCGAGAAAATGGTCCAGAGAACAAGCAAGAGAGAGGGAGAGAGCGAGAGAGAGATGAAGCAGCGGAGAAAGGGGGATGATGGCAATAGAGAGAAGACCGACGGCCGAGGGCGAGTTGATATCCGCTCGAATGACTGCCACGTAATCACCGGCTAATTATCCGATAGATACCCCGGAGCAGTGCCAACGGAACGTTGGAGATCTAAAGTAACAACAGCATAGCCGAGCACTATAGAGGGTGAGTATATATACCGGAGGGCAACTCCGCGTACTTCACTATCTCCTCGTCCGTCTCCGTTCTCAAACGCATTTTCGTATATACAATAAAAATATGGCGCGCAATACGATTTAACACGCGTGCCTCTCGCGTTACCGACGATTTCGATACAGTTTTTTCATCCCTTTTACGGTTCTCAATTACACATATCATTGCGTGATTTTTCGTGATGGATTTTCGTCCTGGATGGAAATGGAAAGGTCGAGGGACTGCGGTTTTGTTGATTGTAAGATTGTTCTCGTTGAAATTGCGAATTTTATCGAGTCTGAATTCATTGCCGAGAAATTATTTTCTTCTCCTCCCCCACCGTCTGTCGTGCAGCACAATGTGCGAATAATAACGACGAAATGTAAGACAACGCAAAATCAAGAATGTCGTGTTTCAATTCCGATAAGCGTGATTCTTCTTCGGACGATGGGGGATTTTGTTATTTTTATTTCCGAGGTTTTTCGTTCGTTTTGTCTTTTATTTACATGAAACACTCGATGGCGACGTTGGAAAACGAAAATTGTAAAGAAATGGCTGGAAATTCTGCTGTGCATATACCGAAAAAGGATTTTCTCACAAGCGTAAGCTGCTTTGGTGAAAAAAATTTTTTGCTCGTATGAAATGAAAAGGAAAATATACCAAACTCGTGTGCGGGAGGGTTGGTCGACGTTTGAACGAAAGATAAAGCTGCAGTTTTGCATAACGACCGTACAATTTACGTTTGAGAATCTACGGGCGATCGTTCCGATAGATTTGGCAAAAGTAACGAGCCGTTGTAGCTGCAACGATAAACATTGAAAAAATAAAAGAAGAGGGAGGTACAACAACGTACTTGGGATTTACGGTATAATAATTCACGTGTTAATTGCACGCTCCAGATTCTTCGCGCAAATTCGGTAAAGCCGTATCGGAACAGCTGAGCGAATTATCCGCAAACTGTAAAACTCCTCATGGATGAAATATCATTTCGGCACTTGCAAAAAAAAATCATAATCAGAAAATCACAGATACAAGAGGAATAGTAAAAAAAACGAGCATGTGCAGGACTCGTGCAGATGTCGGGCGTGGATATGACCGTAGTTTAATTTATTTTCCATCGACGGTACACATCCAACGGAGAACAATGTTGCGAATGGGAGATGGCCTGTATAATATCGCGCGATAAAGCGTTTCATGTGCGATAAGTCGCACGTGTAACACGCTCCGATGACGATTCTCACCAAGCACATAAAACGCCATCTGTACGAGGTGTCGGAAAAAATCAAGGTCATAATTTCAAGCTTGATTCACGATGAAATTCCAAGTCGAAATGTCCTTTGGCATTTTTTCATACGACCAAAACGTAGAGAGTTATTCTCATTCAAAGTTCGAGCCGATGGGACGCGCGCCCTCCCTTCTCCAGCGGCTGCGTCACGCCTCCTATTGGTCCGACTCTAGTAGCTAATAACTCGAAGGATATTCGTTGGATCGAAAAGTGCTCAGGGACTTTTCGACTTGAAATTTCATCCCGGAAGTAGCTTCTAACGATGGGCATTATGTTTTCGAGACACTCTGTATGTCTGTACGCGAACGAATGATACTCGGAGTTGTTCATCGAGTAGCGACACACTGAGTAGCGATCTATGGGCATATCGTGTACGGAATAATTGGGATAACGGTGTATATGTACGTATGTATGCATTAAATACATACGAGCGAGGAGAGCATCAAGCTCCCGACTTTCTTTTCTACTGCGAAGCATCCAACCATCGTGAGATCCTCCTGCTCTACGATAGCCATCTAAATCCCGTGTTAACCTTTCTCGCTCGTCGTCCGGCACATATCGTCGCTTTTTCTCTCTCTCTTTCAATTTGACGCTCTTTCGCTCTCCCTCTCGACGTATAAAGCTTGATTGACGTTTTTGTTCGGGCCATCGAATGATTTTTTTCCTGCACCGGCGTCTCCGAAGCCGCAAATGCTCGAGACTCCCCCACGGGACCATGCGGCGATATCGACACCGACTCTTGATAGCATATATTCCAAGGATATCATAAAATCATGAAAATTTCGATGACGAACTGCATCACTGCCCCTTAATGTCCATAGGACCGCGCATTCTTTAAGTACAATCACGATGAAAAAAGAAAAAAGCACTTTTATAATTGTCTTTACTATTGCTCTAGATAAGGTCACTATTATTATCATTATTGCTATTACTGTTATTATTATTATTATTGTCATTGTAGATGTCGTCTTTGGTATCAGTATCATCGTATGAAATGGCAAATATTGCGTACAAAATGGTAGCAATTGTGGAGTATCAGCGGAATCTCTTGAATCGCGGTGAACTGCACTTTTTGCACTGCACATTGCACTTTTTGCGCGCGGAAAGGGTGATTTGAGGGTTGATTAGGGTGTGGAAAATGGTACAGCGGTGAGAAAGACGGGAAGAATGAAAAAGCGCGCGTATCGTCGAAAGTGTGCGAGTTAAATGCCGAAGGAGAAAAACAAGAGTACGGTTGGAGGCGCACAGCATATCGCGTTATTGCACATAATGTGGAGGTTGCACCCTCGTACCTTCGGGCGTCGGTTTTACGCGCCCTGGTGAACCCCAACGAGCCGCGGCTCCAACGTGTACGACATCCATACATCCGCGACGCTCCAACGATCATGAAATAAAACACGATTCGGGCGTACTCCGAGGACACGTGCCCGACGCACGAAAATCCTCCGAGCCAGCACGCACCCCAAAACCACCCCTCGTTCCCCTGAAATTTGTCCGATGACAATGTTACTTTTTTTTTCATTGTACGCGCAACTATTTTCACTTGTACAGAAATATAAGAAGAGACTGAGAAGGAGAGAGGATTTTAAGCTTCTCTCTCTCTCTCTTTCCTTGTTTGTCGAAGAATTTGTCACGCCCGAGGTAATTTCTGATCCTAACGAAAATGAATAAGCATGTACACGCGTACGCAAGGATTCCTCTTTCTTTTTTTTTTCTTTTTTCGTGAAACGTAACGTGTCCTTGATGTAATCTCCCGGCCATTCTTCCATAAACGCACTTTGATGCGCGTACGTTGCATCGAAACCCCCGGAGGTGAGGGATGAAGCTCGCATTCTTCGTACAAACAGCTCTGAAAATCCTTCGGGGGTTTACGAACGTGCTGTATATATATATTACGTGATAAAAACTGCATTATTTTTGTCCTCACTTCCAACTGTATAAACAATTATTTTTTCATTTTACACGTACCGTCGCAGCCTTTGTCGTTTTTTTTTCTGCCAGAGAATGTGGCGACACGGCAGGAAGGTGCTTGCCGCGTAACGCTGGAGGGATAAATTTGAACTTTTTGCATTTCGCAAAATGGACAATCGTTTATTCCGGAATGCCGTCATTTTTTCCTTCCATCGTTCCCTTCGTTATCGCTCGTCATCTTCTCTCACTCTTATTTAATTCCTACCAAATGTGTGTGTGTGTGTCTGTCTGTGTGTGTGTTTTCCCACTTGTTTTTTTATCGTCTTCTCTTCACGACATTCGCAACGAATCAATTAACGGACGAAAGGCAGAAAAGTGAGGGAAAAGATACGGCGTTTTTCCAGTGCGTTGGAGCGTAAAGGTCTCTTCTCGTTAATAATGGCTCGTATATATTAATCTTCCTGGGCGTTGCAAACGAAGCAGAGCGTTTTGTACATGGAAAAAGAGAGACAGAGAGAGAGAATAAGGGCATGCCTTGTGTGTGTGTGTGTGTGTACGCAAAAGTAATGGCGCGGCCTCATCGAGGGCGCGAGTTGCGATAAGTTATCTGAAACGTACGCTGTATATGTGCATGTATATACAGGATGTCCCACAACTGAATGCCGATAATTTACCGCCGCATAGGGGATGAAATTCCAAGTCGAAAAGTCTTTGAGCACTTTTCGATCCGACGAATCCCCGTCGAGTTATTAATTAATAAAGTTGGACCAATAGGAGGCGTGACGCAGCCGCTGGAGTAGGGAGGGCGCGCGTCCCATAGGCTCAAACTTTAACAATTAATAACTCATTAGGTTTTGGGCGTATAAAGAAATAGTAAAATACATTTCTACTTGGAATTTAATCCTGGATCTAACTCTGAATTATTAACAGCGAATTTTGGGACACTCTGTATCGGGATTGTCCTTATTTTAAATATTTTCGCTTTGCTTTTTTTTCTGTTTCTAAGCGACGCGTCTTTCGAGATCGTGTGATTGAAAATATTCGGGTTCAAGGTGTGAAAAAACAAATAGCATTCAGCTTTGATGGTCAAGCTGGCACTGAATGCCCCGTACATGCGAAGAGGTCGGATAAATTTCCCGTGGATTACGGACCGTCACTTTCATATTCATCGCGATATCTCACTCGAATTGCCGACCGTATTTCTCCGTACGACGCCTACGAACTTTACTTTTTTCCTGCTCCCTTCTTTTTGTTCCCAAACTCACGTTTTTTATTCTTCTGCCCCATTGTGAGCAATTTTTTTTCACACTCCCGTCGAATCTCTCCTTCGAACGGAGCGCAAAGTGACACGTTTTTTTTTCTCGTTTGTCATTCAGATATTTTTTATTTATTTATTTTTTACAACACACAAGGAGCAAGCGTCGATATTTCTTTTTTTTTCTATGGAGTTTTTTTCCTCCTTAATAATTCAACGATACGTGTATCGGAAAACTTGTTTTTCGTTTTTGGCAGTAAAATATGAGCAGCTTATTATTTTTCTTGTTCTTCGCTTGATAAACCAACCCTTAGCTCGAAGTACGTGACGCGCGTGATCGCTGGGTCACGCTCGCTCGATATTCCGGAGAATTCTTATGGAATTTTGGATTACACGCGAAAAAAAAAACGAGCACGGTGGGAAAATCCCTCGGCCGTAAATGAAGGGATTTGAGAACGTTCCGCAACCCCCGAGGCTAATTTTTTTCCCCCCCGAAACGAGAGGAAAAATCAGGCTCTCATGGATATCTCGTACGCTCCACTTTGACTCATATTGATAAAATCCCCATTCGATGTATTACCACGCAAGGATATTTGAATTATTATAAATATTTACGAAATTTTGATAAAAATGTATCAACATCGAATAACAAATAATTCGCCAAAATAACTCGCTCGAAAATATTCTCTTTTCCTTTTTTAACAATTAAAACAACTGACTCTCTCAACAATTATCGAATTTGCAGTGAATAATTTTAAAAAATAGTGTAGCTCAGAGGATAGTCATTTTTTTTCGAAAAAATGCTATCTCGATTGTTCAGTATTTAAATTTCCGACAGGCACACGTCGCGGCATTCCTTTCGAGATGAGAAATATTTTTCCATCTCCAGCATCACCATCTTACACGTGATGACATTGATATGATTGATAGGAGGGGGCTGAAAGTAGCTAGGACTCTCTCGTCACGTCTAAAGCTCTTTCTTCGAATACAAAAATCTCATGTAGCGAAAAGCAAAAAAAAAAAAACAAAAGAAGGAAGAAAAAGCGAGATCCCTTCCAGGCAGTTTGATGGAAACGCCTGGACCAGAGACGCAGACACGTGGGATAAAAGGGGAAACAGAAAGTGATGACGTTTTGCTCGATTCGTCGATGTAGAAGTGTAGAGAGTATTTATATATTAGATTTATGAAAAAAGTGATTATCTTCGCTTCTTCCTGATGTTTTCATTGTCCATTTAAATAACGTGGCAATTTTCTTTCCCAGAAAAGCACTTTCCGAAAAAGAGTAAAATTTGATGCAAAAAATGTACGATGTTTGTGTTTTTTTTCAAACGCGAGGAATAACAATTCAATCACATTTCGTGTCAACTTGGATAATAATTGTATGGAATAAAAAATAATAATTTCACCGGAAGTGAATACAAAAATGAAGTAAAATGTACAACGTTGTACCGATTATATTATATTATATCAAGTTATATTATGTCATGTGTGAAAAATGTTTATATGCATTATTCGATGTAACACATTTTCAAATTATCCGCATGTATGTTTCTCGTATTATGTGTATATATAAAGGTATGTAGATTGCAGTGTCAGGCGCACACACATGGCGAGCCCTCGTTTATTTCTTTTGTTCCACGCTACCCTCAGGGGGTGATTCTAATAATATCGCGGATCTCCGCCCAGGGGTGGCCATTTTACGCGATCGTTTTGAGACGTTGTACAAAAACTTTGAGTTTTTCGGCAAATACTCGAACACAATACCGTGTAACATGTGCAAGAAAAACACGAGCCATCGTCAGTTCGACGAAATTTTTCACAGGAATATCAACGCTTTTTTTTATCGAAATATATCCCATGACAAATGACGAGGAAACTCTCGGGAATGTACAAAGTACCGTATAATATATAACAAAAAAAATATATATATAATATATATAAAATATATATATAATATATATAAAATATATATATATATAATAATAATATATAAAATATCAAAAAATTTTAAAATATAATATATAATAAATACCGTATAATACAAACTTTTCATTCAACGAAATAAAATCCTCTGAAACTTTCGTCTTTTCAACGATATTTCACATTTAATTCACGCTTTTGAAAAAATTATCTCAAATTTGTCTCATTCTTCCGAGGTATCATTAAAATGTGAAAAAAAGATATGGGAATAATATCTCCTATTATTTTTATACACCGAACAATTTTATCCTACGGAAAAGTACGATTTTTCGTATAGATTAAAAATCCGAGCTGAAGATGTAAAAGTAAAAACTTGCGAAAGACGAAACGCTGCGTTTTATTTATTTAAACATGCGAGTAAAATTCATCTTTCACCTACCTCGAGTCGCGATTCATCGTGACAAAAAAACAAAAACCAACCCCGCGACGAGAATCATTCGCGAAGCTCGCAATTTGTTTGTTCGTATTTGCAAAAGTGAAATAACAAATGTCTACTGTTTTCACTGGAGGAAAGCACGTTTTAACGACCAAAACTTTATCGCGAATCATTATTTTTTCACGTATATACACATCATTCTTTGTTTCTGATAGTTTTCGAGACTCGCCAGCCTCTTTTCGTCTTGTTAATTCTCTTCGAGATGGTCCATAACGAGCTCGCGATGTCGAGAAACCACAGTGACTCGCTCGCGCGCCCGCATCTCCGACGATTCGCCGGCTATAATGGAAAAACTTTGTCGAAACTTGAAACCCGAATAATTAGCATCTTTCGCGAATTGTTCGCAGCCTCTGTACCATCACGGTTCAATTTGCACGTTGTAGCAGCGAGGTGTAGGACGAGATCGAAGTTGCTCGAAACACGAACGAAACTGTTTCGTTCTTCATTTTTCGCAATCTCGCGAATCATCCCTCAAAATTTGCATCTTTGCGGGATGCACGTTTTTTCTTCTGGAAAGTGGTATCCTTCGGATTATTCGTTGATTCTAGTTTCGTATTTTTCGTTAAATAAGAGGGGAAGCTGTGCGAGGAACGTTGGGAAAATAATGATGAGACACCGACGGCTGACGAGTCATTCAATTTTTTTATTATTATCGCAAAAGACATTGGGGATCGCTGTATGGACCGAGATTCAAGAATATACCCGATGATATATACAGTATTAATACAAATATAATATATCGATTAATTTGAAAAATTGTGTATCGTCAAAAAGAAATTGTATTTCGGCACTTTTATTGGAATTCAACTCTTCGTGAATGTCTCTGATGAAAAAAAATGGAGAAACGAAATTCAGCATCGAGTTTATTCGAGATACAAACGGTACGTGTGTTGTCCCCTTAATTTCCGTAATCTCGAATGCTCCGACAGCTGCACCCTCCGGAGTGAATGAGGCGAGATGGACGGTTTTTTTCTCTCGAAAGTTTAGTTATCGTAAAACACGAGGAAAAGGCTGAGGTAGCTTTGAAAAATAATAACAATACGCAGGAATTCGATAAATTATTCAGTTTTTTTTTTATTATCGCGAGACGTTGGAGGTATTATTCGGGAAATATTCTCTGATACATATATACGGATATATCATACATAATATGTATACACAATATGTATACATATAAATATATAATTATAATAAACATGAACAATAATAAATATATCGTGTACAACGTAGGAAGTCTGGGCTCACAGTGAGGCTGCGTGTTTTTTCATCTTCTCGGTTTTTCCTAAGCTCGACGCTTGCCTCTCTCTCATCTCCTTTCCTTCTCGCTAATTCTTTCTTCTCCTTTCCATTTTTCATTTCACGTTATTTGTTCGTTACTTTTTTTTTTGTTTTTTGATTATTGCCGAAGGACGTCGATCGTGAATTCTCAATTAAACGCGATTCTCTCAAGGGTGTCGAACGCAACGAAGAATTTAAACGACGACGGAAAATCTAGAATGACGAAAATTTGACGTCGCTTTTCTCCTCGCGATTGAGAATGAAGAGATGTTTCACGTTAAAGATACCCTAAATACATATAATTATATCGAATCATCCCTAATAATACTATTATAAATCACGATGATCTTCCTGAAAATTAACGATATTATATATATATATATATTCGATGCAAATTAAATCGTCATGCATCGAAGCTTCGTACGTGTTATAATTAATATAATTACGACGACGAGTCGAGTTTGTTCGTCGATCGAAAAGCAAAGCGGCCTATCGATTACACATGAGAGGGATGGAGAATGAAAAAAAAAAGAAAAACAAAATATCATCGTATTATTGCAATGATTCCCTGTCATGCGTTCTTTTTTTTTCTCTCTCTTTTTTTTTTCTCCATATTCCATAATAAACCAAATATCACATTCGTGCAAATCGCAACGAGCACTCTGACCGTAATTATCGTTGAATGTAATTCATTCTTGTCGTCGTTATATGCATATATATACTCCTTTTTCATTTATTCTATTTTATTTTTATTTTTCAACTGCCAGCTCGCGTATTCCCGATCGAAAAATCAGCGATATTGTGCGATTCTCCCTTGGCGAGAGGAGCGGGAAGAAAAAAAGCCACACCTCCGTCGATAAATATCGATAACGATTATTCAACACTGCGCGCATTATAACGAAACGTGTTTGCATATTCGCGCCTATCTTACAAAATTGCGCTCGACTCTCTTATTTACACATGCACGCTCTATCGTTACAAATATTACATACGTTCGTAGAAAAAAGAAAAAGAAGGAAAAAAAAACATGCAGACACGAAATTTGCCCTCTTTTTTCTCATCGCCGTCTCTCTTTGGATGCGTTTGGTAATTTGGCCGGTTAAACGTGAAGAAAAGAATGTATTTATGTACATGTCGTAATATAGTGACGATAGCAGTAATGATTATTATTAATATTAAAGTTGTTGTTATTATTATTATTATTATATTCTCAAGCGAGAAAGAAGAGGCTGATTCGCCAGACGCGCTCATTCTCCCTTCCTCTCTCTTCCTTTTTACAACCATTCTGTGTCGTTACGTTGCTTTTTTCCTTTCACGCACGTAATACACGCGAGGAAAGAAAGAAAAAAAAAATCGAGCCAAACTCTCGCGAAGAAGAGATGCGGATAAATTTTTTTTTCTTTCTTTCTTTTTCTGCGTTAGTCGTCGATTTTTTGTACACTTTTCACTTATGCGTACGGTCACGAGTCGTCGACGGGGGGAGGGAAGAAAAATTCACGTCAAATCGTGGATAAAATTCGATCGATTGTTATCGATGAAAAATCGTTTTACGCTTTATTCGGGATAACATATGTCCATATGTTGTCGCGACTTTTGCATCAACGAGAGAATGTGTGACGAGCTTCGTTTGTTCTTATTCGTTAATCTTGTTATTATTTCATTTTTTTTTCTAATTTGCTAAACGAGTGACATCGATAAAGTGACACGATTACACGTTGCCTCGTATCATAGTGTATATAATCCTTTGCCCTAACAGCAACATCGATCGAGAGAATAGATGTTTGATATTTATATTTCTAATATATCGAGTTTTAAGCACGAGAGAGAAAGAGAAACAGGGAGAGAGAGAGAGAGAGAGAGGGTGAGATGACAGGGAGAGAAGAAAGTGTATGCACCCTTATATTAATGCAGTCTATTATAATAACCTACTATGTGTATATATATATATGTGTGTGTGTGTGTATTTAGTTTGCGAGCATATAACAGGCTCGACACTCCCCTAACATGACACTCAAGTTTCAACGTTACATAACACCCTCGTCCGCATTCCCTTTTTTGAGCTGCCATAATAAGAATCATAAGAATAATAAATATCGAGAATGACTGAGACTTCGTTGATTGTATCTCGTCGTGTATTATGTCATCTAGCATATGGGTATACATATATGTGTTATTAAATTACAGGCTCAATGTGAATCTCGTTATTTACATGTTTATGTATGTATCGTGTACAGGATGTCCCAAAACTCGATATTAATCATTTAAAATTCGAATCGGGATGAAATTCCGAGTCGAAAGGTGTTTTAGTATTTTTTTGTACGACCAAAACCTGATGAGTTATTGATCGTCAAAGTTTGAGCCAATCGAACGCGCGCGCGCTCTCCCTTCTCTTGCGGGCGGCGCGCGACCGCGCGCGCTCCATTGGCTCGAGCTTTGGCGATTGATAACTCAACGGGGATCCGCCCGCTGAAAAAATGCTCAAGGACTTTTCCGCTTGGAATTTCGTTACCCGATGTAGCAACAAATTTTCGACATCCGGTTTTGCGACCCCCTGTACATTAGGATGGGTCGGAAAAAATGGAAAAAAAATTGTTCTCATCGACACACTGGAAAATTGGTCGCTCGGCACTTCCGGAAAGTCCGGTTCAAATACGAGTCCTTAATGTACTTTCAAATAGCTCGGCGGAACGTTACTTTTCAACTTTGGAATTTCACCAGTCGTTGAGCTTGGGAATTATTAAAAATATTAGAGAAGAACATTGAATATCCGTCATATCGTTTTTATTTTATATCCGCGATGTGTAATGCATTTTTTTATGCTATATTTTTTGAAAAATATCGAAATACGATGGAAACTTTTTAGCGACATAATGTAATTTCGTAAAAACACTCATCAACACCGAGTCTCATACCGTCAAAGATTTGAAAAAAAAAACATTTATTCGTTAAGCTGCTTTGCAATGAAAACCGAAAGATTTTCGTCCCCGCTTTCGCTAATACTATTATTGGTCGTAGGAAAAAAATCACAAAATTAATCCTCGTACCGGGATTAATCATCGAAGCTTATTCCGCGAGTTTTTACGTAAAACTTGTTTTTTTCACTCTTTTATTTCGGTTCCAGAAAAATCGTTGAGAAGCTCGAAACTTTTTGCGATTTTGCAATTCGATGTATCCTATTATACATACGTGACGATTTTTTCTCGTCGGCTTTCCGGTAATTCTGTACAACACGCTGATTATTGCTTACGGAAGCTTACGAATTGGCAGTAACGCCCAATACATACGTACACTCGCACGTTTATCAACCTAATGTCTTTACGATCGATCACAGAATGGCGAGGAAGAAATATTGACGAAAGAAACATCGAACGATATTCGAAAAAGTTCGACAGGTTTGAAGAAATATCTCTCGAAATTCCAAGCGCAAACAGGAGAGTTGAAAAAGGAGATAATTATAATCACCAAAAATTATATCGAAAAACAAAAATTGAAAGAGTCTCATCTTCGACTCAAATTTGGAGTAAAAAAAATGATTTTCATGACCTTTGTTTTGTATTTGAAATTTGAAAGATGATGGTAATTCAATATTGAGTTAACAATTTTTTTTTCACAGTAGAAAATCGAAAAAGAAACGATTGAAACAAAGTACCGTCGTTTAGGCGCGAATTTTCGGAAAATGTTTTTTTCCAACATTGTTATCAAGCTCCAAATTGATTGTTCGTATTCCCGAGTGAAAAAAAAATCAATCTAAGCAATAACGAGCTGACGGTACGATAGAGCCTTTCGAAAGTGCGAAAAAAAGTGTTACAATTCTTTTTTTTCATCCAAATTTCTATTTATATCTCAATATTGAAAAAAGAAATTCCCGGCACCCTTTCTCACTCCCACAAGGAGCAAAAACAAGGCAATCGAATTTGTGATGCGTTGCGGGTGTGTTTAAAAAAATTTCAAGCGCAGGAAAAGCGTGATACTTTCGCAGGGATTTTTCTCGAAAATAAGAAGTCGAACAAATCGCGAGAACTCAAAAAATAGGACGACAAAAAAAATGGTTTTTTTCTTACTTTCTTTTTTCTAAATTTCTCGGAGGGTCCTGTCCCGGCCTCCTCCTCTCTTCCATACGTACGTATGTTCGCATAACTGTCTTTTAATACGCGTGGAAGTGCATAAAGTTTTTCAGATAAATTGAATAAGATTCGTCTCGTTAATCACGGAGCGCGAGCACCGTCAAACGTTAATGACCTATCCGTTTATCCCCTCATGAATTAATCTCTCAAGGAACGTCAAAGGAAATAAGATGAATTTCATCTTTCTCTCGCTCTCTCTCTCTCTCTCCCTCTGCCATCTTCATAAAGATTTATAATTACGTAAACGCTATTAACCGCTGTACGACGTCACGATACGAATTCACCTCGCACAGCGACGAAATTCTCCGTCTCTCCGGCAGATTAGTGAAAGAAATAACGATAACGATATTTCGATGGAAAAGTCATTGCGTCGTTTGCTTGTCGGAGGAAAAGTTACTCTTTTGAAAAAAAGAAACAAAAATTTGACATTATCGATGTTTTTCAAAATCCAGACGATTTTTTTTTCGCTTTTTTTTTCGGAGCGACAAAAGCCTATTTTAGAAAACGTCGTAATATCGATGTGGAGTAGTTGAACAGCTTGAACCGTGCTTTTTTAACGATTGTTTTTTTCTTCTCAGGACGAAGAAATCGTGAATTCTTTGGTGTTGCTTGAGCGAATTGATTCCAAGAGATTTGAGTATACGATTCGTCGTTTTTTTTCTCCGCAATTATCATGTATTTGTGCTTACTCGTGTAACGGTTAAATAATCGTCAGATATGTCGGATGAATCGACGACGTATTAACGTCGATTTATCCCGAATTTATTTACACCTCAACTTCCGAGGAGTATAAATATACATAGTATATACAAAATTACTCGATCGGGAAAGTTTTGTCATTTCCACGTCAAAATGCCCAAATATCAATCGATTCGCCAAATGAGCTACGATTTTTTCAATGGCGAAATCGTTGTACCTATGACTATTCGTAAATTTTCATTTTCTCATAGTTTTCCCTTTTTCGTCATTCGTCAATGCGTTAAGAAAAACCTCAAAATTACGAGAAAAAGAATGACGTTTTTTCACCGTTCGCGCAAAGGTCGAAATCGTGACTGGATGCTGCGATGTTCCGGATTTATTGAAAAAAAAAAAAAAAAAAAAAAAACATAATCCTCTAGAATTCAACATTGCCTTTACGTATAATATTTCGGACGCTCCGCGCGACCGTACTTTGTCGTTTTAATCGTAAATCGGTGGAACAACAAAAACCACTTTCTCACAAGGAAAAAAAAATGTTGTTTATCGCGTGGTCACGAAATTCCTTTGAAATCCGGAACAGAGAATCCAATGATTTTCACGAAAGTAACGCGAAAAATGAAAATGAGTGGAATCGAATAAGAGTCGGAAAACGCGGAATATACAATAGTGGATTTTTTCGTGCATCGTGCATTTTTAACCTTAAATATCGATAGATTCTCAATTTTTAGAGCCCAAATTGAAAATCGGTATGACAATAATCATCATAATGCCATTCAATCGTACAAAGTGTCGAACGAACGGTTCGTTTTTTTCTTTATCGCCCAAACGATATTCGGGATTTTTTAGACCGTTTTAAGCCTCTAGACATTCGCAACGTACACGCTTGGTTCGATTTTTTAATTCGTATAATTGTGCGAATTACCGCGACGTTAAATTTAAAAACAGAAAAAAACGAGTGAATATTGAAAGATAAAGAAGAAAAATGGTGCTTTGGTGAAGTGCAATTAAAATTAGGCGATTTAACGATAAATGTTATTGATGAACGATAATCACGATGGTCCAGCAACGAGACGATTTCTTTTTTCGTAACGATATGTCGCTGCTCGGGTGTGCAACGATCGATGAGAATAAAAACAAAAATTGTCGATGAATATCATATGGAAACGATTTAATGACGGAAGAATAAATAAAAATTCGTTACTCTTTGATTTTTTAATGCTAAAACGATTTCTAAAATTGTCAATTAAATACAAAATTACTTATCGATTCCTGTTGTCTCGAAGGGCTAAAGTATTTCTACAATATCGTTGTTTGCGTGTTTTCACGACAATGCGACATGCGCTTATGGGCCATTTCTGCGTGGCATCCAAATTTTGGCAGTTTTGAATAATGTGTTTTTTTTTTAACGAATATTACGATTTTTATTATCATTATTATTAACTTTTTTAAAATTATTCTCAGTCGAAAAAACTCTCGATTGCCGTTTCGAATACTGATGAACTCCCCTCGAACGCAGCTGTGTACTTTTTTTTTGTTACTTTTGCACTTATTCTTCGCCCCCCCCCCCCCCGTTGTAATTCGGTATTTTTTTCGTGTAATTTTTTTTTTTTTCATTTTTAATTCTCCAATGTACACACGTACGCGAGTCATGCGTGCACCTCATTGGTTTCACGAGTGCGACGATCGTTCAACCAGCTCGTCGTTGTGCCAATTATTTTACTCGAAAAAAAAAAAGAAACAAAAAACGAAAATTGCACGAATAGGTTTCACCCCTCACCAAAGGGGTATTTTCGCAAAAGCCCCGTTCGATCTTTCACGATCAATATCCAGATGAGACAGGTCGAAAAAAACCTCGATATTTTTTGTTCACGGCCGTTGCGAAAAAAAGTTTTCATTTATTGAATAAAAAATCCACTCGGATGGACACCTTTTTATCTCCATTTCAAAAGGTGGCGTTTGTCCTTTGAATTCTCTACACAAATAGCATGGATAATTGCGATTTTTTTTTTCACAAAAAGCTCTGTAAAAAGGTATTTTGCGAATAAACATTTTTGTCGGAAATTCAATGCTCCATAAAAATGTCTGTTTACCCATTTTCTTTTTATTTTGTATCAAATAACGTTACGAAGCTTTTTGTGGCAAAAAATAACAATTATCCGGGCAATATAATCCATAGCGTTGAAATTTCAAAGGGCCAGCCACCTCTGTAAATCGAGACAAACGTAGTTTTAGGTTCACGGACAATTTCCAAAATTGACGAAAAACGACGTCAACATACGTGCCCGCATGTTTTTTTTATCGCCCTTTTGGCGAATAATTTCCGAATGGAGGAACCTTATATTCGTAGAAAACCGCGGAAAAAAAGTTCGCGATGGAATTTCGCACGAAACGTGTAAAACCTTTCGTTGATTTTCCTTTTTGAAAAAACATCGAACGGTCGAATTTCTAGGACGAACGAATTACGGTCTCGTGAGATACTCGAGAGTTCCCTGTGGCACGGTTGAATTTGCATTGTTTTTTGAGCGATTGACAAATTTCGGACGACCATTTTTGTTTTTTTTTTTTACATTTTGGACGAGAAAAAATTCAGCAGTAAACGGGTCCAACGCGAGGCAGTGAATTTGCGGTGTGATATTATTCCTGAAAAAGGTTTCAATCTGACGTGTATCGGGACGTGAAAAACCGAAAAAAAGACACCCTGTGCACCTCGCGAATAGCGAAGCTGACGGAGAACTGTTTTTTTTTCAATCTCCAAGAGCCAACGGAATTTCCACGACGAAAATAAATCACAGCATTGACGTAAAGTATTTTACGATAAGCTCGAGCCGGTATTGGCCCATTTTTCAATTTTCCTTAAGGACGTAGGCACGTGTGCATTCTCAGCGAAATAAAATAAGACGTCAAGGCAGATGATACGGAGAACGGAAATCAAAAATAGGGGAATTTTGGGAAAATCTCTTTTCCTTCCGTGTCCGAATTGAACCAACAATTTTTCTTCTTTATACTCGATATTTCGTTGGTGTTTCAAAATTGTAGTTTTGAACGTCGAAAAAAAATGCAAGTGCATTAAAAAAAAGTCTGAACGAACGGTCTGAAAAAAGGAGATCCAACTATTTTCGCATATTCACTTTTTTCTCCACGTTTCTCTAGTAACGCCGAGTTGGCAAAATTCCCATGCTACTTTGCTTTCATCGAGATTCAACCCGCCTGCGTCCTTGATCCCGCCGTAATCGTACTGGCCCCCCGTCAGAGTGTTTCGAAAAACGGTTTCGTCGCGCGAAAAGAGGGAGGATGCGGAAAAAAGATGATGAAACGTCGAGGGACTTACAGTTCTTCGGAAAGCGCGATCGGAGCTCTGGAGCCCGCCTTCATGTCCTTGACGCCGATGCCAATGTCGTCAACGGGAGTCGGCGCCAACTTCAGCTGATTCCCGTTGATTTTGATGTCGTTGACGGAGTGCGAACGACCGTGGGACACGAGGGGCTTCGTCAGGCTGGAACTGTTGCTGTTTCCGCTTGGATTATTGCTGCTCGCCGAATTTCCAGCATTGATGTTGCCGCTCGCGTTTGCATTGCCGAAGCCATGAGAATTATTGTGATTGCTCGGATTGACGACGTGGCACGTGGACTGCGCGCCCGATTTTACTTTGGCTTTTCTTAGGGTGCTGCTACCGTGGTTGGAATTTTGATTGGAATTGTGGGGACAGGAAGTAACGGTCGTCCGCGTCGTTGTCGTAGTCGTGGTCGCCGACGTCGAGGTCGTACGCGCCGCCGACACCGAGGCGATCGTTGAATCACTGTTTGAACTTTGCTCGAACGAAGCGTTAGCTCTCCCTGTGACGATCGTCGAACTTCCGGTGCTCGTTAGAGACGCCAATTGATTCGCCGATTGGGAACGCACCGTTTGACCTCCCAGCTTGTCCCTTAGTGCCATTTGATAAGCGACCTCGAAGGCTTGGCCCAAGGTCAGTATGACCTCGGTCGCCTGGTCCTGGAAAAGGTTTGCGTGAAAATACAAACGCACCCCCGCCATTCGAGCATAAATGGCAGCTTGTCAGACGCGTCAATAGTACCGAAGACAAAGGACGGAAAATTGCAACGCTGCCGAATTTGTATTTTTTCGAAAAAAAGACGAAATTGAAGGTGGTACCTGTCCAATGCGGAGACAAAGTAGGGGCGAAATTGCGGGTGTTAGGAGAAAGTTGAGAAATCATGATTTTTCGATTAATGATATTTGCAACCAATATTGGCATGTAGAACTCATTAGGTGTCTCAAATCTCAGACAAATCGGTTGATTCTACCGTTGGTGACATCGGAGAGTTTAAGAGAGAACATTAGGGCCTGATTCATCCGGAGTAACGACAATTTCGAAAAAAATAGTTCGCGGGTATGTTCCTGAATCAACGCGCTTGAAAAAAAAGCCAATTTTGAAGGATAATTAATTGCCACTTGCCATTGTCGGGACGCAAAAAACGTGACAGAAGTGGGTCCTACTGGCGTGATCCTTGGTGATGTAAGCAAAGTGCGTCAGATCATCGGCATCCTGACAGGCGCAATGAATATTACGAATCTCGTGTTCGCATATTGGTTCCTGGAATCGATCATTAGGCAATCACGAGGGAATGAAAAATTCACCCTCTAACGCGTTTTCGTTGATTGAAAAAGGAAAACGAGGCGGAATGTTGTCTTACATTGGTCACGGAATTGAGAAATCTGACACCCCGATATGATATCGCCAGGGTGATACCGAGGCTGACCCTTGGATCGCGACATGTCTTTTTCAGCTTCTGGATCGATTTCTTCGTTGATTCCGTACCCCGTAATTCTTTGACGACCGTGGAACCCAAGTACTGTTTCGCGCGACAACCAACAGGCCATGCATGAGTGACCAATTGTTTCGGATTTGGAGAAAAATTGATAGTCGATTGAGAGATAAAGATACTTTTATTCACTGGTACTCACGTTCGCCACGTAATTGACGCATCCGGTGAGCAAAGTTTTAGGCTGATGGCGCCACTGAGTTTTCAGGGTAGATGGAACACCGAATAGAAGCTCAGAGGGCGCGCGAATCTCCAGCTGTTCCAGCCCGGAGACCGTACCGTTGTGAGAACTTGGTCGTTGCGGAGGCTGTGGGGCAGGCCGATTTTTTCGATGTCTAAGAGTCCCCGAGGCGGTTACGTTCGTGCCACTCGATAAAGCCGCATTGCCATTTCCCTGAGGACTCTCCGGTAGCTTTTCGCGAATCTCTTCCTTCAGCTGCTGTATATTCGTTTTCTATTACGAGACCAACGAAGCGGTTGGTTTTTTTTTTATGCAGAATTTCGAAAACCGATGTTTGCCTCTTTTGGCAGAGAAGAAAAATAATTCCGCTTCTCACAAAGCGGAGAGTTCGTTCTTTGCTTCTTTTAGAAGTACAAAGTGTGTAATAAATGTATCGATGGAAAAAAAACGACGATATCAAAGTCTGAACGTCAAAAGACTTTTCAAATTAATGAAAAAACAAAAAAAAACAGCACAATGATACATACAACAATGAGATCTCGAGAGTCTCATTCCGTCGGATGCTGCGGGACTGGTTCACCGAATTACCATTATCGCTCGTGTTTATTGAAATTGCCTAGGGGCTAATTAAAGATGAGTGCAATCGGTGAAGAAATAATGGGGAAAAGATATAGCAGGAACAAGGAAAGAAAAAGAAACACACACACCTACACACCGGAGAGGCGAATCATTCATCCAATGCTGAAGGATGAAAGGCAAGCGAGAGGGGAAGGTAGGATGAGGAGCCATGAATCAGGTATCGGTGACTCTAAAGGGGGAGGTTGAACGAGTCTCTGGAACATTGGAACAAAAACACTCTGTGACAAGAGGAACAGGGATTGCCGCTCGAACGGCGTGACTGAAAGACCTTTCGTGAAGTGTCGAGCTCTCTGAGACAATGGAGATTCTCCAATTAGCCAAGTTATTTACATTATAACGCGAAACAAGAGACCTGATCGAACTTGGTGTTATATTTGTATGAGGATGGTCGATAGTTTGTATTTTGCATGAATAATACACTTAATTCAGGGCCCCTTGAATCTGCGATTACGTTACTGCCAGCGAGACTAGCGACATCTCTACGCAACGGACGTACTACGGTAACCCCTTTCTTTCCAACGTCCCCGTGTCTCTCACGCATTGCCTTTGTTCGCCAAACCGTAATTATCAATATCGCAAGGAAAAAATGAACGAACTTTCCGTAACTTGTTCTTCTTATAACTTCTCGAAGTGGGGAATTTTTTTTTTCGGAATAACTCGAAGATCGTCGATTTTCGGCATTTGATTCACAATGTCTTGCATGCGGTGTATTGCTTTACCAATGAACCTGTATTTTCTTTGGAAAATCGTACTCACCAGAGTATTGAGATCTTTGTTGAGATCCTCGAGGTTTGGTCCACCGCCATTTCGTCCCTGGGAACGAGGATTCGGTCCACTGACGGAAGCGAGTATTCTCTTACGATGTCCCGGCTTCTGAATCTCGAGTACGGCCGCTAATTCGACCTCCCATACGCGCTTGACGCGTTCCATGTCGGTGTACAAATGCTTTCTAAACGTTTCCGCGTAAATATCGAGGTGTATGCTGCTCAGCCACTCCTCGACGGTTCGAGCTTGGGAACCCGCGCGTTTGTCGACTCGTTTGTTCAAGGTCGTTACCGACTCCATTATAACAGTACGCTCCTGATCACTCGTAATTCCCATGTCTTTTAAATCAGCCTCGTCCAAAACACCGTTCTGAAGTCGAAAAAAAAATGCTATTGGGAACGTCATCACCAATTTTTCGATCGCCAAGAGTATTGGTCAAAAGTTGGAACAAATTTGGTGTCTTCTTTTGTCAATAAACTCGCTAAATCAAATTTATCATGTCCCGGAAGTAATTCCGCGAAACCTCATGTCCGCTAGAGGGCGCGATACAGAATTTTTTTGCTCCTCCACATCTTTTTCTTTCTACCACCCGGAGGCAGAAAATCATCCGCCAATAAAAATACCCACGGCCATTTTTCGGAAAATACGACATTTCTTTGGTTTTTTCGAAAAGATTCCCTTTTTTGGTCACTCTGAAGCGACGAATACTCACGACGAATTCGATGTCATCGTGTCCGTAATTAATGAACAAGGATTCGTAATCTCCGAGGCTGAGAGCAGACAGCCACTGTCCTACCGAAGTTGAGACCATCGGACTGCTACTGGTGTCGGAAGAACTGAGACCTGCAGAACGTTTCGTGCAAATGTTTGTTACTTGTACTTGTCGAATTCGGTACTGAATGTTTCTCGTTCAAAAATGGCAAAAATAATGGAAGAATATGGTACCCAATCGTGTCTGAAATTCCTTCTCGAGTTCGGTGACGAAGACCGATTCGCGAACGAGGCCAGTGCCGAAAGACGCCATAATCTCAGAGATCTTGGCCCATTCCTCCTGCTCGTCGAACGGGCTCATTATGCTGAGTGATTTGTCGTCACGCTCGCGATCGCGATCCGACACACGGAATGACGGGTCCCCGTTGTCCTCCTGGAGTTCTCCACCGCCATCGGCACCTGTACCCATCCCGCATGCACTCGGACCACCGTAAACGTTGCGCAAACGGCGCAAAGTTCGCGGTCGCTCAACCGTGACGGAGCCCTTTAGCAATCCTATCGAGAGGAAAAAATTATGAAAAATAATTAAACGGGGAAAGGAATTATGCGTATATAAACGAATGCCACCAACGGTCGGTGAGGGCGCGATCGAGCTTGGTGTATAAAAAATAAATTGTGCCGAATAAAAATATATGAACGTTCCTTATTTTTCAACCATTTTTATTGTTTTTTTTCAAGGAATCAGACGCCGATAAGGACATGATTTTTTTCATATTTTTTACGAGACATTTATTGCGTGAAAAAAAAAAAATTGCCTTGACCGTAGATTCTCAAAGCAATAAAACTACGGTAACGCCGTAAGGGCAAGGATATCTCCGTGGGAATAATTTTCTAACTCGGAATGAGATTTTATATCGACGTTACTCGATGTTGATACAATATTCTCCATAGATGTATGTGTCCATTGTCTATTTACATGTAAAATAAGCCTTCATACGTGCGAGATAAATGCACGGATTCGCTGGAGTTGATATTTTCGTCTCGGAGATGATAAAAAAAAGAATTCTCACGATGAAAATCGTATTACCGTCCAGGGTTAAGGCATTATTTTACCGCCTCGTAGTACAATAAATCCCGGTTGTTGTTGAAAAAGAAGCGCGGAAAAAAAAGCGTCAAGAGTACAGGATGAGAAACATTCTTTCGTACTAATTTTGCAAATGAGAATTTTCTCTCTTTCGTTCTCGTGGCAATTGGTGTAAGGAGCCCGTGGGAGTGGAGGAGAAAAAAAATGAAAAGAAGATCGCCGAGGAATAAGAAGAATGAAAGAATACAGGAATGAGATGTGAATGTGGAGCCGGTGCAGGGATTACGTAAAATATGGATGCGTAGACGCAGCGTTGGCGATGAGATAAAAGTAACCATCATGGACCGTACAGAGATGAGTTTTTCTCCCCTCGCGCGTAAAGTATTCCGGTTTCTCCTTTCTTTTTTTTTTTCACAGTGGTTTGTACGTTATCCGAAAGTAATGAAAAGCTCGTGAAAAAAGAAAGCACTAAATAGAGAGATTCTCCTTGTTTTCCCTCCTCCCATCTTCATCTCTTGGTTGCACAAGCGAACGTACGTAATTTTAATTAAAAGTGTTGCACATTGGTGCGAAGCTCTCTCTCGCTTTTGCAAACGTCCTCGACGACTCCGCGACGTGTCTGCACATTTTCCTGTACTCTGCTTTTTATCATTACCCCCTTTTCCCACTCGGTGTATCCTCCGGCAAATGCCAAGTGGGACAGAACGAGGAATGGAGGACAAGAAAGAGAGAAAGAGAGTAGAAAAAAAACGACGAGATATACACGACGGGCATTATATTATGTAGGCAGTTACATTGAAGTAATATACGCAAATTAGACGGAATCCTCGTTGCGAATAGCTAACCTCGTTCCCTTATGTACTTTGTACGAGTTGAGAGCGAGGCACTATGAGAGCGTAAGGGAGAACAAGGGTGACGCGAAAAATGAGTCTTTCAAAAGCAATAATCATCCCGATTTCGAAAAGTGAAATGAAAATAGGTAACGATATGGTAATAATAAATTCGTAGCTCGAAAATTTAGGGTCGTAATCGCCGAAAAATTGTACCAATCACAGTTATGGGGCCTTGTATTATTTTTCTTTTTTTTTGCCACGTTCTCCTTCAATATCCATCGACATCGATCGCAATAACGAGGAGAAATAATATTGTTTTAATTACGATCATCGTTACTACGGAAAAATCCTTTCGCGAGAATTTTCCCAAAATCGACCGCCGCCACTTTTGGGGAGCCGCAAAAGTACAAAATTCCATGTTTTTTTTTCTTTCAACCACCCTAATGCGTGCGTTGGATGTCGAAAGGTGTACGCTGTTGTGCAGTGCAAATTTCATGCACATACGTGTAGGCTGGCTTACACTTTGCCTGTTCACGGATGAGTTGAAAATTGGCGGTACAAGCCGGTGAAGCAGCGGACCTAACGACTCTTTTCTTGGTGATCGTCACGTGTGTGTGTAATGCTCGGTATGCTGAGCTAAACGTTCGTAATGTTTAACACCAATGCACACACACACACACACACACAGACAGACAGACGGCCAAGTGGACGAACGAGATGTCAACGAGGAGCGGTGACCAGCGTGCACTTGCACCATCATAAATATATATAGCACTATACATATGTACATACATATATATATATATGTATATACGTGCGTATATATATAGTAAACACGTTGCATATTACGATGAGAGGTCATTAACCGATGGATCTTTAGCTGATATTGCACGCTCCGGGTACGGGCAGATGGAGCTCGCGAAACGACCTCGTGGGCCTTTGAAGCCCACGTGGCGCGTCTCACATTTTTTTCTCTTTTTTTCGAACATTCATAATGCATTCAATTGGTTTTTTCCATCTCTCGAGATTTGCATAATCGTGATGGACGATGATTAACGCGCAAAAAAAGAATGCCGTTTTATTTAAATCGTCGTTGCGAAAGAAGGATCGTTGATCCACCGAAGATTCGCTGGAGGATCTTTTTTCGCAATTGGGATACCAGAATGCAGTTTCTCGAACGACGAAATTTTCGCGCATTTTTGAAAATGATTTTTTTATTGACACTTCATATCCGGGCCATGAACTCGGTCGCGAGGAGAGAGCGCAGCCTTTGATTCGCACTGCGATGACCTTGAAATTGGTAGCATCGTCGCACAAAGGACGCTCGGGTTCGATTTATCGCCCGGAAATGAAAAATTTCGACACCGAAACGCAGAAATATGCCCGTTTCTTATTACTTTTCTGTGTCTGTTTTTTTTCACTAGGACGCTCGCGTATATTCCAAGGTCGAAAAATAAAAATACATTTGGGATGTTGCTTGTTATGTCAAAACTGTTCGAGGTCAATGTGGACACTCGGACATTTGGAATAGAGGTGTACAGCGCATTTGTATTCGTTCGTTTTTTTTTTGGTCCGCAAAATGGTGAACTTGTGAACATGTAAATTACGAGTGCACGAGAAAAAAGGTCGAATCAAGGACCGGGAATAGGAGAGGAGATGAAAAAGTCCTCCAGATTGACGTGATTATTCGACACAATGGAATAACTGAAGCGACGAATTTTGGAGTTGACATAATGACAATGATCGGAGAAATGTTATTTATCAAACTCGTCATTTTAATTATATCTATTCTCCAAGGACTTTAATTGTTCGTTCAAGTTTTCGAGTGGCCAGAATCCCAGAGTGATTGAAGCCAGAGACGAGAGGTTTTGACTCTCTTGAGACGAGAAGCAGCTTTATAATTTGCTACGAGAGCAAACGCAGGGAAATTTGATGTTTCTGACAGACGCAAGAGTCGTCATTCTGCACATGGGAGAATTCATAACGGCCTGCGGTCATAAAAAATTATTCCAGCCGAATACGGCGTCGCTATTGTGCCGATTAAATCTTAACGACGAACGCCAATTCGCCATTTTTTTATTACGATTTCGATGCATTTTACAAACGAGTATTGACTATTCGTCGCTTTCGCTCTTTATTGTCATACGAACCAGACAAGAACCAAAATTCAATAAAACACCGAAAACAATATGTTTCATTTGCTGAAAATATCATTTCGTAAATTTCAGCTGGAATTTAAATTTAATGTAAATTTCGATGGAATTTACAGCTTTGCCATTATTGAGTAACGTTGTTGAAAAATACGTCATTGTTTACAATGATTCTTTTTTGTTACTCAGGAATATGCTCGTTTTTTATTCTTCAATGGTATCGAAGATTGAACTACGAATTAAAGCTCGTTGTAATACCAAAAAAGAATCTCTATACCAGTGGTGTATAATCACATGGATTTCTGAGCAACAATTCTACTCGCCTGTCCACAATGACATAACACATGTCGCTCTGATATACACATGTTCGCTCTGTATCAAGCTAATTCATAGTGCACGATAAGAGCACTTATCACAAAGAGGCGTGCTCAATTATAAACCGGCTGAGCCTCCAATCTTCCAATATTATGAGCGTAGAGTAATGACCTTGCGGAATTACCACGCAGTAATGTTATTCAGTATGCGTGTACCGCAACGTCCGGCATCAATTGGTACGGTATAGGTTTGTACATAAATGTATTGCTTTGGAAGGTATTGCAAAATTGAAAATATCCATTATCACATGTACATACAGTATACATACACGTCGCACAAAAGGACACAAAAAAATGAGCGGAAGTGGCAAAATTGTGTACGTCGCTTTGTCAGGTGCTGGATGCTCCCTACGTGTACGACCGAATTGATAGCCTCTGCGACGAACGTTAATTCAATTCGTTAAATTTTTCGAATTGCTCTACAGAATGTAACGAAATGAAAATTCAATTTTTTTGAACCAATATTTACACTCACGACGAAATTCCAAGTCGAAAATTGTTCGGGCACTTTTTGATCGGACGAAATCTCGCCGAGATATTCATCTTTAAAGCAGGACCAATCGGACTCTGCGCGCCAACTTCACGTCAGTCCATGCGCATCTCCGATTGGCCCAACTTCATTAATGAATAACTCGTCAAGGATCCATCGTATCGAGGTGCGTCCTTATAGTTTTCGACTTGAAATTTTATCCCGAACACGAATTTTCATCAGTGACACTCATTTTTGCAACAACTTGTCCAACTGAAAATATGTATGCGTATTCGTGTCATACAAAAGAACAGCGGAAGTGGCAGACTCGCGTACGTTGCTTTGTCCGGTGTTGGATGGCTCGTAATATGTACGACGAAATGATGGTCCGAGCGAACGTTGGTTTTCATTCGTTCAATTATTTCTTGGAAAGACCTTCGAGCATCATATACGTATGTACCATATCGGTGCAACTTGCAGGAGCGCGTTGCTGGCACTGAATATTCAACGTGGAGAGAAACACTATTTCGTTTATTCATAATTCATGATGCAGACCGGAATTTCCTATTTTAACGTTCTCGTCCGAAAGAAATACATGTGGGTGTACATTGCCCTGAATTTCAACCGACATTGTCATCGTGAGATTCAGCCTTATCGGGACATTATTCACACGCGATTTCTATCTGTGTTTCGCACGTGAATCAGCCGAGATACGAACGGTTGTTTATTTCACCGGCAAATAAGTCGTGAGATTCCATCTGTATACAAATTGAGCATATTTATTCCACAGGCTTGACTTTTACATCCAACCTTTCCATCTGACCTTATCATTTACGGGCGAGTATATTTAGCCAAAAATTCGTCAATTAAATAACCTCCATCTTTCCTCTGAAAAACGAGATTTCTAAAAGTAATTTACGTTTCATTTCTCATCTGCGAAACAATTTTTTCTCCAATTATTATCATAAAAATCGAAGAAAAAAATCGTGCGAGTCAAAGACTTTCGCGATATTTATTTCCAATAATAATGTTAAAAAGCTATTAAAAAATATATATCTGTGGAAAATCGAACAATGAGAAGGCGACTTGTCAGGGTTTTTCTCTTACTTCCGGAAGGCAAAATATAAAAATAATCTACGATTGAATCTTCGTGAAAAAAAATTGCAAATATCAGCGATAAGCGGATAAAAGAATATCGCAACTGCTTATCGTTCTCGAGAAATGCAGGCATTTTTTTTCGCATTGTGACAAGCTCTGGCAACGGATAAATGTCTACATCTGACGTCAGAGGGCGGGTATTTATAATTTCTCGCATCTTTCTCAGACCCTTTTCGCTTTTCCGTTAGCCTGTGACGTAATCCACGGTATGTCTTCCCTGTATAGTATCGCTCAGGAAATAAAGGAGCAACAAGTATGTGCTCTGAAGTTTTTTGCTCATATCGGATTAACTCGAGAACGTTAAATTAATAAAAGCCTTTTTGGATTTCAATTTTTTTCTCGTTCATTATATTCGGATTGATCACGATCCTTCCAGATGAGCAGATCTTTATACAATTTTTGGCATGGCAACATTTTTTTTCACACGTTCAGAAAAAGTCAAAATTTAATTCCCCAAAGATTCCCTGGTATTTTTTAACCCACCGTCTGTCGACGCTTTTTGATTATTCAAACGTTGTATACATTCAATTTCACGCTCTCAATAGCGTCTAATATAAATTTTTAACATGAAAAAATTCATCTCAATTTAAATGCCAAAAATTTCGTTATGAAACTTTTAAAAAAGAGTTTAACACAATTTGGCTTCTCCTTTATACGATAATTTTTGTGAACGGTGGAAAAATTACTCCATCTGGAAAACTCCTAGCCGAGGCAAAATCAACGATGTTTAATAATTTGACGAAAAAATTGAAGTATGATAAAAGTCCAAAGTTCCAATGTTAATTTTTTACCGTTATATTTTTTGGTATTTTTTAAAATTGTTCTCAAGCTGTGCACCAGTGATTTCGAGCGCGGCCGAGTTCGGAAAGTCGACTTGGGAAATAACAGACACCCAAACGTACGTATGATATTTTTATATCGTAGCCCAACTGCATGCCACCTAAGTGCACGTGGCTCGAGTACGCATTAAAGCTGATTCCCCTTAGGATTAATAGCTCCGATTCTCGATGATTTTTCCCTCCAACAACGCGAGACTCACGGTCGTCATTCACGCTCTTGATATCTTCTTTCTTTCATTGAAGAAATTATACGTCATGAAAAATTTGTGCATTAAATCACGAACTGAAAAAAAAAATCTTTCAATGAAATGTCATTGCATCCGTCGTTCCGCAACGTTGAATATCATAATATTGACGTTGTTATCGAATAGAAAATTAAACAGCGCGATTATTCGAGATAAAAATGTGAGAAATGTCGTTGAATTTTGTTATCGGCGTTTTTTTCCTCGTAAATATTTGGAATTTCGGAAATTATGCATCAACCGCGATTTCTCCTCGTAAATAAAGACGGAATTTCATTCAATCTACGAAATCGGTAGAAATTTACTTTCACTCGAGGATCGTTTCGAAATCTTTCCGAGCCCAAATTTTCGTATTTCTCTTCGTCAGCCGCGGAGATGAGTCGGCGAAACAACCGGGAGTGTCTTTTTTTTTCATCCCACAATATATTTGAGAAAAATTCTTGTGTACACACAATTTCGTATTGCGTTGCAGTAACTTGCTGCAATCGCATTTTTCATGCGGTAGCGTTATAATATTATAATAATATGTATACTATTGCATGATATATAATATATATATAATTTACATAATAAGTACAAAATAAAATTCTGAAAATATTTCAAAAATATTTGCATCGCAATAAACTCCAACGAAATTGCGACAAATTTTATCATCGTCATACTCCTCGACGATGATGTTGAAAAAATGAAAAAAAATGGCAGTTATCATCCGATTAACTATCCTCGTTATATAAATCCTCGGAAAAGAAGGTTAATCCACGATACACGGATAATGAGGCTATAATGACCGCCCGAAGGCGCATGAATTATGAAAAGCGACACGCACGCTCATTCCCCACAAAGTTGACTTATTTTCAATGCAACATTATCGAACAAAACGAAATAAAATCATGGAAAAATCCAAAAAAATTCCATCGACTCTTACCGACGCGCTGGAATTATCCAATAAATCGGTATCGATCGCACCTCACGTCAAATTCACCCACAAAAATAGCACTCGAAGCAATCACGCAACAGGAGCCACCAACAGGAGGAAAAATCATGAAAACAGAATTTTTTTCGCAAAAAATACCTCGGGACGCTCTTTAATCTCTCGTTCTGTCCGTTTCGTGCTCGTAAGATCGCGCGCTCTTGTTCACCATTGTGCGCACACACACAGACACACACACACACGTGTATATAGATATTTATACGAAAAATCATGCAGCCAAAGTACTCCGAAAGCGTTTTGCGAACGATGGCGCGAGGCCAGTTTACGAGGCGACTAATTTTCGTACACTGGCGCGGGATAGTTGAAGCGGCGCGAGGCTTGCCAGCGGTGGCAGCTCTTGATAGAGACTACAAACTCCGATATACGTACGAATTCATGAGAGAAGGTTTAACACTCGCTCGATTATGTGGTGGCAGACTGAGAGAGTGAGAGAGAGAGAGAGAGAGAGAGAGAGAGAGAGATGCCGGTGGAGACAAGAAGAAGAGGAAAAGGAAGGAGCGAGAAGAAGAAGCAGAAGAAGAAGAAAAAGTAGGAGGAGAGACGGAGGAGCATGGCAAAGACTCTCATCGAGTTTCGTGTTGGGAATCGCCACTCGCTTTGGCGAGAGATAAAAACATCGCGAGAGAAAGAGCAAAAGTCGTATATGGGAAAAAGAAGCGAGAAGGATAGAGAGTAGGATGAGGAGGGGGGAGGAAGACGATTACGAGACGATCGAGTAAAAGTATCCTCGTTGCGACAAACTGCCAGACGCGAGAGATGAGAGCCCGCGGGACCGCGGAGCCCTCGCGCCACCCGCGCACTCGTCGACGAGCTAACAATGCGAGAGACGAGAAGGGGCCTTACCCGGAGATCGGATCATCGAGCTACCGTGCCTCATGGGCTTCAACCGCAAGAGCGTTAAAGTTTTAACCTCATCATGGTCACAGCTGTGTACGCGCGTGTACATTAGGGTGTCCCGACGTACTCGGGTTGACTTCATTCTTTTCTCTTTCACTACTCGGGTACCGAAAAATTTGTTTGCAGCCTGTGAATAATGTCGGAAGGACAAAAAAGAGATTCAAAGGCGGGTAAAACCTGCTGAAACCAAGACACTTTTTTCCATCGGCACTTTTGAGATTTTTCGTTGTACTTTTTCTCCCTAGATTCCATGTTTTTGTTGGGATTTTGAAAATTGTCGATGCCCACTTTGACCGTATGATTATTTTGCGGATGAACGAATTTTTGTGTCGGCTATTGACCACTGTTTTTTTTTTGTCATTTATTTAAAATTCTTTTGTAGCAGAATCAACAGGTTTTTTTATTTAATGAATATAATGATGACGTTTGAAATTCTTCTTCTTTTAAACATTGTTTTTTGGCAATAATCGAACGGTTCGGGGCATAGCCGAGTGGAAAAAGTCAGCTTGGGCATCAACAGACACTCCAGTCTATATGGACATCTCTCCCTCTCTCTCTCTCTCTCTCTCTCTCTCTCTCTCTCTCTCCTTTTTTCGCTCGTTTTCCTACGGTTGGCCAGGCCCGTGGAAAGACGACCCGAAACCATGGGACTGGCCCAAAGTTGGATAATTTATCCCGCTGGCTATCGAAAGTATACAGGATGTTTCGAACGTGGATGCTGATCATTTAATTCCACATTGGGGATGAAATTCCAAGACGAAAAGTCTCGAAGCACTTTTCGATCCGACTAATCCCCGTTGAGTTATGAATTAATGTAGTTGGACCGATAGGAGGCGTGCTGCGCGCGGACGAGAAGAGGGGGGCGCCCGGCCAATTGGCTCAAACTTTGCCAATTAATAACTCACAAAGTTTTGGTTTTACAAAAAAATACTAAAATACATTTCGCTTCGGAATTCAATAATGGATTTAACTTTAAATTATTGCCTCAAACTATCTTCGTAATTTTCCAACTAATTTTGTAACTCAACTGATCGATCTAAATTATTGACTAAAGTGAATCGAAAAAAATTGCGTTTTTTGAATAACCAATGAGGAGTATGTCGAGAAAAATGTTTGAAATAATTTTCTTTTTCGGATTTTTAAAATCGGTTACATTTTCCATTTTTTGTAATAGTGAGAAAAAACACACAGTGTAACGCTTGTACGAGAGAGAAACATTTTTGGGAGGAGGAGGAGTGAATGGAAACGAGGTTGGGAAACAAGTGGGGCCTCATTGGTATGCTGGGTAAGGGATACGAAGGTCTACGATCGCTCTAAAGCATCTTCCTCTCGTTCAATCGAGTTCGCCTTTTTTAAATACACTCGAAACTTTTTTTTCTAATTCGCTAGCGTAACAATTCCGTGATTTTTCTTGCCAGAATATTATTCGATTATTATCGAATATTATTCGATTTTTGCTTATATTTTTCGTTTTTATGCGAGTGAATTTTGAAAATTTTAGTTTTTTTCTCGGGCAAAGAGAAACACCTTTTTTCGTGGGAAATTTGTCTGCCGCTAGCAAATTGCCGCTAGCTTTCTTCGATATTAATAATCTTCACATTTAATCCGAAAATCTTAATTGTACCCAATTTTTATTGTACGTCGAATCTTCATTATTTTTTTTTCTCCCCGAGTCCACCGATGAAATTTCGATAAAATGAATAATATGAATATGAATGAATGCAACGCGATAAACAAATCGATCGAATGAAACATGCGACAGAATTTCATGACATTCTCTCGTTTGTTCGCAATTATAATTAATAAATATTAATTACTGGGTGAATGAAAGAGAATTTTTCTTCGCACTTGGAATCAATCGAGTTTATCGTTGAAATAAACCTTCACCTCACAGAAACCTTGTTTACTTCGTACGTTGTGAAACACCGCTTGAAAAAAACGAGAAAGAGACGTCCGAAAGATTTCTTACGATCCGACGGCCGATCGTCCGTCGACTTCGGCGTTCGAAACCGAACTAAACGTCGACGGCACGAGCACGTGCTCCTGTATACTTTGCTCGGCGTTCTACGCTTTTAACATGCTTGCAGCAGTACGCTAGGAAAAAACACACAAAAAAAAACGCAAGAAGAAAAAAGAATCCTCTCGTTCGTACATTGGAGCAGAAAGTAAGAATTTCAAGGTTACTTCCGCAACGAACAGATGCTCGAATTCGGAGATCAACGAACCGGAAGGCAAAGAATCTCGCACATTTTGGAGCAAAAGATCTTTCAAATGTTTGTTTTTCTCATCGTTTTGAAATTCTCGTACGACGTTTCGCTTCTTTCTTTCTCCGTCCAACGATTGCCCGATCGATTAATTTCGACTGTAATTAAATCGAAAATAAAACGAATCCAATTTTTCTCCACTTCGACGATGTTGAGTCGATTTTTTTTTGTTACTTTTTTTTTTGTTTTTGGAGCAGGGTTCGCCGGATTGGACGATACGAAACTGAACGAGCTGGCAGAGTGCTGGATGAATACAGCTGATGAGGTTGGATCGCTTGAACTTTTGTGTGTGCGCTTAAACACGTTCGTATCGATGTGTTAATACAGAGCCAGGAATTAATGTAGGCTCGCCGAACGTGCCAGCAAAAGGTCCCCTGATAAAGCCAAACACATACAACGTGTGAATTTTATATTCCCTGTGCCCTTGTAACGAATACTTTCGTACTATCACCATAATGTATATTTTCAAAATATTTACTCCAATTTACATACACGCATAGAATTCCAACAACAATAATGTTTTCATTCAAACGATAAACAGATTATTTAAATACTTTGCCAGTTTATAATGATTATTTTCATATTTATATCGTATTTAATTCGTAGAACATTCACCTACGTATTTATTATATCCTTTAATTGATTGAGAGCAAAATAATTTTTGCAAATTAATTATAATTACGATAACGAGTATATTTCCTCGAAAAACATCGTTCCAGGCGAGTTGGTAGCTCATTAATGAAATTCAACGTTCAAACTAATTTTTTCGGATTTGGACGGAAATGAATAAAATTGCTTTCATTTCCAAAGCAAAGGACATTTTTTCTGCTCATCGCGTTCGTCGAGCAAAAATACGTAATTGTTCGTACTCACACACGTGAGTTCCGATGCATCAACCCGTATATGTTGTGTCATTCTGTTTGGGGGAGAAAAAAAGCGCGCAAAGTCGTTTAAACGCGTGTTTTCTTCTCGCGTTTTCGTTCAAAAAATTCTGCAGAGTACGACGATCGTTTTGCAGCGAGGGAGGAAAAAGAAATGTAAAAAAACGCCCGTCGCGTGAGTCACGTCCACTGTTCACGCATTCCACCGTGATGTCATGCCAGCGCGACTTCTCTCGACCAGCACACGCACCCACACGAACACTCGGTCACGCACACGAGCACGAATAACGCCGATTGCCCAAAATGCGGTGGCACATCGAAGGATTTTACGAATGTGTCTTTCACGAGCGCGATAACAACGATTTCCGAGAATTTCGACGTTCAAAATATTTTTGACTACGATGACGATAAGGCCTTGGGAATTCTTCATTTTCGAAACTCCGGATGCACTCGTTGAAAAAACTCGAGCGCATCGAAAAAATAAAACGAACGAATTCCATCGACGAGGGAAAAAAAATTGTAGTTTCTGAATGATCGAAGAATTTTTTCCACATTTTTTTTTTTTTCATATTAACACGCATACTTTTTTATTATAGTTCTTTTTCGAATTATCGTACTCGAGATATGGCTCGTGCTGACTAATTTCGATTTCCGGTTTTTCACCATTTGGAAAAATCGTAAAAAGACGAAAAGGAAGAACGGTCTTATCATGACCTTGCGAAATTTTTGAGACACGAACGGTTTGCGATCATTTTTCACCGTCGTGTTTGAGAATTTTCTTCATCGTTGAAGCGATACATTGTATTTCTTGTATGGATAAATATAAACAAATGTTTAGGGTTAATGAGAAAGGACCTCAACGATCCTTAAAGGCTTTTACGGTTGGACGAAAATTTGAACGCTTGACAAAATACGATAAACCGTTCGTTTCTGTCGACAATATAAACATAAACAGACGTGATGAGGTTATGCTCGTTAAGTAAGAACAATAAGGACCGGAGAACAATGGAATGATCGAAAATGGATTTTCCGTAATGTCCTGCAATTATAGTTCGGCGCAACGAACGAGAAAGCGAGGAGAGAGCGTAGTAACCGTCGCTTTGGACACGTCAACGCTCGAGGCAATTTCTATCGAAGCTTTCGTAGCGATTATTTCAAGCCTCTTCTTCTTCGTCTTCTCCTCGATTACGTCAATTAATCGCGAAGTTTCGTGAATGAAATCCCGAGTCTACCGCTTTTCAAAATTTATTGGAAATTACGACATATACAAAGTGTCCCAAAACTCGATTCTGGCAATTTAAAGCTACATCGGGGATGAAATTCCAAGTCGAAAAGTCCTCGAGCCCTTTTCCATCCGACGAATCCTCGTTGAGTTATTAACGAATACAGTTGGACCAATAGGACGCGCGCGCTCGCGCCTGGAGCAGGGAGAGCGCGCGTCCGATTGGCTCAAACTTTGACACGTAATAACTCGCAAAGTTTTCGGCGTACGAAAAAATACCAAAATACATTTCCACTCGGAATTCCATCCTGAATCCAACTTCGAGCTATCAGCGTCGTGTTATGCGACACCCTGCATACTGGTCGCTCGTTAGCTTTTGTGAGAAAGCGCAGAGTCGCGAGAAACGAGCTCCATGTTCGTTTTCGTCCCTCTCCCCCGAATGAGTGTGTAAACGTGTGTTTATTGTATACCCCTATTCCTGCCACCCGACTAATGACTCGGTCGATATTCGTCCGTGCAATAAGACTCACGCACTAATTACTCTCGGGTCTCCGCAGTGTAATTACAAAACAAGGCGTATTTTGCTTATTCGAATTAATCGACCCGCGAGGCATTGGCCAAGAATATATATATACACATTTACACTAGAGTGTTTCAGGAAAAAAAAAAGTGGTTTCTTTTTCCCTCCAAACAGGTTCGAAAGCTTCGTTTACATGAAAAAAAAGAAGTCAGTTGAAATTGTAGCTCTTAATACGACTATCAAGATTTTTCTCATCATATTTATGTAGGAAACGAAGAGCTCAAAAAAAGGTCCTCCGCCGCAGAATGGTAAATCTAATCGTTGCGGAGTTGCAGCTGGTCAAAGGTCGATTCATGCAAAAGTGTCTCGTGGGACACCAATTTTATCGAGAGTACATTGAAACGATATGAATTTTGACTAACCGATTTTTCTTTTTATAGACACGTTAATACCGTAATTCTAATGTAAACAAAATCTCTAATTTATCGAATAAAACATATACAAAGGCTGTATTTTTTTGTTTTTCATTTACCACGACGAAATTTTTAAAAAATTCACCTCACTCACTCATCAAACGATCCCAGTCGAAGCGGAACATTTTTTTTTTTCAATTTTTTTATTATCACCATATAACACCGATTGTCATTTCGAATTGAAACGCGACGAGGACTGCCTTTTTTCGATTATTGCCAATATATATTCGAGTTTTTCACTGTCGTCGTTGGACGTTGAAGAAAATTGCGGTTCTTTTACGTTATCTGAGGCGGAAAGAGGACACTCGCTCGAATCTTGAACAGAAATAATCTTATCAGCGTGGCCGAGCCACTTTTGTCTGGCTTTTCTCTCGGAGTCTCTCGATAAACTTTTCTGTACACACGCGTAAATTTCTCTTTTGTGCAACGTGAAACTGCGTAAATCAGCGAGAGAAACGCGACGTTAGACGCGGATGCATTTTTTCTTTCGAGCGCGTACACTCTCATTAATGACGTCTTTCGAAAACGAAAAAGCGTTCGATACCTCGCTTTTTTTCAGGGTTTTATCGAGGATTCGTAAAATTTTTCTCAAGGATGCATCGAAATTTTCAAAAAAGTTTCCGAATTCTTGCACAAGGATAATTCAAAAGATTATCATTTTACTCAGCGATATAGGCGAATAATTTTATCGCCAAAATTCGACCCAAACGTGTGAAATTGTATTGGCAGTAATTAATAAATTCTCCCATCCGAATAATCGAACAAATTTTATTTTTACTCACGAAATTGGCGGATCATTTTTTTAGCAACGAAATTGAATGAAATTTTACAGTAATGAACAATTTTGTGGCTTTTTAATTGGCTAAAGTTTCATTCGAGCGCGTACACTCTCATTAATGACGCCTTTCGAAAACGAAAAAGCGTTCGATACCTCGCTTTTTTTCAGGGTTTTATCGAGGATTCGTAAAATTTTTTTCAAGGATGCATCGAAATTTTCAAAAAAGTTTCCGAATTCTTGCACAAGGATAATTCGAAAGATTATCATTTTACTCAGCGATATAGGCGAATAATTTTATCGACAAAATTCGACCCAAACGTGTGAAATTGTATTGGCAGTAATTAATAAATTCTCCCATCCGAATAATCGAACAAATTTTTGAAATTGAATTGAATTGAAATTGAATGAAATTTTACAGTAATGAACAATTTTGTGGCTTTTTTAATTGGCAAAAGTGCTGGATAAGATCACGCTGGTTATCGCGAATTCATGAATGGATTTATTTGTGCACCGACGTTTCTCTGCTTCCACATTGAGGCAGGCGCCTCCTCTACAATAGAGGCGTGAAAGAAGGGAAGAACGACACCGTCGGTCAATCGTGCTCTCACCTTGCTCCACTTACGAATCTTCCTCGGCATCGATACATGCCAATAACGGTATTTCTCTCCCGCGCGAGAAAACCTCACCGTAAAACTGTACAATGAATCGTGATTTTCATTTTTTTTGCTCGCATCACGCAATTGTCGTAAATTTCGAAAAAAAAAACAAAAAAATCAACACGTATACGTAAGATCCGTAGAAATATGAATTGATCGAAATATAAATAAATTCGTACAAATAATTGTTTGAAAAAATTGATTTTTCCTCGTTTTACCGTAAAAGTGTACGAAAAATTACGATTTACTTGTTCTTTTTTCATCTCCCTCTTGTTAACGTAAATTGGATGTAAAAGAAAATTCAATCGGACGCTCGACTTTTTTTTCGACAAATTTCTCGCTGTCGAACCACACTCGATACTCGAAGAATGGATTTTTCCATTAAAATTAATTGAGTGACAAATTCGTCGAAATAATAAATTGAAAATAAAAATTCATAAAATTCGATACATCTTTTCTTCGAATAATCGATTCTCGGGGTTTTTTCGTCTTACCTTGTTTGTTGCTCGTACGGATGCGACGATACACGTTTTTCTATAATCTGTTTTGTATCACCGACGATTGCGACAATCGTCGTTATTTATTCAATGCATGCGATGACAAAAAGAACGAAATAAAAAGTATGTTTATCGCAAGCTTTGCTCCATTTTGCGCGTTGACCCCGCGAGGTTTTCACGGAATTTCGGAGTGAAAAAAATCCGCAAGTGCTTGTGGGTATTTTTCCAAAGTGTGCCAAAATCGCGACCGACGTTCCGCAATTTATTGAAAACTCATCGATTCGGATGATTTTTTTTTGCTGGTAAATCCAAAATACGATATTTTCTGCGCGTCAAATTCGCGGCGATTCATGAAATACCGAAGGAGCATCGGAAAAATGAAATACGACGAGAATTTTGCCACAATACGCGCGTCGATCGATGACAAATTTTCGTCCCATTTTGTTTTCACGAAAAAGCTAGGCATCTCGAATTTCACGTATCGTGTTTGTGTGTATGTGCGTGAAGAAAATAAAGAACGACATAATGATGAAATAACAAAGTACGAGAGCGATGATGAAAAAAAAAGGACTCACGATACAATGGTACGACGTGCAAAAAAAAATGTGACCAAAATGACAGTGAAAATTCGTACGAGAATAAAATCGCGGCATCGTGGGAAAAAAAAAAACAAATACAATTACATATTTCAGGCCGACTAAACCACAGTGAAAAACGAAAATAATCGTCGAACGCAGGGCCATCGAATAAGCGTAAAATAAATAAAGACGGTTTACATACACAGTAGCATGATATTTATTGGCAAAACAAGAATATGTGTTTTTTTATCTTTCAATAATTATTATTTCATTGATAAATGTATATAATGCACTATAGTTCCTTAAAATCTAAGATAAATATATATATGTGTATATATAGACACACTTCTATGAGAAATTTTATCATCCATATCAATACGTACGTTTAATTTTAATATACGGGGTGTTTTGTGCATTTATAAAGCGCACGTGTGGCTTTAATCGTAAAGGAATTCGAACAAAATGCTCTGTCACGCGACTAAAGTTTCGCCCCTCATGCGAGTACCGCAACTTTTTCTTCTCATCGGTTTTTTGTTTTTTGTTTATTTCTCTCAAGCTTTTCGAAAAAAAAAAAAAAAAAACGTCGTGCCACCTTTTCGTCACACCTGCGAGTGCACTCGAAAAAAGCATGTTCATCCAGCCACCGATTTGACCGTCGTTCGATTAAGGTTTTCGAGGTCGCTGTATCTGAATCCAAAATTGGATTTTCGAAATTCAAAATGGCGGATCTAATACGGCTAACGAGAATTCGAAGGACGTTCGAATTTCCACGAAAATGAGTATCCCGCGGTTTTTCAGCTCGCTGAATTCCAGGGAGAGATTTTCAAAATTTTGAAATCGAAAAATCTTTCGGTTTCAGCGAAAATCTCACGGTTTTCGACGTTGGTGAAATGAAATTTGATACGGCGGCCGCCATATTGGAACCGTTGTTTTCAAATTCGAAAATTGGATTTCCGATCGGATCCGAATTCGATTATGTGAATTTTGAAATTTTATTTTATTCGCGAAATCGTCTTCGCACACTTGAAATTTAAAAATTTCACATCGGATTCAGGAACCTTAAGAAAGACGGGCTACTCATTTTCGGCGAAATAAAGTCGTTTTTTTTCGAATTTACGATAATTGTATCGAATTCGACATTTTGAAAATTCGAAAATGTGCTATCAAACTCGGCTTCGGTGGCCTTGGGAATCGTGATACCGAGATTATGGGACGAATCCGTCAAATTTTTTTCCAACGCAAAATTGGAAAATTGGAAAATTGGACGTGGGACGAAAATTTCGTTCTCGCTACACCGCTGGGGGTCGAGGAGGCTCGCGCGAATCTAACGACGATCGAAATTTCCAATTTTGTGGCTTGGAATTGTACGCTTGTGTAGCCGCGCAGTAACCCCCGAAATTATTCGTGAAATCACCGTCGGGTTGTTGAGAAAAAAGATGATCAAGTTTAATTTCCCAAACTCTTATACAGGGTGTCCCAAAACTCGATGCTGATTATTCATTGACCGCATCGGGGATGAAATTTCAAGTCGAAAAGTCCCGGGGCGCTCTTCGATCCGGCCGATTCCCGTCGAGTTATCGATCAAGTTAGTTGGACCAATAGGACGCGTGCTGCGTCCGCCGGAGAAGGGAGGGCGCGCGTCCCCTGGCTCAAACTTTGTTAGTCAATAACTCGCCAAGTTTCCGTCGTACTAAAAAATGCTAAAGTACATTTCGACTCGAAATTTCATTCTGAATCTAGCTTGACATTATTAACCTCGGGTTTTGGAGCACCCTGCATACACGATACTCGATCGAATCGCTGCGACCGTTCGATTTTTTTAACATCCAACTCTGAGTAACGAACTCAAGAAAATTCAATATTTCTTGGATGTATTTGCAAAGTCCTGTAAGGTTTCGCTCGTACCACGCGATTATTTCCAGTATATTTATCGTTTTCAATCCACGATAATCCGTTATGACGAATTTAATTTTGATAACAAAAATGATTAATTCGGCAGTTCGCGGCGTAAGTTACGAACCTCCTCAATCCCCGGTCAACGTAAACTCTCCTCGTCGATTCGACGAACTTTTATCACAATGTTTTTGTACTCGTCAGCGTAAGCGACACGTTTTTATCTTTCTCATTATTTTTCTTTTGATAAAATAAAAAATATACGACTTAGTTTAATAATAATTAACAATATCAATGAATAATGGTAATAACAATAGTGACGACGTTATTAATACTCTGTAAACGATGTCGGTAGATCGTAAAAATTTGTCAAAAAACCCAACTCGATTGTACAATTATGAAAATCATTTTCAATCATTGATCGACCAACGAATGAAACTTTGCGCGCGGTCGGTGACGAAAAAATAGTCTTTCCAAAGCTACTATTATTTCTACAAATGAAACAACGTTTGATATTCAAGCTGACAGCTCGAGGGTGTTCCGCGGGTACGGACGCGATTTCATTTATTTTTATCCTTTTTTTTCTCCCGAAAATGAAATTCCGAAAGAACGCAAAAGCTTGGAAAAATGTTTCAGTTCTCCAAAAAGTCGATAAACCCGTCGTGGGCGAAAAGAGGATAAAAACCTCAAGGTTTTTCCGATTTTTCTCCAACAATTCGTTTTTATCGAAAGTCAACGTGCTCATTCTTCAATTTCAGTTGTTTTTCGAGACTGTACCTCCGAAAAACCCTCAACGCGTTTGGAGGAATAATCGTGCAGCGCGTAAAGGACCATGATGAATATGCGTTTGACGATATCGAGGTAAACATACACACGCGGAGTGGCGCGACAAAAACGAAAAAATGCGACATCGATCGATCGTTTAATGCGCCAACGTAATCGCTGCTCGCGAGACGAAATATCGTACGAAAAAAAAAAGTCTGTACAAAAAAGAGATCGTTAAAAAAAAGCTAGGAAAAAAATGAAAGAAAAATAATCCGGTGCAGAGAACGATGATGAGGAACGATAAAATGGCAAAAGCGAGGGACATTAAAACGAAAAAGAAATCGTCGCTCATGACCGGAGAGATTCGTTTTTTTTTTTCGCTCGAATACTTTGCCTCGGCGCTGAAAATTACGCGGACAATGGAATCCGCGAATTAGCACATTTGGGGCTCGGGAACGGGGGAGGAATGACGGGCTTCAAGCAAACTGTCGACGATAAAAATGTGATAGAACGAGTATGCATGTACACCAGGGTAGAAAGCGTCATGCGGTGCAGCCAAGCGTACGCTGTTGTTTACCTGCGAATGGCACGTCACCGAAGTACTCCTCGACATTGTCAGTGGACATGCTTTTGTCCGAGAGCGATACGCTGGACAGGGAACCGCTCGATGCGTCGAGGGATCCACCCGGTGGAAACTGCAAAAGATCGTCGTCCGTCTCGGTCTCCATGTCGCGCGATCGTCTCTTGTACACCTGTAAATATCCATACACGCCCACATGTACATGTACGTACGCGCGGAGACAGAGACACGGAAGGATGACGTCAAAATCGTCATTCATTTTTCACACCCCGAAAATCGTAGATTTTGACGTTTTCGAGGTACGCGACGGTCGAAAACTATTTTTGGAGCCTGAAATACGACGCTGTTTTTTTTGTTTCGCGCAAAAAAGTGTCGCGATTAACGATTTCCGGCGCAAACTCGGCGCTCGCGAGATAGAACCGTTTTAAGGCCTCAAAACGTACTTTTTGGCGTTACGCTTGGAACAAAAAAACTTCAACCCGTTTTTGGACACTTTTCCAAATTCCCGGAAACACCGAAATTTCAAATCATCATGACTCTCTGCGTTATTGACCTGCATAGATTTATCGCGAGTGTTTTGACGAGCCCTCGAGTAGACTCAAAAAACGGCGCAAGCTGAACGTCGGCAGCTAGATTCCTTGATTCTCAAAATCGATGTCGAAAATGAGGGAACAAACGCAAACGCAACAATAATCGGGAAAAATTGACGGAAATCGTTCGTCAAACTTTAAAAATCCGCCAAAAATCGAAGAATCAAGATATCCGCATGAACCAAACGGCATTTTGAAGCCTCGACAGTTGCGAAGAGAATAGGTACAAGTTGGCGTGGCTGTCTCGAACGAAAAAAAATTGACGAATAATTTTGGATGAAAGAAATCACCCCGTCAATGATGATCCCGATATATTTTAGAATATTCGCGTCAACGTTTTATCCAGGAGGTCAACGACGCTCGAAGGAAAATATATTTTCGCGTACGCAGGTGGGCATATGGACGATTTATCGGTGGGCAAATAAAACTGTGATTCCAAATGCAAATTTATTGAAATGGAATTCCCCGCGCGGTGGCACGCGAAAATTATTACGATGCGCGGTAACATCGTGCAAATATGGGCTCTGTTTGACGAGGAAAGGGGCGACCGAGCGCGAACGAGATTCGAGGTTTTTACGTTTATTTCTGCCCTCCACCCTTCTTCACCCTCGCTCCATCCTCCTTTCGCGCTTTTATCTCATGGCTTTCATCCCTATATTTCGCGTGTCGCGACTCGCGTGTTATGCACCGTTTCTCCTGGCACGCTTCGGAGGATTTTCGTTATTACGATTTATTTCAGCGATAATAAAAGTTGCATTATTTTCATATCGATGCAAGTCGCTTTGCGGATAATTCGCGACGATATTTTTGCGTTTTCCGGCGTCGTATCTTTTTAATCTCGCGAGCGTCAACGCGTTCTCCGGAATACAATGGAAAGTTGAAACAATTCGTAAAAATGTCAGTCAAAGGTTCTAATATTATTACTTTTTTCAAAGCCTCGCGAGCTTTGGAAAAAGAATTATTTTTCTTCGACGTGAAATATCGCGTCGTCGATTCTCGCCAGCTTTTTTTCATCCCCTCGCGCTCTCCCTCAGTTTCACTTTGCTGCGATGCATTTTTCTAAATCCACAAGTGCGTAAACGAGTTCCCAAAAATGCTACGAGAATTTTTCATCATTTTAATCGCGGTTAGGCCGGAAATGGGACGAAATTCGAGTCGAACGCGTGAGGATAATTCGTAGCAGCGTAAAATTGAAATTAAATGACGGCTAAAATTCGAGAAACATTGAAAAAAAGCGTGAAATTCGTTGTAATAACGAGGAAATATTATATCCAGCGGATTATTCAATCTTTACCGCATTCCGGAGCTCAATTTTCAAAGTTTCTCATTTTTCTTTGCTCCGCGATGTTTTTCAACGTTCCTCGACGCACGAGCGACTGCAAACATTTCTTCGTCGATATTTTCCGAGTTTTTCCATATCCCCTCCCCCCCTCTGTCTCATTGTCGCGATCGAGTTCCACCGCGACGCGTCTCATCTCGGCGAGATCAATGAAAATTCCGCGAAAGACATGAATTTTCGTTGAAACGAGAACGAGGACGGAAACGCGAGCGTATAGCGAAAGGCTCGCGCGTTCTCAAAACGATGCACAGCATCCAGTCACGACGGTGGAAGATGCTGATGCGGAAGGCGAGTGAGACAGGGGCAGACTGATGGGAAAGTCAGCGAGGGTTTTCATTATCCAAAAGGGTGTCGGGGATCTCGCGTTTTGCCGGTTCGTTGAACGGAAGTTGAGTCGATGGACCCGCGAGATTTTTCTCGAGATGAAAAAGAAAAAAAAAAGCAGATTTTTCAAGCACACGAGACGGTCTCGTACTCTCGTTTGTATCTTTTTTTTCCCCACGAAACGTCCGTCATTCTTCATCCGCCGTTCCGTCAAAACAACGCGAGAAGATCCTCGTTAATTTCGAGGGAAAAGAAGCGCGCGTGTACGTACTTTTTTTCACCGACTTGTTAAAATTTCACGCTCTCGTAATTTCGTAAATTCTTCGTCGGCCGAGTGACAAGAGCGTTTGACGGGAATTTGGAAAATCGGCGGAAGCGCGAATGTTGAAATGTCGAAAATAAAATAAAGATCGCGCGAGACCAGTGCGAAATACCGTATGAGATACGGATTGGAGCGGGTGAAAAATCGCGAGCGATTCTCGCCGTGTGAATTTCGAAGATTCACGGATTTGCCTCGATTCTTCCTATTGTAAGGAAACGAGATTTGTCCATTTCCGGTTAGACTCTCCGTCGAGAGAAGCTCACGGGATAAAGCGTCGTGAGAAACGAGTGAAAGGGACACATTCGCGTTTAATATCGCGGATATTCACGTGTCGTGGCAATCTCAAAAGGAAGAGATATCGGTGTAAGGACGAGTATCACTTCAGAGAGAAATCTCATCGTTTCCTGCTTCGTCGAAAGTGAAGATATTGCTGGAGGGAACAAGTGGGATGAGGCAAACGGTCCATGACAGACAACGTACACACGGAAGGAAAGATAGAGAGAGAGAGAGAGAGAGAGAGCGAGAGAGAAAGAGAGAGGCTTTTTGCGCTTCACATGTGCTCGGATTCACCGATTCGGAAGACGTCGAGTTTCAAACACACCGGCATATACGCGGTGGAAGACACGGAAAATACATGGGGGGCAAAGGAACGAGAACGAGAGGAAACCAGCAGAGATGGAAGAAGAGATGCAAACACATCGATGATCTTTCCGTGCCAAGGAGAAACCATAAACATCGCTGTACACGCGAAAACGCGTGTTTGTACGTACATACATCCAAGTACCGAGAGTCTCCGCTGAAAGGTATTTCCAAAGCACCAAAGTCAGATAGAAATGAGAAAGAGAAAGGGAGGAGAGCGAGAGAATCGCGAGAGAAATGATTTTCGGTGCACGCGAGGGTCGCGCGAGCCCGGAGGGCGAAATTCTCGAGCTCGTACCTATACACGGGGCATTCAACGCCAAATCGGGCACTTTTCGAACTGTGATTTTTCAAATCGCCCGACGATTTTCCTCTCTCCGAGAAAAACTTTCACGACTTTCGTATCCTTCGAGTCTACATGAATTTCGGCGTTTATTCTTCTTCAAAATTGTCTACTCTCTCTCTCTCTAAAACGACGTTTCTCAAACGTCGTATTTTTCCCTTTCAAAAATCGTTCTCCATTGACATTTTTTCCAGGAAAAAAGACGTCGCTTTTTTTTGCCGTCATCGAACATCAACGTTTGATTCGACGTTGAAGTGCCCCGTGTATAAAGGGCAAAGAACAAGAGAGAGAGAGAGAGAGAGATGGGGAGAAGAAACGAAACGACGTGCCTTTTGCAATAACGCCGCCCCCCCCCCTTTCTCTATACGGAGTTGTATTCACCGTGTGTTTGTGCGATATTACGTGAAGCGTACTTGAACCAAGAGTACAGGGAGTAGGATAAAGAGGTCTGAAGGTGGAAAAGGACGCGTCGGCGATGTCGCGTATCGAGCATCGACGCACGCACGCTGTAATTCCATACACGGAGTAATGTTTGATGTGTAAGAGGATTCGGCGTTGCTTCTATCCCACTGTTAAACAGATATGTGTGTGTGTGTGTTTGTAGGTACATCTTTGGTGAGAATATATTTCACTGTCATTGCAAATATGACAGATACAGAGAGATACAGATACAGAGAGAGAGAGAGAGGGGGATGTTACAGATGAAGCTTTGAAGAGATGAGAGACCGACGAGGAGGCAAAGGAGCCTTTTGGAGAGCAGTCAATCTTACAGAAGAACGATCACAGAACGATGCTGAAAATGCCCCGATCCTTCGAAGGATTCTCCTCGTCGTCAAGGACGAATACGCGCGAGAGAAACGTCAAGAGAGAATGCGTGAAAAGAGCAGCGATAGGAGGGAGGGGGGAAGGAAAGACGGGAGAAGAGGAAGTATCTCCGCCTCGGTAACAAGTCGCATCGCGGATCAAACGGAAAAGCTCGTATATTAGAAGCGACACGTCGCGAATTCGAGGGTCGAAGGAGAGAAAAAAAAGGGTAATGATACCAACCTGGCTGAGGGGCCGAATTCTGTCGTGGATGGATTTTTCGGCCTGAAGAGCGGACGGCGGAGGATGATCCGGCGTCGGAGGCTGCACGTAGTGCGTCGGACTCGTGGGAAGCTGCATCTGGACCCGTTTGAGCCTCTTGTCGGTGGCCTCGGGAGTGTCGTCAACGGCGGGTGGACCGTCGACGCCGGACTCGCCCGTTTGATCGTCCAGCAGACTCTCCCGCGAGGACTTGAAGGTCAAAAAAGCGTTGGAGACGAAGGTACGAGCGTCGCCGCCGCCGGCGGTACCGCCCTCGCTGCAGGGTGACGCGTCGACCCGGCCGCCGTCAACCTCGTAATTCTCGTAAGCGCGCTCGCAGTGTCGCCGCAATTTTCTTCGCGGATTCAGCAATTTGATCGGCCTGTCGCCGTACATGGAGGTTATGGCGACGGGCTCGTAATCCGGCTCGCGCCTCTCCGCGACGTTGACGCTGTGACGCGACTTCATATCGACGTACTGGTCGACGCTGCGGGTCACGTGACGCAGCTGATCCCGACGCGTCTGCAGCTGCTCAAGGTCGATGTGACTGCGAGCCCCGCTTCGCGCGAGAAACAGGTACTCGTAGTTGCTCGGGCCGAGATTGCAATCGGCCGAGAGCGACATTTGGGTCTGCAGATGCGTCGGGGATACCGACAAATTGCGCCGCGGTGGTTTTTTCGGCGGCGTCGGCTAAAACGACAAATACGGTTAGGTCCGGGTGGAACGGGATCGGGAGCCGAGTGGCGTATTTGAGAGAGATTAAAAACACTCGAGAGGCTCGGAAAATCGTGAGACGACTTGCCGAAACTTTGCTGTTTGAGGCGGGACTGTGCAGAGTGCCGGAGAGCGGCGCCATTGGCAGGTAAATCCCAGAGGAGCTGGAGTCGTTCGGCGGACATCGCCGCTCTCTGGGACTCGGACCACCGACGCTGGACGACGAGGAAACGCTCAGTTGGTCGGATTCCCTGCCACCGGCGTAACCCGACGGCAACGTCAGCGACAAATCCTCGGAGACGTAACTGCCATCCCCGGTGACGATCGCCCGCGGAATCGGCGGCGTTTGATAAAGTCCGCTGTCGGAACCCCTGAACAGTCACTCGGCGATTAGTCGGATTTCTTCCGTTTTCTTTATCGTCGAAACGCGCGATTTATTTATTTATTTTCGGGGATGAGTTTCGGGGATGAGATCGGGCCCGATGAGTTTCAATAAAAAACCAAAGAAAAAAATCAAAGATCGTCGGTCCGGTATTCTCACGAAACACGCTTTGGGACTTGCGGATGATGTACGAAAAATGTCATTACGAAAAAAACAATCGGCAACGTTCCCCAGACACTGCCCAAGAAGGACAAATTTTCAGTCAAAAAATCGCGATTTTTTTCGATTTTTCGTATTTTCAACGAAAATTCGGAGATTGCGGTCGTGAAGCTCCTCGGATGCGATGCGATTTCGCAGGAAAGATTGCGGCACGGTGCGAAAGAGTTTCGAAAAATCACGACGAAATCGTTACGCGGGATGGACACTTTTTCGCCCGAAAAAATCATGACTTTCGCAATTTTTCATACTTTCGACGGAAATTTCGAGCGATTCCTTTTTTGCAATTTCCAATGTTTCCGATGTTCCCAATTAAAATTTCAAGGTGGCGCTACTTGGTCGTGATGCCTCTCGCAAAAAAAAATAAATAAAACAGCAGCACAGCGCGCGTTCCAAAAGAGGCATTTCGGTGGATTCAACCAGTGGTCACTGCCGAGGGTCGATCGACTTTTTTCTCCAGGCAAAAAGCTCGCAGATAATGCTCGCAGGGAACGGGAGCAGCGATATTTTTCGGGAACAATGTATTTTGCGTGTCGGGATGTGTTCTCCCCTCCCCCCCCCTTCCCCTTTTCGCCCCTGTAGCATTTGTGTTTATCAGCATGGAACAGTTGGCACGTGCTATCGAGCGCGCTCCGACACTTGCTCGTTATTCCATTAAAATGGACTTGCAATTAACGAATGCAAAATTACGATTTTTCGGTTTTTTTTTTTTTTTTTTAACAGCGTCGCAACATCACCGGGCCACTGCTTCCAATTTAATTAAATTTCTTTTGTAATCGATGAAAAGCACGAAAAGCATTGCACAGCGATAAAACATATTGCATCACGGGACTTTTTTTTTTGTTTTTTTTCTATCCAAAGTATAATTCGTATAATTGGCGCGCGTCACGTTTCACACAAAAAGAGGAGAAGAAAATGCCAGCGGGAATTTTCCAACCTCGCAGAAGCTCGATAATCGAAGGAATCGATGATCAAAAAATCAAAGAGCGTTTCAAAGGTAGCCGCAGTGACCTTGAATAACGATAGCAATGTCATTTGCAAATTTTTGCAAAAGGGAAATGGAAAAAAGGTCGTCCAAATGCTTCGACTTGATTATCACCCAAAATCAGTGCGACGGTACCTTCCGTGCGATTTTCCTGGCATTTTCATTAAAGCGCCGAGTGGCCGAAAATTCGCGTTCAATCTCTCGATTTTTGGTGAAATTGTACCTTCGCAGCGTTCTTTACAAAAAAAAGAAGAAAAAAAAACATATAACCCGATGTTGCTGCACCAACTACTCCCATACCGTGTTGTATCTTTGGGTGATAACGGTGTAGTGTCGCTTATTGTGTTAAGTGGCCTGTCATCGGGTGTGTGCTCGGAGCTTTCGAGAGTATTTATGGAGTTGAGTGTGTCTGACATGGACATGAAGACGCTGTCGAACATAGAGCTCGGATCCGAGTGTTCCTCGGTCATCCGCTGTCGCTGTTTTCCTAAGCTGCTGCTCGTCGTCCCGTCAATCTCATCGGATTCCATATCGCCCTCGCTGAAACGCGCAATCAACGCTGTCAGAAAAAACTGACGAAAAAATAAAGGAAAACAATGCATACCGACGCTAAACTACCGAACCCTTCCGACCCAAACAACACTCGCAAAAAAACCTCTCTTTTCCATCCGCCTCGTGGAAACTTGCAGGCGTTTCTTTTTTTCGGCAAAGGTACCAGCTCCGTACATCGGCGGCCCTGTTCAACGTTGTCCAGCCTGAAAGAGGGCGCGCGTCGAGGTGTACAAACGTTACCCGAGAGAATTTGTTCGACAGCCGCGCGTACGGCGCGAACCGGCCAACCCAAACACGGGGAAGCCCCGAAAGACCGACGTTGAACAGCAACCTCTGAACCATTGCGATTCTCGTCGGTGTGCGCTCGTCGAGGAGAATGAGGAGAGAATATACCGAGCGATATTCAGCCGGTATGTTTGACGTCGAGTAAAACCCATTCGGTATTCCCAGCGAGAGGTTATCCGGTGTAAAACAGCGGGAAAATCAGGCAGCAGCGAGGCGGGAAGCCACCAACGGACACACGGCCATACCCATTTGCCGCAAACTGGACGAATGTTGGATTTTCCAGGATCACCCCGGGCGGAATTTCGCCAGTCTTTTCTCTTACTCCCGGCAAGGGGGTTGTATGAACAAGGGGGTGACCCGGAGGTGGGTGCGCGCGTGGTAAAGTCGAATGGTCGACCGAACCGAGAATCGGACTTCCGCTATGCCTACATCAGGAAAATTAAACCAAGCCGAGCGTTGCTTGATACGTCGGGGTTACCGGAGATGAGCGGCGGAGGGAGCGAGCGAGATCGAGCCTCTTCCCCGAGAGCCGAACGGGTACTCTGGCAACGCGCGATCCTCCCTCGCCTTTGCCACCCTTGCCGTATCCTCTCTCTTTTAATCCGTCGGTTGTGCCCCCGCCGTTCCTGCTCCGCCGCCCTCTTTCACCTTCGACTTTCATTCTCAGACCTGGATAAGTTTGCACAGCGGTTCATCGTCGCCTAACCTTTTATAGACCAATCTCTCCTAGGAGGGCCTTTTCCCTACCGAACATTCACGGGTTTTCATCCACTTTGTTTTTCGGCACGATAAGGATGCCGAAAGGATGAACGAAAAAATCGGCTTTTTCCGAATTTCTCGCAGCAGCCACTCGCGGGAATCCGTCTCTACTCATTAGTCCCACGTTTTTCGAAATTGAATCCTGACGCTTTGGTACAGTGAGACATTCTTTCAATTTTGTTCTTCGATGGTTTCCCTGCAAATTTTTCCCTATTTCTTTCTCGCGTGTATTTCGATAAGGCCTCGAACTTCCGGAAGGGAAATTTGCAAATTTCGGCCTTTTGCCGTTTTTTTTTGCTTTCTGTGGGAGAAGAAAAATCGGAAATCAGTGAAAAACCCCACGACGTTCCCACAGCCGGCCTTTACACCCCCTGAAAGTCTTCTCTTTCGACGTACATCCCGCCGAGTGCTTTGCCACGATTGTACATTCGGTGCTCCGACGACGAGCGTTCGTTCTACATCGCTTCTTTTGTTTGTCCACATCATCCGTATTAAACATGGCGGAAGAGTGAAACGAAGATGGAGGATGGAGGGAAAAGGAGGAGAAGAGGGTCGGACAAGGAGAGAACAAAAAAAAAAAGACAAGGAGCGAGAAAAAAAAACGCTGGGGCATTCCGCTCCAAGGGGGGTGGTTTGTATCGACTGTTTCTGAAAAATATTACGAATCGGCACCGTTCTCCTTGCCTTCATGAGCGCGAACCGCACCGGGAAAGAGCGAGAGAGAGAGAGAGAGAAAAGGACAAAAACCTCCGCGAGGCTGGTCGAAGAGAGGATGAGTTCCCGGTGGAGGGAAAAAAAAGAGCAAGAAAAGTCGAAAAAAGTCGAGAGGGAAGAGAAATCCCGGATGGAGGATACATTTTTTCTCCTTTTTTTGCAAAGTTACTTTTTGCTGGTTGGATATGTTTTTCCCTTCTTCGTCCGTGCTCTTTTGTTTCCATCTATTTTTTTCATGCTCCCCACTTTTTCTGTACGTGCCCGGTGGGCGTAACGCATCGAGGATGGGCAATGGAAAAATGGAGATGAAGGTTTATGTACACATCGCTCTGATTATGTGTTTCCTACTTACGAATGTAGCGAAAGTTTCTTCTTTTTTTATTAATCTTCCTGGATGTGTGCGGTACGGGACGACGGGGTGTATTCGTTAGGGCGCTCTTACCGGAAAGCGCACAAGGGGTGGCTGGGAATATCGTACACGATTTTGTGATATATGGACCATTTTTTTCCCCCCGTTTTTTTTTTCAACTCTTTGTTCAGCTACGAGAGTAAGTACTTTCCATCAGCGCTGCTTGGTTACCCCGTCATCGGGACTCGCCTCGACGAGACGATTTTTTTAACGTGTTTGGGTTGTGTCGACACGAGCAGGGTGAACAAAAATATGCCGAAAAATCATCGAGAAACGGGACGTTATTTCGGACGATGCGCGATTTTCCATTAACGAAATTAATCACCCTTGCTCTCAACCCCCTCGGAAGCCGCGAGAAAAAGGGGTTGATGAGCTTTATGTCGTTTTATATCGACAGCCGTCGGTCCAAACGGAAAAAGTTTCAGACAAAAGTTGTGTAGAATTGTGAAGTACATAAAAAGTGTAATAAGGTCCGAACTCGTATGTCCGCAAATGAGCGAGTTGAAGGCATCCGAAGATCAGGGGTTGACGCAAAGATTATAAATTCGATGAATTTTGGAAAAAAAATGATTTCTCAATGTTTTTTTCAGCGCGAATAGAATCAGCGTATCTTGAATTTCTAGAGATTTTTTATCCTCGCAACTTTCATTTTCCACCCCCCGATTCCGTTGGTCATTTTTACACCCTTATTTACGGAGATACGGGATGGCACCTTGCGAAACTTTTCGCGTACTTTTTCATTCCAAACAACCTTTGTTTGAAACTTTTTTCGATTTTAACGTTACCCTTCGAGATAAAACGAAATTCAAGCGTCTCACCCCCACTTTTTTTAGCTGAGAGGGTTGATGACGAAGCTCGCGATTGGAATACTTCGAGCGTTAATTTTCCAAGCTCGAATTCAAGCTTGCAGCTCGCAGGAAGTCTGGCAAGCGGTATTTTTCAGAAAAACGTTGCACCGTGCAGTGACGAAGAAAAAAGTAATAATTTCGTGTCATTTTTCATGAAAAAAAATCACAATTAATACGAGAATTAATGGAATTTAGAGAAAAAAAGACAAGAATTAAATACTCACAAGGACATGACCGATGTGCCGGAAACTCGACGGTCGTCGTCTCGTGGCTTGTGATAAAACTGCCATTGCGTGGGCGAAGTCCCTTCCGTTGGTGACGTTTCATCCCCTGGACGAACATTTTCGTAAGGGCTGCCGAGTGAATCGCCACCTTGCACGGGTATCGGCGGCAGATTCTCGCTGTCCGCGTCGCTCTCGACGCCCGACGAGGAACGATGTCCTTTCGTCGTGAAAAAGCCGATTATTATCGAACGATTATTTATCGAAAAAAAAAAACGGTGAAATAACGAAAAAAGAAAAAAAAAATTATTTTCACGATGATTCGCGAGTGGCTCACTTTTGATTACTGCGGTAATGTCGTGAGTGACGTGCGGCGGAAACTGGCTGAGCAAGTCGAGGACCGTGTTCTGACGCGAATCTCGAATACCAAGGTCAACGCCGCGGTCCAGCAGAGCACGTACGACCTCCATCTTACCGCAGAGGGCAGCTTCGTGCATCGCCGTACCGGCGGATGTGCGCGTATTAACGTCGACACCGGAAGCCAAAAGAACCTCGACGACCGCTCTGTTGTATTCGGCAAACGACATTTTTTCGACTTTTTAATGACGATTATGAAATTTTCGCGATTTTGCCATCGAGAAACGTGAATGAATACGCGAAGGATACCGATCTGCCGATACAGGTGATAAGGACAATAATATAATCTTTATTCACATATAATTAAATCAAAATTCACCGTAAGCAGACAATTTTGAGAAGTTTGTATTTTCGAAGATTCCGTGACTCCAAGATCCTGCTGTTTTTTCGTACCGATCACAGGTAAAAAAGCTGCCTCGGTGTGCAAAAAAACTCGATGAAAATTGACTCGAGAACCGATTTCGATCGTTCGCCACCTATCTTTCTTTCAATTATCTATATTTTCGAAAGTTTTAGCGCTGCGGACGAAAAATAATGAAACGCGTTTCTATCGGCTCGGCGTTGAATGGCATTTCATCGGTGCATCAAAAGTGCACTGTGTATTTTTATATCGAAAGAGTGTCACAATGTACCGTGTGATGCATTGCAACGGACATGAAAATGGATGATCCGTACGCGTGTTTGGGAAATGGCGGACAGTCCAGAAACTACCGTTCAGAAATTGGCTGGAATATGCAGAGAGGGGGAAAGAGAGAGAGAGAGAGAGAGAACATCACGAGGAGGAAATATAATGCCAGCGGCAGTGAATCAAGCAGCGGGAAAACGTCAGCCATCCATCGAGCGATAGGATTGAAGCTGGAATCGGATTCGCACGATGCACCTATGTTGTTGTTACTGTACCATAGGGGTATTTGTACTGGCTTACCAAGAGCAGCGATATTGAATCCGATAATTGACATTACCCCCGTCGCCTCTGGCACTCGACGGTTTCTGTATATATTAATCTCTCTCTCTCTCTCTCTCTTTTTGGCACACACACGCATACATCCGGAGAAGCCGTTTCTCTCTCGTCGTTGCCATCTCCGTCTGGCAATATCGGTTTCAACGAACCATCGTCGGAACGGAAGCAGTTTTGTACGCATAAATATCTACGGTCGATTCGTCGCGAATTTTACTATCATTATTATTATTGTAAAAAATGTATTCTCCGGAGGTGATGAAAAATGTACAAATGACAAAAAAAATCGATAACCATTTCAATATTCAATATTTTCAACCGAAATTTGAAGGGGATGCTGCTTCGATACGACGCTACCCAGGAAGACTGCGGAGGGTCGAAGGAAACCCCATGAATTTCGTCGGGTAGAGATGTCTCGATCCCTCGAATTTCTCGCGAATGAATTTTAATCCTCGAAACGGAACGAGATTTAATATAAAAAAAGGTGAAAAAATGTATATACGCGTTTCAGTCATGAGCGTCACGCGTCGATAAACCGCGCGTGACAAGAGCGTGAGGATCGCCGTTGGCGTTTTAGCGCAAGTACGAAGCGGAGAGATGACAATGAGGATACGTACGCCCGGGACAGAGTCCAGCCGAATGTCGATTGTTCTTGTTGTCGTTTGCCAACACCCCCCCCCCCCTCCCCCAATGTTCTTTCATCGAAACGGCAAACCGTGTATCATAGTTTATGCTTACAACGTCGGCATCAACCGAACTGTATCGCGATGCGATCATCGTATTATAAGCGAAGCGTCGCTGAAACGATTATTGCCAGGAACGGACGCACCGAATGCGCTACCGTCGAAAGCGATCAGCCACTTTCGCGTGTGGATGTGGATTCGCGTTTGAGCTTGTATATTATGCACGTTTGATACCCGGGGAAATACCCACGCGAGGTGAACCACCATTTTTCATCGACTATACACCGGGGGTTTCGGAATTCGACGTCGGCGACCGCGAAATCGAATTCGCAATGAAATTTCACGTCGAAAAGTATAGGGGCACTTTTCGATACGACCAATACACGAGGAGCTGTCGAGGAACAAAGTTGAGCCAATGAGACGCGCGCGATAACGCGCGGCTGCGATATCGCGCGCCTCTGATTGGCTCAACTTTGTTCCTCGATAACTCCGAGGGAATTCGTCGTATCGAAAAGTGCCCCGATACTTTTCGACGTGAAATTTCGTTCTCAATTCGATTCTACATCGTTTTTATCGATTTTTCAAGACACCAGCGTGTAGCAACGCGAAAACGATCCGTTGCATAATGCTCAACGGAAAATGATCGTACCCGAGGCGTGGTATTCCCATCTCCTCGCAGCTTCCGAGCATCAGACCGGACACGACCAAGCTTCGATCGAACTGATTCGCGCAACTGATTCGTAGCCGATTACTGTACGTTAACCGGTGTAGTTTCGCGGCGCGATTTCGATTTGCTGATTTAAATTGCCACGGGAGATTATTTTAAAGGCTCACCGAGGGATTATGTGTACTGTACACATTGTAGTACAATGCCCATCGCGAACGAACAGTCCGTAACGTGCTTTTCCCCGGTGCAAGCGATCTTTTATATACATACATAAACAAACACGTGCGGCAGTTGGAGAAGTATCAGAGCGCATTCGCCGGAAGTAATACCGAGCCTTTCCAGAGAAAATTTAAACGAGTATCGTACGAGTTGCGATAATTAATCAATAAAAATATCGTCCGAGCGTATGTTCGAGATTTTTTTTTACAAATATCATATTATACCGGATTTTCACGCATTAAATCACACAAAAAAAGATGGCGCTGCAGCGCTATCGTGCGCTCGGTCGAAAATTCCATTTTCTTTCGTCGACATAGGACCTTCTATTCCAGCGAAAGTTACCAACGAGGGACAAGTAGAAGGAAAATTCTGTTCACGATTCGACACCTGACGTGATCGTAGATCGAATTATACCGGAAAACTTCATAGTCCATTACCAAGAGCACATTGTCCGGTAGTTTGCATCCCTATAATGGACCTTTCCTATCGTTTCTCCTATATACATCCATATATATGTACATGTATGTAACAAAGAGTGTTCGTATCGAGGTAGAAACGGAGAATTTCCGTGTGACGTTTCGCCCGCCCCGTAAATTCGCAGACAATATCGCGGGCTCCAAGGAGAATCCAACGTCTCGTGTCTAATGCTATTCTCCTAATAGGAGAACGATCGGGAATTTCGCGCGAACGAGCACGTCTCGACCGTGCTCTCTCTCCTCGTTTTCTATGTACGATTCTCCATGTACACGTCTTTTGACGAGCCATCATACGTCTCGTGTATTATTCTGTGTGTGTGTGTGTGTGTGTTTATACAGGGTGTCTCAATATTAAACGTCATCAAATTTACGTCGGATAATGATTTTGAAAAAATTCAAGCATTGCAATTTCGAATGAAATTCTGAGAAAGTTTTTGGCAAAAGTCAATTTGAAAAATGACTTTGGGAATAACGTCCCAATGTGTACAGGCGTTCGATGAATAATCAATTATATTCTGTAATCGATAATAATAATAATTACCTGTGGCCATTGCGAGAGGCGAGATGAAGTGGCGTGTGAGGGAATATCAGAGACGACGAAGAACTCCGCAGTGGTTCTATCAGTTCAGGATGAGTGCGGACTAAAAGTTGCACCGTTTCCAGTCTACGAAATAACGCGAGTTTCTTTTTCCATCAGATTTCCATCGATATCAACTCAAACAGCTCGAATGTAACACAAAGCACTTGACACACGAAATTATTTCGACTTTTCGCGTATTTTAACCCTTCGAGTGCACACTTGCGCCACCGATCAATAAGTGCATACTGGGTCATTTTGACACAAGGCGATTTTCGAGTCGCTGTACCTCGGTAAATATTCGATTTTTGTGTTTGCCTCCAAAGACTTTTTTGCGGTAAAATATCCCTATTTAAAGGCCCTGAACTTTTTTTTTCACGAAAACGAAAAGTAAATGCCAAAATATTTGTTCAAAGTGGAGCCCTCGTTCTACGATACACTGCTAAAATCGAAAATGCTGTGTGTCATAATGACACCATATGCACTAGAAGGGTTAAAAGAAATATATCGCAAAATATCACAAATAACGTGAACGATACTCGCGGATTTTTCGGAATATGCGTTTGCGCGTGCTTTCGTTGGCAAAAAAAAAGTCATATTTCTCAAATTCGCTATTTTATCAGAACGTAAGAAACAAATATGCAATTTAAAATGTTGCATCTTTGTTTACGTTTAATCGTTATTCCTCCGTGTTTGCGTGTTTTTTTTTGCAAATATTTACAAGTACGCAGTTTCGAAAAATCAAGGAACCGCGCGAGATTTTTACCTTCCATACTGCGCGGCAAGGTCGAGGGCCGATTCGCCGCGGCTGTTGCGAATACCCGGATCGCATCCGTACTGCAGCAATTGCGCAACGACTTCCGTATGGCCATACTGAGCGGCGCAATGCAACGCCGTCTCGTTGTCCCTGGTCTGATGATCCGTCGAACGCGATTGTTTCCAAATTTGAGAGAAAAGGAAAAAAAAGCCGAAGAAACGAGTGAATTCCTCCGTTTTTCTCCGGAGCAAACGATGGTAAATGGTTTTTGCGAATTGCGAAGAAAAAAAAAGGAAAAAAAACATTATCACGCGACGACTAACCGCGAGATTGACGTTTGGAACCGAAGGCCCCTGACTGAGTATCAATCTCACGATCTCGGCGTCGCCCGCCCAGGCTGCCAAATGAAGCGGCGAGGAGCCCTTGGCGTCGACGACGTTCGTCGATGCCTCGTACTGCAGCAAAAGTTTCACGATGTCCCTAAAACGTTTGCGACAAAAACGCCGATCGTTATTTCATTTTTTCCCCTTCGTCCGGTAGGATCACGATGCTCCGCTCGAATCCGATGATTCGGACGAATTTTTCGATATATAGGGAGAATTGAAAAAAAAAAAAACAATAATTCGCTCGAGACAACGCTGCCGAGAGCCGAGGAAAAATTGAGACTATAGTCGAAAGTTTTGAAAATTCATACGAGCGGGAGAGAAGATCGAAAATGGTCGGTAAGAAAAGATAATAAAATATCGACGGGAATCGAGAACGCGATGGAATGTTCGAAATAACGTGGGAAAGAAAACCGACAATTATTCGAAAAAAGTGAGTTTTTCGAGTTTGCTCCGATCGACGCTTTACGTTCTTCGAGTTCGAGACGCGTTGCTCGTCCTTACCTGTGTCCATTCAGTGCGGCGTGATGAAGCGACGAATAACCACTGGCGTCTTGCACGTTAGCTCCTGGCCCTCGTCGCAAGCTGTAAAAAAGTCGAAAAAATCATGTTTACCTTGAAAAAAAAAAAAAAAACGTTCCAAGTCTAATCAAAACGATGCAATAAAGAGCGTCGCGACGAATCGTCAACGCGTCGAGACAGAGTGGAGAGAATCTCCTCGCGGCGACGAATAAAAAACGGAAAAAAAAATCATCTCGTTATTGAAAAATTGAAAAATTAACGCGGGAAACGCGAGAGTCGTGGAATTTGACCCTGCGATCGTTTGTCCCGCTCTGGACGGTGCAATGTCTCGACGACGACGTTCTCCGGTTACGAGAGACTTCGCTGTCCTTCCTTCGTCGCAGGATGGAGAAGGAAAAAGAAAGAAGGAAAAAAATACACGGAGAAATACTCATTTCCGCAATCAAGCATTCGCGTTGACTCATGGACCAAAACTGACGTCTCGGCGCGATCCCGCAATCTTCTCAGCACCGAAAAGGAACTCCCTGCCAAATGTATATTTGCTCGTACGAACGATCCTGCTGGAATAACGGAGCTCACCATCGAACCAGCCAGCTTCCTGCTTCATCGTCATATGCGCTATTGCATTTGCATCTCGATGCAAATGCAATTATATGAGTTTCAATTACAGCCCAGTGCACTCGCGGTTTCATTACAATGTCATTGCAATCCACTTGAGGGATAATAAACGCAAGCTTCCAAATTCGCCTCCGAAATTTCTTAGAATTTTTTTGGAGTATTTCCGTCAAAATTGACATTCAAAAATTGGCATTTCATGCTTCGGTCCATATGTTACCGTGTGATGTACTTGCAATTTTGTGCCTCAAGATATGCTCGTACGATTTCTCGTAACAATTTTTCTTCCGGAGGATTTTTCGAAAAATTGAATTTCGAAAATTGCAATTCCATACTTGGATGACATTACTTCGAAAGGACCATGCATTTGTCATTCATGCAATTCGATAATCGAAATTGCCCAACGCGTTTATGCTTTGCGTTATTTCACAATTGCAATCATTCATGTTTTGCAATGCCTTTGTGCTTTTTCTTGTCATTCGTGCAAAATTTCGATAAATAATTGCAATTACATCGTGATACGTGATTGACTGCATTTGTGAGTTTTTCAGTCTCAGGAGTGACGCAGAAAAGGTTCCGAGCAAAAAATGTCGCTTCTTTTTTCGCTCCTCGTTCGAATATATTTGCAAATTTTTTCCCCGACTTTTTCCATTTGGTAGGAAATTCTACATGTATATGATTTAGTGCTCGGCATTTTTCCCTAATCACGCTGAAAGTACTCGAGTTTATTGTCGGTCCAACGAAAATATATCCCGCTTACGAAAAACATTGGGATTTGGGATTGGATATTTTCGTATAATGAGCAAATACACCTCAATACATGTGCGCATACACGTAAAACATGTATGCATCCCTTTTGACACATGTTATTCCTTTCTCTCGATAAACGAGCCCATTGTGTTGTTGCGTCAATTGCGCGACTCCGCCCCCAACTTTGTATATACATATATTGTATATTGTGTATACTCGATAAAGCGTTATGAACAAACTGCGTTATACACGTCACGGGGTACGCGGGGATAATGTCCCACGGAAATACATACAAGCATTACACGCAATATCATCACCCTCGTGCCCTCGGGACCAAAAAAAAAAAAGGAAAATCCCTCGTCCACGCAGAAGCGAGAAGGACGTAACTCGTGTTTGCTCGCGACTTCTGACCCCTTTTGCTTCACGAAAATTCGCCATTCAGACCGCACACTTTTTCTCCCATGTAGTACGACATACAGGGTGTCAAAAAAAATCGTCGCTCATAATTCACAGCCGGATGCGGTGTGACGTTCCGAGTCCAAGTGTACTTTAGCATTTTTTCGTACGACCAAAACCCAACGAGTTATTGATCATCAATGGTAGAGCCAATCGAACGCGCGGAGAAGGGAGAGCGCGCGCGTCCCATTGGCTCGACTGCGTTGATCGATAACTCGACGGGGATTGGTCGAATCGAAAAGTGTTACAGGACTTTTCGACTTGTAATTTCATCCCCGATGCAGTGCGAAATTGTCAACGTTCGGTTTTTGGACACCCTATATATATACGGATCTTCTGGAGTTTATCTATATCTAATTTTCTCTCTCGCTGTCTCTCTCTCTCTCTCTCTCGGCCTCGTCAGGCATTTAATACACTGGCACGCACATGCAGCGCGAGCAACCCTTGTCTCGCATATCTCTCGTATAAAAACGACCTTACGGCATGTCCCAAGTGCGCGCCTTTATCCCACGCGATCGATTTAATTGGAGGACCCCGTTGACTGCATATGTAAGTGAGAGCGAGAAGGAGAGAGAGCGAGGGGATGGAGAGGGTTGCTCGTGAGTGTGGGGCGAATTGAAATATGCTGACAGCGGGTTATGTAATATAATGACGACGATGAAGATGGATCGATCGATGAATTTGTTTGTCAATTATGTATTACCTACAGGATCGCATTTATACAGTATATATACCGTACTGAATGAGCAAGAAAAATCGCAGAGCGAAAATACGATGAATGCGAAACAAGATTGATCAATTTCATACAAAATGTCGAATTACGTATCGACGTACCATATGTATATATTATATTATCGACGTAAATATCAAATTGCAATTCGCTTCGATGATCCGTTCTAGCATGGCGGTTAAATCGTGAAATTCACAAATAAATTTACATCACCGACTCGTTTGATTTTACCAACTTGACGATAAAATCAATTTCATTGATTAATTAATAAATAATTCATTTCAATACGAGAATACGTCGAATTATTTTTTCATTTTATTCGACGATTTTACCGTCAATGACGAGTCTCGTCATCGAGAAATTCATTACGAGTGTCATGAGATCGCGTCGCCTACTCGAGATCTTTATTGAATTCTCAATACCAGCGGAAAAAACCAAACGTATATGCGCGTATTCGCACTCTCGAAATAAAACTGTGACGGAATATCCTCAACGTTCGTCGATCGGGAATTATTACTCGTCGAGAACTCATTTTCCCAAGACAATATCTCGCCTAATATTGTATTTGCCGAACCCTCGAATTCGACCAATCGCAAATTCAATATCACATCATTAAATCACGTATGAAGATCATTTTCTTTCCCTCTAATTAAACCGTAACTATAATCCTCGAAAAAAAAAAGTAACCAGTCTGTAACGAGTCGCAAAAATTCTCCCACGATTTTTCTTTGCATTCGTAACGAAAGAAATGCATCTCAAGAGCATTCGAATCGCCGTATGAGGCAACATGACGAAATTCGCGACGAAATGAACGACAGAGCCAGAAAAATCTTCACAGATCGCGCATCGAGATGAAAAAAAAAGAAACCTCTCGATCCTGAGTCTCGTTACGTAAACTCGTTAGTCGGATTAGTCTCGTAAAAAGCTAAAATCCTCATCGCGGTCGCGTTTGCTCTCCTCTTCTGGCTTTGAGTTTGGAATAATCGGGGGAAAAAAAAAGAGAGCGGAAAACTTTGTATTGAAAAGGAATGAGCAGCGTGTGCGCGGGTAAAAAGTGTTGTTGCGCGCAGCGCCGGCGGTATTTCCCTCTGATGTATTGTAACGAACATCAAAACGTTTCGCGAATGAATACCAATGCATTCTACGAGAGAGTGGATTTGGCGTCACCGGTGCCCGCGCACCCACGGAAATAAAAAAAGGAATAAATAGAGAGTGAAAGAGAGAGATGGAAAATGATGGAACAAAACGTAAAAGGGCCGAGGGATAATAAACGAGAGGGCGCTCAAAAGTTCTCGTTCGATCTTTGCGAAGGACGAAAAAAAATGGTCTTTTCTCCCTTCTTTACGACCCTTCGACCCATCGTGAGCGAGTGGGAGAGAGTGACACGTTTATATCATGCGATGTCCTCGCAAATATAACTCGGGAGGACACGTGCCGACTCTCCGTCGCTGTGTCTGCGATTATACGGGGTGTCGCGAAATTGAACGTCGACAGTTTGCAGGAAAATAGGGGATGAAATTCCAAGTCGAAAAGTCTATTGGCACTTTTTCACCCGACGAACCCCTGCCGAGTTATCAACCGATATGTGGATCGGCCAATAGGAGGAGCGCAGGCTCGCGCGGCGCGCCAGAGGGAGGCGTCCGATTGGCCAAAACTTCGACGACTCGCAACTCGACGGGATCTCGTCGTGTAAAAAAATAGTAAAATACTTTTCGTCTTGGAATTTCCTCACGAATGTAACTTTGAAGTATCGATATCGAATTCTGGGTTCTTGAAAAATACAAATCATCTTTTCGTCGATCTATCGAAAAATTCGTTTGTTACACCGTGAATTCTCCGTGAACGTGTGATGCCTGCTCACTCGAAGTAATATCCATGATAAAACGTGTCCACCTTCCGTGACACAATAGTGTTTTTTCGTTTTTTTCTTATCGAAAAACATCCGTTACCAGCAGCTTGAATGATACGACCGAACAGTTGTTCCAACATCGAACGCCATACAATATTCGATACTCGCCCGATCTATTCGAAAATTTTTGGCAAATATCTCCGCGAAGGCAAATTCTTGAAAGTGACTCACGCTTTTTGAATCTACGGGGTGTGCGTTAAAAAACTCATTTTTTACAATTCAAAAGCTCGATTCACGATGAAATTCCAAGTCGAAATGTATTTTAGCATGTTTTTCATACGACCAGATTCCAATGAGCGTAATTATCATCGAAATTCGGGACAATCCGCAAAATCCAAGATCGCCGGAGACAAAATGCAGTACAAAAATTCGAAAAATTGTTCGCATCGGACGGGCCAATTTGAATTTCCCAAATTCCAAAGCGAAGCCAATCCAAAACGTCTCGTGTACGAAAAATGTTAGGGATGCCGTTAAAACCGTCATGAATTTTGTGGAAAACCCGACAAAATAGAATGAGAGCTGTGTTACAATCGCAAAATCGCGTTTTCAAAATCGTGGCAATGTGGAACACGATCTCTTTGATTTCGGCACTTTAACCTGGAACTTGATCCTCAATGCGGCATTGAATTATCCGCGTCCAGACTCGGGACACCCTGTATAGCGATGAAACGAGGCTATATATAACGTCGTTTCGGTATAGAGGTCTTCATTAAAAATGTATCATCGCGCTGCCACAACGGTGGTTTTGAGTCTGTTGCTCGGGGCAGCGTTGACGAAAAGTTGGATTTACGACGCAGCCGCGTTCAAAAATCCGCACTTTGTGGACGGTCATGACGTCATAGTGAACCTGTTCGAGTGGAAATGGCCGGATATCGCTGAGGAGTGCGAGAATTTCCTCGGACCGAAGGGTTACGGCGGCGTAGAGGTAAGCACGCGTCGAAAAACGAAAAGTTTACACAACATTTTTCCAAGCCATTATTTCTCTCACGCTGCCCAAATATTCGCGAGATTTTCGCTAATAAAATGTCTGTTCTACGGTATAATAAATTCCGAATCGACGAGACACAAAATTCCTACGATCGACTTTATAAATAATATAACGAATCGATCGAAAATTGATGGTCGACATTTTTCATAATTTCCTTATCGAACGAAAGTTGATGTATATATATATATATATTAAGGTGGTCGAAAAGATAACAAGAAATGTCTCGGAAACAGGCTGTAAAGTTTCGGGTACATGGGGGAAGGAGCGATTAAAATTGTAGCTCTTCGATTTTCCATAAGAATAATAATTTTAGGAAAAATTATTTTTCAACTTTTGAAACTTTGTACCTCGGCAATGGCATATTCTGTCGATGAGCATGTAACATATTTTCATAGAGAATCGAACGGTCTGCAAAAAAGCTCTCTTACACTTTTTTGATAAACGTAGCCATTCGAGTGATATTTGAGTTTGAAGCTAAAAATGTATGGCAGTTCGTATTTTTTCTTTATGCCGATTTTGTAAATTTCGTAAATTTCTTCCACTTCATGGCCACATTGCGGCAGGAAATCGAAGCAGTGAATTAATTTTCGACGCACCTACGTAACGTTTGCACCGGTGCTCCAGCTTTTTCGCAAAAAATCCATACCTCTTCCACAACCAACGTAGTACTATGGCGTAAAGAATACTTCGAATAAATGCACGTATTTTTGAAAATAAAACTGCTCGGTGGCACGTGTTCTCCTTATCCCAGCGCGTCCAAATTTTACACAGATTTTTTTTATCAAACCTTGATTACTTTTTTTGCGAGACGTAAAAAAAATTTCACCGAAGCCAAAATAACGGTCACCCTACTATACATATATATATTTTTTTTATTGAGATAAAAAACGAAGAGATAATGGCACAATATTCCTAAATGACGATACTACAGTGTCGAAATAATTGTAATTACATTAATTAGTGGAATCAATACGAGGTAGTCGGAAAACGTTCAATTCAATAGCGCACGCAACGTGCCACACGTGTGTGCTTCGATGGCATTCGAATTGTTTGATTTTACTCTTATCGCTCCGTCAAGCCCGTGCCACAGTTTTTTCCCTCGAAATCATCGTTATCACCGGTAACCATGGTATATTGTTTCTCCTCGATAAAAAAAAAAAAAAAAAACAGGAGAGATATCCACGAGAAATTAACATTACAGCCCGACACTGGTGCCGGCGCCGAATATACAATGTATTCGGTGTATGGGCCTGCGTCTCTCGATAATTTTTTTTACCTCGAGCGTGTACATTTGCCTACCAAAATGGGCGTATGCCCACGCGACATGTCCCAAAATTCGATGATCGTATTTCAAAGGTAGATCCACCGAAACTTCGTTTGCACTGTCACAGACATCACCGGTTACCGAAAATCTGATTATCGAGTCAAGACCATGGTTCGAACGTTATGAACCGATATCCTACAAATGGACGACGCGTTCGGGCAACGAGCGTCAATTCAGAGACATGGTGAGACGCTGCAACGACGTCGGGGTGAGGGTTTACGTGCTTCTCGTGTTGAATCACATGACGGAAAATCGCACGGAGGCACTTGGCACCGGTAATTCGACGGCCGATCCGGTATCTCGCAATTACCCCGCTGTACCGTACAACACGAGGAACTTTAACCAACCTTGCGACATCGTGTCCTGGGAGGACGTCGAGCAAATAAGAAACTGTCGCGTCTATGCTCACGACTTGAATCAGACAAATCCCTACGTCTTGTGGAAAATTGTTCGTCTGATGGACGATCTGATGGACGCCGGAGTCGCTGGTTTCCGGTCAGTCGCCGAGCAACAACAAGCTTGTCTTTGTGGTTGTTTCATCGCCGTAATATCAGCCCCCAAAAGTCGATGTTTTTTGTTTTGAATTTTCAAAGTGGAGTCTTAGACTCCCCCTCGGAATTTGACGTAATCTCCGATAAGACACTTTTGGCGGAAGCATCGAAGCATTTCGTTTTTCTCGCAGGATCGACATGGCGATGTTCATGTGGCCCGATGATCTCAAAACAATTTACGCTCGCGTGAAGCCGCTCAACGCGGATCATGGTTTCGCGAACGGTTCGCGTCCTTACATCTATCAATCGACGACTGCCGCGAACCTTGCTTCGATCTCAAAGTACGAGTACAACTCATTGGCCGCCGTCATCGAGCCGTATTACCCCTCGGTCGTCCACGGAGCTCTGTATACAAAGAGCCGGTTGGACATTTTCGTAGAGTCGGGCAGTGAACAGTTTTTACTACCGACTGACGACGCAGTTATTTTCGTCGACGATCCGGAGACACAGCGCTTTGCCACGAGCGCGATAATAACTCACAAATCGCCAAAGTTGTACACGGTACAGGGGGAAAAGTATTTAGTTGGTTTGGGACAAATTATATCATATTTTTTTGCGAGAAATTACAGGAGTCCACCGAATGGATCTCAAGGTTCTTTGCGCAACATGCCCTCCATCGTTTCAGATGGCTAATGCCTTCATGCTGGCCCACACTTATGGCACACCGATCGTCATGAGTTCTTACGCCTTCGACAATGTGACTCAAGGACCACCGGCTGACGAGTACGAAAACATCGTCTCGCCGATGACCAAGGACGACGATAACTGCGAAGGCGGTTGGATCTGCGAGCACCGTTGGCGACAGATCTCCAACATGATTGCTTTCCGGAATACCGTTCGTGGCGCGTCCGTCAACGATTGGTGGTTCGCCGATAATTCGAACCAGATGGCCTTTTCGCGCGATGATCGGGGCTTTGTCGCGATAAACGCCGCTGAGAGCAATCTCAATGCGAGTATTCAAACAAAACTGCCTCGGGGTCATTACTGCGACGTGATTTCCGGAGGTTTCATCGATGGAAAGTGCTCCGGTAAGATCATCCGCGTGAACAAGAGGCGAAGAGCCACGGTGTTTATCGGCTCCGACGACGAGAATGGTGCCATCGCTATTCATCGCAATGTGAGTATACATCCAGAGATTTTACGAGAATCGTCATCGACGGATGCGAACGCGCAACCACTCCGACGTTTACCGTCAACTACTTCGAGGAATTCTAGCCAACCCGCGTCTTTTTCTTTACATTCGTATAAGTACTTGGGCAAAAAGGGGTCCGCGGTGATTTTCTTTTAAGGAATCTCAAAATTGCCTCGATGTCATCACGGTATGCGACTGTTTGCAGGCTAAACTTTCAAACGGTGCGGGGCTGGTAGGATAGAGGAACATGCTGACTTCCGGGACAGCTGGAACAAGACGCTGCGACGATAATAAATTCAAACGCCAAATTTTCAATGCCGCTGTATTATTTTCCTCCATAATCCTCATCATTGATTCCCCCCACGATTGTATCTGTTTTCCTTGTTGTAAATGAAAAAGAACAAAAAAAGACGAATCTATTGGAAACTGGTATCGCGCGTGGAACACCTGTTCCAACACCGAGAGCCACGTCACATTCGGTACTGTCTCGACGATTGCCGAGTCGAAAAACAGCCTTCCCATCGACACTGATGGGACTGTAGTTTTCGAAGTATAACGATAAGCGAGGCTATATATAATTGCCTTTTTTTTATCGAGATAGTCATTCGAAATGTGTCAACTCGCGTTGGTGTCAGCAGCTTGGAGTTTGCTGCTCAGCGCAGCGTTCACGAACGGTTTGAAGCTTGAAATCGATGCGTTTAAGAATAGAAACTTTGCGCCCGGGCGTGACGTTATAGTGCGTCTGTCAGAATGGAAATGGAAGGACATCGCTGACGAGTGCGAGAGATTCCTCGGACCCAAGGGCTTTGGCGGTGTACAGGTAATTACGCGGCGAAATATTGGGAAATATTGCGTGCGGCAACGTTCGATAAGATCGTTTTGCAAGACTCGTCTTGACGGTACCCAAATTGTTTGGCGAAATATTTGCGAGGAGAAAAAAGGAAGAGAAGGAAAATTTGCTACATTCGGACAATTTCTTCCCGTTATTTCGGTAGTTTTTAACGAAAAATGTCAGCCTCCCCCGAGGGAATATAAACTATCTCGACGCAATAAAGCAAGAGATACCGAAAAAATAATCTGGGAGCATTTTTGAGCAAAGCCACACTTGGAAATATATTTGCCAAGAAAAAACATCCGTTCAATGACGATAAATTGCGAATTTATGGGAAAATTTGTTCGATCGTGCGTCAAAAAATATAGGTTACACTTTGAGACTCGAAATCGTTTGATCATATTTTATGCTCTTTATTCGAACGTTTTTTGCAATAATACTGGCTTTCATTGAATAATTGTTATCCCAATTTTGCGTCTGAAAGTATGATTCACTGTGATTAGCCTAATTCTCCTTTATAGAGCTCGTATTCAACACTACTAAACCTACCAGATCGGTCAAACAACCGCTTTTGAGACTCGAAAATTATTTTGGCTTGTATTGCTCCTGCTATGTTCTATCTAGGTTTATAATCAACTGGGAAAAAATGCAACGTTTGAAACTGGCGCGTATGAAATGTCGGTAGATTTAGCGATTTACTGAAGAGACGCATTTCATGTTCCAAGAGCGAATAATTTATAAGATTGATCGATTTCCCGACGAATAATCGGTTCGCGCCAGCGGAGAGTCAACGGCATTTTCCGAAGAGGCAATTTAAATATTACGCATTTGCGTCACAATTGCGCGTGTACTCTCGTCATGACGAATCAACAGTCGTTAACCTTCAATAGCAAATCGAGTAAGAATCGATAACCGAAATTTCGGCTAATTCTTTTCATGAAAAACGAGGAATAAAACAGTCCGTGCGTTATCATGTTCCAACATGTATTATTATAATCTCCATACGATTATGATCACATTCTTTCTTCTTTAGCGCGATATTACCTCGATTGTCGATCATTCGATACGAGTATTAAAAATACACGCTCGTGCCTCGAAGATATTTGAAGCGTGTAATTTCCTTCTCCTCACTCCGCGAGCCCCTTGGCCGTCATTTTTTTTTTTTCCTCAAAATCGTCGCGATCGTTACGTTCTTTCATTGGTAAACGAAAAAAAAGAGGAGAGGTCACGCTGCATTTGCTCTTACGTGAAAATACGGTCGCCGAAAAAGGATTCGGCATGCGAAATTACCATCGCTCAATGTTACAGACGTCACCCGTAACGGAAAATTTAATTGTGGAGACGAGACCAACGATCGAACGTTATCAGCCGATGTCTCACCGATTGATAACACGATCGGGTAATGCGCGAGAATTCGAGGATATGGTAAAGCGATGTAACAAGGTTGGGGTGAGAATTTACGTGGACCTGGTGTTGAATCACATGACGAAGAACGTGAAACATGCCTTTGGCACCGGTAACGCGACTGCCGAACCATTTAATCGCCGTTATCCCGCTGTTCCTTATAACACGAGACACTTTCATCCTCACTGTCGAATTCAAAATGTCTCGGACGTGAATCAAGTAAGAAACTGCTACCTCTATGGCCATGACTTGGATCACAGTAATCAGTACGTCATATGGAAAACAGTACGTCTGATGAACGACCTGGTGGCTCTAGGAGTCGCCGGTTTTCGGTGAGTCGCGCGAATATTCATTTTTTCATTTCGGGCACAACGAAAGAACGACGTTATCGATGCCGACCATCAGCCGTCCCGAAATGGCGAGTTTCAACGTCTGTTTAGCCAGCCGAAACGAGCGAATTTCGGATCAATGCGAAGTTTTCGGTATACGGCAGAAAACTTTGTACTTTTTGACTTTGTCGGACCATTTCCGAAACCGTCGACCGAACCATCGATTGATCCGCGAAACGGCTCGGTTCGGCGCCGGACGCGCCACTAGCTGCACGACGATGTACCGATTGTTTTTTTATTCCGAGCAAGATTGAAAAAAGACAATTTCGAAGGAAACTGCTTGTCGCATCGATGGCATCGTTGTGCTTTTTCAAGGAGGTTCACGCGCCTGCGAAGGCAGCACCGCACTGTGCACTGTTGGAGTTCTCACGACATGCATCAAGCTAGCTCTAGAATTCTCACGGGCAACGGTTCGTGGTCCGACAGTGAGACGATCGAGTTTTTTGCCCCATTGATCGTCAGAAACAAATTGAGAATTAATCATTCCATATATTTATGTGTTTTCGTTGTTTACTTTAGCGCTTGAAGTGCACTTCGAGTAGTAAAGTAAAGTTGGAACTTTCAGTCACCGCTGTAGATTCGCGCGAACCTCCTTGATCGTTCGACGAATGACGATTATCGTCGCGTACGAATTCGTTGTCTGTTTTTCATGCAGAATCGACTCGGCGACGTTCATGTGGCCCGAAGAACTCAACGATATCTATTCTCGTGTCAATGCACTGCCCACGGAGCACGGTTTTCCGAACAACTCGCGTCCTTTCATCTACCAATCGGTACTCTGTGACAGGAAACTTTCGATCTCGAAATACGAATACAACCCATTTACGGCTGTCGAGGAGTTCTCTTATTTTCAGGTAATCAGCGCAGCCATGTTCGGGTCTATATCAATAAAAGCGTTGAAGGAATTTCGCAATACAAGCAATTTCTTGCCGAGTAACGACGCTATTGTTTTCATCGACCATCATGAGGTACGGATGATGACGAATGCGACATTGACGTACAAATCGGACAAGTTGTCCAAGGTAAGGCCAAATCGACGTATTGTTTATCGCAGTTTTCTCCGATACAAATGACATATCGTAAAATGAATTATGGCAAGATTTTGAGTTGCTTGTTTTCAATATGGCACGGAGCTTCATGTTTTGACGGAATGGACCATCTTGTTACAGTAGAATATGCCGGACCTATATTTGCAAACTTGATTGTTCGAATGACCATACTCGGATTTTATACGTGATCCAAAAAATACCTAAGTAAACATAATCTGTACTGTATGTTTCAATTACATCGTCCCATTGTAATTGGTTATATTTCATTTGATATTTTTTGATTACATTCCAAATTTTTTTAAATTTATAATCCACAATACAATTCCAAATTATATGCGATTACAAAAATAAATACAATATAGAATATAATGAAAAATATAATCATAAACTACATTTGGAATACAATTAAATATAAAGTCAAAATATATTAAATTATATGTAATATTATAATGTTTGAAATATACTTCCACTAAGATATTTTTACCTATATTTAAGAAGTACATTTTTTTATAATCAATTATAATAACCTGCATTTCAAAATATATTTTTTTTCCGTGGGGGTATACGAACATTTCTGATGTCACCTGTGTGAAATATAGTAAGAAATACCATACATGTTTTCAGTGTGTGTTTCAACCGGAAACCGGTGCGTTTTATTGCGTGCCAAGTTCTTCATGTCAAGTTTATCTCGAAACCCAAAGTACTTGAAAAATGTCTTTGACCTTGATGGAAAGAAGACGATTTTAGGGTTGCTCAGAGTGATTACGCAAATGGTCACACAGGAAGCTCATCATCTTTCTCCATTCCTTCAGGTGGCTAATGCCTTCATGCTGGCCCACACTTATGGCACACCGATCGTCATGAGTTCTTACGTCTTTGACAATGTGACTCAAGGACCACCGGCTGACGAGTACGAGAACATCGTCTCGCCGATGATCAAGGACGACGGTAGCTGCGACGGCGGTTGGATCTGCGAGCATCGTTGGCGACATATCTCCAACATGATTGCTTTCCGGAAGGCCGTTAGTGGTACGGCCGTCCACAGTTGGTGGTGCAAGACGAATTATCAACAATTGGCCTTTTCGCGCGGTGATCAGGGCTTGCTCGTGATAAACATCGATCAGAGGAATCTCAATACGTTTTTTCGCACACCACTGCCCGAGGGTCATTACTGCGACGTGATTTCGGGAGATTTCGTCGACGGAGAGTGCTCCGGTAAGATCATCCACGTGAACAAGGAGGGATTTGCCCGGTTCCTTATCGGCTCCGACGACGAGAATGGTGTCATCGCTATTCATCGCAACGTGAGTATTGTAACGACAATATCCTATAACCACTTCTTTCCCACACAACACCTTACACCTACAGCAACCCTGTTATCACCTCGTTCCCACACACATCAGCACCTCCAATTTCGTCACACAGCATCCCTGGGCCACGGTCCCACGGTCCAGAACAATGCAACTCGACCATCCCCTCCACTTCACACTTCCTCCACTTCATTAGCGCTAGTCCTAATCCTCAGTTCACCTCCACCCGTTCAATCGCACAGACGAATTAATAAACGCTCTCCGCTTAAACCGTTCTCTCCATTATTTCATCCCTGATCTTCACTCGCATCTTTCGTTCAATCTCGACCATCACAGTATATACGATTTTACGTGAATCGTCGTCGAAGATTTCGTCGCTGCCGCCGATTTTTCACCATTTTTCGAAAGATCGCGCCGTCGTTTCTACACCTTCTCCGACGTTTATACACCACCGGCTGCTCCAACGCGCGACGACAATTTTTATCAACGAATCTCAAAGTTGCCTCGATATTTTCACGGTGTGTACTCGTTCGCAGGCAAAACTGTCAAACCCCCCGAAGCAGGATGAATAGAGAGGATCGGTCTTGACAATTCCCGCGTACTCGCGCACCAGCCGACTTCCGGGACGATGAGGGCAAGCGGCTGTGAGGATGATAACAAAAAATTCGTTCGGACGATCGACCCTTTTATTGCATTCCGTCGAGTGTTTTTCTTTTTCCTTTTCTTTTAATATATCTTTTATCCTCCAAAACGATCGCGAAGATCGAGTCTCTTCCGTATTCGTCGGAAGATTGTGTACTTTCCCTCGCTGCAAAAAATAAATAACAAACCGTGGCAAATGGATGCGCACACGCCGCTTTTTCCAACGTCAAACGCCACGATGATACCCGATGATACAGCGCCGCATTTCTTCCGTCGATGAAAAAAAATCATCTCGTTTTCAGCAATGCTCTTTAACCCTTCGGCTGCATATGGTGTCATTATGACACATAGCATTTTCGATTTTAGCATTATATCGTAGAACGAGGGCTCCACTTTGAACAAATATTTTGGCATTTGCTTTTCGTTTTCGTGAAAAAAAAAGTTCAGGGCCTTTAAACAGGGATATTTTACCGCAAAAAAGTCTTTGGAGACAAAAACAAAAATCGAATATTTACGGAGATACAGCGACTCGAAAAACGCCTCGTGTCAAAATTACCCAGTATGCACTTATTGATCGGTGGCGCAAGTGTGCACTCGAAGGGACTTGTTCGTCCAGCGAATCGCTCGAATTTTTTCGAGTAGCGAAAAAGTGCGGACAAACTGGCGCGCAAGTTTTTGCAAAAACTCGTGGAAACTCTTGGAAAAAGTGTCTTCCGCGTGCGATCGTTCCCGGGGCAAGCACGAGTCCTCGCAAGGGTGCCTCCCCTCTCGATCGCGAGTGTACATGCTTTTGTCCGTGCGCGTGTGTGTGCAGATCAGAAGGGGATGTTTGACGCTCTTTCATTCATCGCGCTCTGTCGAGCCACTCGTCCGAGTTCCTTAATTAAACCGTGAAGATTGTCGGTAAAAAAAAAAGGACATCGAGTCACCCGCAGAAGCGTCGCGTCCCCTTTTCGTTCGTTCAGATCGCGCGTGTGCTTTTGCGCACTTTGTCCTTTTTTTTTTTTCGAAAGCAGCCTGCCCTTTTCGTCGGTTAAAAAAAGAGGCTTCTTTCGCTCTCGCTTGGAAGTTCCTTCGATTCTTTCTCAATTTATCTACATTTGGACAAAATTCCAAACGGAATTGACAATTTGCGCGATGTATACATTTTTTTTTTAGTTTTTTTTTTTTCGAAACTCGCGACTAAATGGCCCAAAAGAGCAACGTAAAATTGTCGAACCCGAGGATCATTTCCACATGTTTGTTGCGTTCGTTCTACACGACTCTCATGTAGGCCGTATGTGCGAATGAAATTTTTATCGTTTACGAACCGACCTGAGGAAAATGGAGCAAAGTTTTCTCGGGCGGAGGCTGGCGCTGGACCTTTTTTTCCCGCGATCAACCCGAGTCCGTTTACCGGCGTGCTTTTTCGCTTCGGGGGTCATCGAGAGTGAGGAGAAAGATAAAAACTAGGCTGCGCGAGAACTCGAAGCGGAGGGTCTTACGCCTAATGGAGATCCTCACGGAGAGGCAGAGGGAGCGAGAGAGAGAGAGGAGAGTGCGCGTAAAGTGTGCGGTTGCTCCGCGAAGGGGTGGGCAGCTGAGGCATCAATCGATACTTTCCTCTCCGAGAGAGGAGAGAAAAGCGATACGCGCTGGCATGCTTCCGCGATACTCGGATAAACACGAAAATGTGCCCTCGTCCCGAGGAGCAAAGTAAGATTTCTCTCGCGAGAAAAAAGAAAAAAAAAAAAATTTCAAAATTTCTCAAAAATGAAAATTGAAAATTGAAAAAAAAAATTGTCCATTATCTCAACGATGAAAATAACTCGGACAATCGTGCGAGAAACCGTGAGGAAAAACAAAGAGAAATCTCTGTCATGACGGAGAAACTCCAAAGGGAACAACAGAGGAGGCAAAAGTGGCGATTTCTCGAGAGAGGCTGACTTTTTTCTTTTTATCGCGATGCATTTATTATAAAACAGCTTTTTCAGCTTCTCGAGTTGCGTGTCTTGAACCCTCTCTGACACCCTGCTGATCTTGTGAAATGGCTTTGATGACTCTCGAGAGCTTTCTCTCTCTCTCTCTCTCTCTCTCTCTCTCTCTCTCTCTCTCTCTCTCTCTCTCTCTCTCTTTCCCTCCCTCTTTTCTACTCCGTTCGCTTATTAGCACAAAACCGTTTCACCACGATTGACATCGCTGAGTCGGATGTTTTTCAGCAAGCGAAGAACGCACCATCGATTTAAAGGAAAAACAAGGAAATTAATTTTTTCAGCGATTTTGATCGATATTAATCGAATCGATTGACGAATCATTGAAAATTCTTGAGAACCATCGTGAAAAATCGCCAAATTGCGAACGTCTCGAAGCGACGATTTTCATACCGAACGAAATAACGTTAAGGCGCTTGTCGATCGTAGAGATGCAAGTGACGTTGGTCGTGAAGCGCAGAACGAGAAATTTTCTCATTGCGATTCGCATCACGAGCAAAATAATTGTAAACGAGCTTCGAAAAATGGGAAAGTTTCAATGGAGAAATGAAATTTCGCGTCGAAAAGTGTTTTGACGCTGAGTAATAAAGATTAAATTACAAATCCGAATGAAAGGACATTTTGTGTCCTTTACGGAAAATTATCCCAAAGTCTTACGGAAGACACCAAGCACGGTGCGATTTCGTGCATTCTTTCGAGTTATACGTGAGAATTTTGTTGAAAATCATTTGAGAGAGAGAGAGAGATTTTTGACAAAAAAACATTGACATTTCGACTCGGAATTTCACGCTGAATCTAGCTTTAGCTTTTGATCTGTCCATCTTTTCAAATCTTTTAGTTTTAGCTTTTAAAAGAGCTTTTAAAATTACATAAACATACCCGTAGACGCGTTAAAACGATTATTAATGCCACGGTACAATTTAAAGGATTGTCACCGCGAGAGAGCGCGTACTCGAGGGAACACACGCACGAGGGGCATATACAGGGCATATACAGGGCATATACGAGTCATAACGCGGCCCCGTTGCTGTATCACCTTCCTCGTGATGCATAACAGACCTATCTGCGATTATGATTCACGCTCCGAATACGCCGGAATTATCAAAGCAAATAAAAGAGAGAGGGAAACAATAATACACTCTTATCACGTGTCGATTTACATTCCCAATGTTTTTCTCAGTCTCGGGACGAATTTTTGGTATTCCGATATTCGTCCGAGAATCAATCGACCATGGGATCATTGAAAAACGCGAATATAAAATCGACGATAGTGACGATATTGATGACATTTGTGAAAAAAAAATCGTCATTGATGGTTGATTTTTTGCAACTCGAAATGGAACTGATGATTCGAATTCGATGAATTTTGTCGTAGTTTCGAGAGGTTGAGAAAAGTGTACATTTTTTCACAAATTTTCCTATAAAGAAGGAGGGTTATTTCTGCATTATGGTTGTTATTATACACCGATATTCGTGATAATTACTGCCCAATAAACCACGAACAGTGGACAAAAAACTGAAAAGAAAACAAAGCAAAATGCAAAGTTCAGCATTACAAATGCGTACAAACGATAATAATAATAAACGATCAATCGCTTCCTAACCTCAATTTCACATCGGGCCACAAACACATTGCCCTCTCGTTCGATAAAATCGCGAGATTGACATAAAAATATGATTTGTTTTCCATCGAAAAATCGCTTTACGAAGCATCCGATGAAAAACTAGAGCGTCATCGAGCAGAAAAGAGAAAAAGAAAAAGCATGAAATCGTCCGCGATGTTCGCGAGAGCGTTGACAGATCGAGCAGGCTCCAACGTGTGGAATTATTACGATTTTGCACGCTCGTATTATCGATTTGTTTCTCGCGAAAAAATAGAAAAGACCGCGTGAAATAATCAAAGGCAATTGGATCATCAGAGATATTAATCGAATGAAATACGAGACACTGTCGTATCGAAATGTTGGAAAAAAAACTCTTTGGTTGACACCCACCTTGCCAGTGGACCACTCCTTTTTGCACGTTGACCCAGTATTTTCTCGACGACGGTGACATTGCCGCTTCTTGCTGCCTCGAGCAGCTCCTGATCCTTCCCCATGTCCCATTTACACTTTAAAAACACCTTACTTTGTCACAAACGGCACTTTTTTTTCACACGAAAAGCCACGATTACGATTTTACTACGAAAAATTTACTCGAGTTTTCATTGATCGAACGTGTGGCCATCTTGGTGGCGAGTGAGGCGCGCTCTCGCGTTCACAGCGGTAGGCTTTGGCAACGAGCGATTCTCCGTCTCTCTCTCGCTTCATTCTCCCGAGTCGTCCCCCCCCCCACACGCCATCGCGCGATAAGCCGACCGGCACATACGCGCGCGTTTTCGTGTTTTCACCCAGCTGTTGCTTCTTGTTTCTCGCGCGCGGCATAAGCCCGATTGTTATTCCGATAAAATATTCCGCGAATCGTCGTTCTTTCGCCGCAAATATGTTTACCAACTACCCAGTGATTCTCACGAGACGCCGATGTTTTCTGCTGTTTATGGAGTTTTCGCTTCTTTACTTGTTCTGTCACGCATCAAAGATTGAAAATCAGGGTAAACATAACCTACAAATTTCTCTAACGAAACGCATTATTTTTGCACGTTCGCTCGTCGTCGCATTTCACCAATACAAACGACCTTTCAACGAACATCGCAACGATGAATACGTTCATTTCACGCCGGACAATCGTCCAAGCAGATTTCCACGAGCTTTTCCCTGTTTATTTCGCGTTCATCGCGCGTTTTGTTTTCCCCTCTAATGCATCTGAACACCATCGAAATATCCCACGGTCTTCAGAATTCCTCTTGAAACCTCGATGTTCCTTATTTTTCGTCAGACTTTCGTGGCGTGGAAAATCAGGATAAACATAACCTAACAATTTCTCGACGATGCGCTCTATTTTCACGCGTCAATTTTCTTCATCGTCGTATTCGATCGATACAAAGGAGCTCCTCATTGACTCAAACTTTTGTTTTCGTCCTTGATTCTCGCACTTTCACTCCTTCCCCGTTTTTCTTTCGCCATAATCATTTTTTCGTCAATCTCGAAAAGAGAGTGAAAAATTCGAAATTTCTGTTACTCGCAACTAATCTACGTCTCTCCGTTCGCAGTCGGCGTGACGAGAATATCTCTCGCGTCCTTTGGCGAAGCTGACAGTGACGGTCGCGTATTTTACGCCAAAAGCAAGCTTCCGCCGGGCAACGAGACTTTCGTCGAATTCTACGACGTGCCGAAGGTAGTATCTTACGTCATAGCGCAAGTGCACGCTCACGAAGGCAACGTCACGCTATCGTACGTGGACAAACCAAATTGCCGAGAGTCAAACTGCAGCGTTCACGGAACAAACATCGGCCTGTGGCTTTCCATGGATGGCGGAGGAGGCTCGGCCAAGGTCGCCATGACGAACAACGAGGATCGTCAGGTGGAAGTTCTCGTCGCTGCAGTGGCGTACAACAACAAGGGTAAGTCGACGATACTGATTCATTTTCACACTTCTCAAAGTCGACAAAAGTGTATTCCAGAATCCAGGAAAATTTCGAAAATTTTGACGAGCAAATTTGCTGACAGACAGACCTGGAAAATCTCTGTAATTCAGACCGCTCGTCTCGGGAGCTTGTTTTTTTTATTCTCTCTTCGACAGGCTCGAACGTTTCGGTCGAACGAAGAGAGAAGTCGATTAAAATTTGAACCCTCGATATCGATATTCAGAGGCGGTTCGTCGCAGCTCGTAAATAACGACGACGTTTTTCGAGAAAATGAAAAACGCTGCGCAAAAGAGCTGTTTTTTTTCGCACCCTATAATTCACGGTGTTAAATATTCAAGCAGCAAATGAATAATAGTGTGATATGACAGCTGCGACGAGTCCGAACGATCCTCGAATCCTGAAAATAAGATTAATAATTAATGAGCACGTATTTCGGTCGAAGAACAATTTGACTTAACCGTCGAGGGAAAACTACCTCGATACTGATCAGCGTAACGATGAAACATTAATCAACCGTAAAAACCGCGAATGATGAGCAAGTGTATTGTTATCATTATTATTATCACCAGAAATCAGCAATTTCATATTAAAATATTTTCTGCGTTGATCAATATTGAATTATTATTATTTATATTTACGATAATAATAGTAATAATAATTTAGCACAGAAAAGAGCCGAGCATTAGAGACTTCAACGACACCTTTTTTTTATGTCCTTTCTCGTCGCTCATTCGATTTTCATTTTTTAACACGCGCCGCTCCGCAGTCGATGGACCATTCGTAAGTACAAAGTTTCCCCGTTGTCGTCGTTCCTTTCGCGCTTGGATGCCATTATTTTCTTTTTTCGTTTTCCATATCGCCGCGAAAGAAACGTTTCTCTCCGCCGTTTTTTGAAGCGATCTTCTATCATGTTTTTTTATTTTTTTATTTTTTTCAACACAGTCGTTCTTTTCAGCGAGAGCGCCTCCGAATCCGCGACAATTTTTCAACTCCTACGCAGCCTCTCCGCGGAGATCGAAAGCTCGAAATGTGACAATCGGTCGAATCGTTTTTCCCATCTCAAAGTCGCGCGTCGATTGCGACGAATGACAACGCGAGAATCTAAAGGCCGATCGAGAATTCGAACTCGGCGTCATGGAATTATCGACGATTCGCTTTTTTTTGAACATCGATTCCGCAAAGTCGAAAAATTCGTTTTTTTTTTCCTTTTCGCCCGTTCGCGACGCACGGAAGTCCGTTCGGCGGCGAAGAGAGATAATTTTTTTTGTTTTTTTCTTCGAAACCGGCAGCACCGGTACCGGGCGGATGCAGCATGGAATTCGCCATGGAAGTTTCGCCGTTTGAAAAATTGTACGTCAATGATTCAACGGTGACACTCGAGGTGCAGCCGGCGTCGGCACCGAGGGCCTCGATGATTTCCTGCGAAATGGATCCGGTCGACCTGGCGATTTATCGAATGTATCTGCCGGCACGCGATTACGATTCGGCCACTTATTTCGATGGAATTCGAAAAATGATGACGGTCGATGACATCACGAGGAACGGACGAAAGGTACGAATCGCGACGAACTCGAACTTTTTCTTTCCCCGCCCAAAATACAAAGTTTCGTCGATTGAAAAAACCAAAAGATTGTTTCGCGATTACCGGCTTTTTTCACGAGCGTACACTTTTTCGTAACTTCCGCTCAAAGATAAAATGAAAAATCATCGCCCCGATGCACACCTTTCGTCATTCTGCAGCTGTTTTCTTGATTTTTTTCGTCTATAATACGCAATAATAATCATATATGTAATGTATTTTGTATATATGACATTTTTATTATTATATATTTGCCGTATATATCTAGATCCAGAGACGCGGCAGCGTCTCGACACCAAGTAATAAAAAAAAATGGTACGCCCCGACGTCAGAGGCCTGCCACGGATATATACACAAAAATGGGCTTCCAGCTGTCAAACAAGAATTTAAATCACGTATATTTCCGAAACCGTTCCCCTAATCGAAAATGTAATGACATTTTACCGATGAAATACGACTTTTTTCTTTCCATTGAGCCTAGTTAAAGCACGATCTGATCAGTCGATATGCGCAAACTCGTAATTTCGAGCTGATTTTTTCTCTACTAAATTTCAAAATAATACATACGTCACATTCGTCATGTCGCGAAGTGGGCAAATTGAAATTTAGGGAGTTTTTATCGCTCCGCGAATTTCCCGATAAAGATAATTCCACCCCCCCCCCCCTTCCCAAAAAAAAAATTCATCAGCTAAAATTCGTGAATTTTTCGCGGAGTGTCGCGAAACCCGATTAAACGCGAAATTTCGAAAATCCCGCGACGTAAATAATCCACGATGTTTGGTTGTTGATTAATCCCTTCGACAGATACTACCCGCTGGTCCATCGACGCTACGTCGTATCTTTAGCGCTTATCCGGGCACTGGCTCGGTTTACGCGGTCGTCGCGACTCACGGCAATCATTCCTCCGCTTACGTGCCCGCCGCTACTTACGCCTGCGATCCACTGTCGAATCCAGCCTCCTGCGGAGATCTCAGTACGTTTTTTGCACTGAAAATATCGAATTTTATTTTAAAAGTGAGAAAAAAATATAAATCGATTTATCGATCCTCCTAGAATTTTAAGGTTTTTCGGTGCAAGAAAAAACGATCCTGCGAATAAAAAACGAGCTCTCTCTTGAGGAAACTGACAAAAAAGATATTCCCGCGACGATCACAGTGCGATTTACGGTAAAAATCGTCATCGAAATGATTCGAAAAATATTCAATTTCATTCGATTCGTGCCGTTTTTTTTCTTTTTTCGCTCGAACAAAAAATTCCTCGAATTTATCAGCTTCGAAAGGCTGAATATATCGAGGTATCGAAAAAAAATACTCTTTTTTTTCTCTCCCAATTTCTAGAATTCGTAATTGCCGGATTAAAAAAGCTTTCATTTCTTCCCCCCTCTTTCTCTCTCGTTGCAGAAGCAATCCGTCGTTGCTTCGAAATGATTCAACGTTGCTGCCTTTTCTCTCTTTTATTTCTTCAATCCCCTCGCGCGGCTGGCAATTCGAAATAACCCGCGACTCGTCGATCGTCTTTATTTCCCTCACCGTCGATGAATTTTATTTTCAGACACGACAATCGCTCGAGCAATCTGCGCGATTGTCCTGATTATCGGATTCATCGTAACGTTCGTCGGACACAAATGCCTCGGATTCGAGGTTGCCTTCCTCGGGACAATTTCCGGTGGCGTAATAACGTTCGCCATTTTCGCCAGCTTCGGATACTTTGACATTTCAAGTAATCATCGTACAACGTTTATCAGCGTTATTCCTCGCCCGAATCGCCAATTATTTCCCATTTTTCCTCAATTTTTCGACAAAGTCAAATTCCAATTCAAAGTCTTGACGTGTTTGAAACGAAAATTCGATAATCCGTGCAACTCTATCGATATTGATTTTTTTCTTGATAAACGAATTACCAATAATTACCTTTTTTTTTTTTCATTTCTCTCCGCTCTCGTCGCAGCGACCTTGGGCATAGCAATGGCCGGCGGTGTTCTCAGCGGAATCGGATGGTTCGCGTTATCCCGCGGCACGGACAAGTCTTGCATCGTTACGTTCCTGTCGTCGTTGACCCTCGGATTTTTCGTAGCGAGCACCGTCTATTACGGCATAGCAGGCAAGTGAAAAAAAAAAATTCAAATTTTTTTTTTTCAACCCCCAAATCTCATCGAGAACGAAGGTGGCGACGCTCGGGGAAAGATCGAATCTGTGTACGAACGCGTAAAAACGCAACGGAATCGTTCGCAAGCCACGAAAAATCCGTCAGACTCTCGGTCCCGGTCTCTCGTCGATTATCCACGATTCCCCGTCGAGTACGAACGGAAGAGCGAGGGGGAGGGGGAGAATTTTCGATCGGAGACAGAAGCCGGGAGCTGTTGCAAATTATAGAAAAATAATGAAAGCCAGCTTATGGCCGGGGAAGAGTGCGGAGCGAAGGAAGAGCGCGAAGGGTGAAGAATGAGGGTGCGGGAGAGAGATGGGGATGGGGGTGGGAGGGTTGGAATAAGAGAAAAGGCTCGTCGCAGGGCTCTCGCACCCTATCGTTGTCGGATACGAGTTTGGCGAAGGGATGAAGAACAGCAGCCAGTTTCTCTCTCTCTCTCTCTCTCTCTCTCTCTCTCTCTCTCTCTCTCTCTCTCTCTCTCTCTCTCTCTCTCTCTCTCTCACTGTGTTTCTCTCCTTCGTTGTCTCTATCCTCGCAGCTTCTATCAATGTTGCTCGCTCATGCGGAAATTTCGTCCGCCGAATCTTTCATGCGGAAGCGGCGGGCATTCGTTCGCCCTCCCGCCCTTTCTCACCGTACAACGCGTCGACAAACCCCCGCGCCGCCGCCGCCGCCACCACCCTCGCAACTCCGTCCACGGAATATGGTATTTCAACCCCCTCCCGCACTACCCTCCCGCTGTTTCTCCGTCCGTGGCTTTCGCATCTTTTTTTTTTTCATATTTTTCACTTTTTTTTTGCGTTTTCTCCCCGAAATTTCCAAAATCCTCGAAAAGTCGAAATTTGTCGGGGGCGCTTTGACACGCTCTCGAGTAGACTGTAAAAATGGCGAAACGTCAATGTCGGACAGCTAGATTCGTTCATCCTCAAATTCATGTTGAATTCAACAGTTGCCGGATTTTGACGGATTAAATTACGCAAAAAATTAAGACGCCGCAGCGCAGCTCGTATCGACAAAAGTTCGCAAAAATGTCGCCGTTTTGCCCAAAATTATCTCACGCTTGCGAAATTTCCGCTTTCCGGGAGACATTTTTTCGTCGCCAAGATCATTTTTGAAAAAAATATCGAATTTTTTGTTTTTTCCATGATTCGCGTTTCGAAAAGCGTATCGATGAAGATACATGGAAATCCGTCAAGTCGCGAGATTCAGAGGGGAGAAGAGGCAGCAACGACGGTGGCGACGGCGGCAGTTTGTCGATGAAAGAGTGGTTTTTTTATTTTCGGGTTTTTTTTTTTTTTTTTTTTTTAATTTGCTTCACCGTTTCAGACGACACTCCGTTGTTCGAGAGCGACGTGAACTTCTGGCTAATTTACACGGGCGTTACGCTCCTCGTGCCGATCGTACTCGCCGCGTTGCCGTTCAGCTCCAACGTCGTTTGCTGCTCCATACTCGGTGCTTATTCCGTAATATTGCCGATCGATTATTACGCCGGCTCGAATCTCAAGTACATCGTTGTCAACACGCTGAGACGCGCCACGGTGCCCGGATTTAATCTCGCCGTCATACAGCCGCCCTATCAGAGCACAGGTACGCGTCAAACGATTCATTAGCGATCTCTCGAGAGTTATCGAGCGCCAGAGTGGCAAAAGAGAAGGAGAGGCAACGAAGAAAACAAAAATTCATCGTTGCTTCTCTACCGCACGAAATTTTAACACTCGAATTTTTCCCTCGATAACGTTAATTATTATTTTGCATCGTTATTTCATATTGAATCATTTATTATCGTAAAATTCACGCTTTTGCGAGCTGCTGCCGATTGTGATTGTACGGTAAATTTGATGATTTATCGTACAAGAAAAATGATAAAAATGTGCGTCAAGTGCGATGCATATTTTTACGTGATATTTCAATTCGGCCGTACGATTAATTCCGCAAATGGGCGGGCGGGTGTTTGAAGCGTCAAAATGGGCCCGAAAACGGCTGAATCGTGAAATCTCGTGATGAGCCCCTCCGTATTTGGGTCGCGTGTGTTTCAGACAAGTGCCTCGTCGCTTTTCTCGTAATAATGGCGCTGCTCGGCGTTTACATGCAAGTGCGCCCGTCGTTTTGCTGCCTCTGCCGAAAGGACGGCTACACAGTGACGGTACACTCGAGCGACAGGCAGCCGATCCTCAGTGAACCTCGACGCGGCCGACGGATCCTCGTTTTCGGCGAGAACGCCCACGTCACCATGTGAATAAAATTCGGTCGATTCGGCGCGAGCTTTTTTTTCCTCCCCGAAATGCTGTTTTTCCTCTCGTCGTTCGGTCCATTTTACTTCTCCTCGTGACTTTCTTTCTACTTTTCTTTTCTCTTATGTCTTCAATCCCTTCTTTCAGAGGCTGCGCGCCATATTCATCTCGATTCAACTCGAGCTTTCACAATATTTCTCGCGCGCTCGTACCGCGCCTCAAACTGCCGAATTTCACGACGAATGCATCGCAAACATCGCAATTTTCTCATTTTCGTTTAATCAGCTTTTGGGGTTTTTTGCTTTTTTTTTCAAAAATTCGGGTGCCGTAATTATCTCGATTCGACTCGAGTTTTTTTTTACTCTAAGAATTCAGGTGCCATAATCGTCCGCATTTGACGCGAGATTCGACAGTTTCCTTGCGCGCTCAAAGCGCGCAAGGACCGACGGATTTCACGACGACAAAATATACAATTGGACGCAATTTTGTCTTTTTTTCACCCCTCTTTGTGTTTTTTTTGGCTCCTCTTCCCCTCGATCCTTCAAATTTTCGATAATCTTTCTCCTTCGCTGTTCGTTCGACGTTCTCATCGAATTTTCGTTTTCACTTCTTTTTTTGTCCACGCACAATTTTGTTTTTGTCCTGCCGTAATTACCCGCATCCGACGTACAGTCTGATCATTTTTTTCGTGCGCTTCGGACCGTCGAATTTCGTGACAATAAAACATGCGATGAAATGACAGTTTTGTTTTTTTACCCACCCCGTTTTTTTCTCGACTTTTCAGCAATCGACGGAGACGTGGAGCTTTTTTTCGTCGCTCACGAGGGAATCGCTCGGAAAAATCGGTCAGTGTTTTTTTGTTTCAATATTCTCACTAATCACGATCTTACCGATCTCTTATACGTGGTAATCACAGCAACGATATTATCGCATTATTCGCAAAAGTTACATCGATTACTGCCGCACACGATACCTCTGTATACTCGTGTTATATACAGGGTGACATGTTAAGGGTGACTACCCCTTTTTACTTCGCCCCCTCCGTGAAGATAATCGGAAGGGTCGCGGGTGATTTTTGAAGGAAATTTTCTGAACTGTTCGATGAAAAATACGGCGTTCATCGGGAAACGATAGGTTTCGCAGCACAAAAGTGGCCACTGCGCAAAAATAATGTGAAAACATTACAACAAACACGGAATAAAGTAGACTTTATTCCGAATACGGTACACTCGCGAAAATAAAGGGGGTGACCACCCTGTATGCATATATATTTTCCAATTTATACACATATGAGGGTGTAAAAGTTCAAGTTCGAAGGAAGAAAATCAAAATGAACAAAGTTTGAAGAAAAAAAATACGACCAGAGTATTCTTACCGATGTTTCTTGCTTTTTTTTCTTTTTCTTTGCGGACGGTTTTTTTTTTTTACGAAGCGACGAACGTTTTTTTTTCACGGGTCGCGTTACTCCTGATTGTTGTCCTCGTGCCAATTAGTTTGAATAAAAAAAATTGAAAAATTGAAAAATAAACGCCAAACGGTAACGAAAAATAAGAGGGAAGGGGGGAGGGGGGAGAGAAAAAAAAGGAACAAAAATCAGCCGCTACAGCGAGCCGACGAATTATTCGCGCCTCGTCGAAGCTGTCCCCGCTCTCGCGTTATTCGCGCTGCTATACGTGCATGGGAAAAAAGCTACGTTAATTTCGCCTCACGGTCCATCGATCATTTCATCCATCGTTCGCGCACGTACTCCCACTTTCGTTGATTATTTTCGGCTTCGTTCGCAATTACGAAAAAAGGAAAAAAAAGCAACAACAGCAGAACAACGGTTTTCGACTATTTTTTCGCGAATCTGGTTTTTTTTTCATCTCGTTTATTCAGCGTTACTTCGCGTTTGTAGGCTCGTCGATGGGCTCAAACGTATGCACATCGAAGGGGTCTGGAACGGAGCGTTATTTTATTAATTTTTTTTCGAAAAATCAATTTTTCAAAAGGCGCCGATTCTCGTCGTATTATTATTAACTCGTGCGCGAAAAGGCCGTAGAAACTTTTGGGGAGAAACGGTGGGAATTTGACGATTGTTTCGTTGAGAAAAATTGCCGATTTTCACGGAATTTTGGAGCGAAAATTTGAAATTTGAAATTTAAAAATTTACGAAAAACAGTGTCTTTTCGAAATGACAATTCCACGCGATTCGCACGACGATTCATACCCTCAGAATTTTCATTTATTTTTTCACCTCTCCCTTTCGTCGATCGCAATTTCCGGCACCTCCATCCAGCGCCTGGTTCAATTTCCAATTCCCAAAAAAAAAAAAGATCGAAAATTTACGCGTTACAGCGGCGAGGACCAAAAAAAAGAGAGAGAGAGAGAGCAAAAAAACAGGGGAACACACAAGAACGGCGTAAAGAAAAGCGTGCGCTGTATTATAGGCTCAGACAATTTATTCGTACTACAGAGGATTGCATTTGCTTTTTTTTTCTTCTTTTTCGCTTGTCGGACGAGCGACGTTTCCTTTCGGTTTTCTCTTCGTTTTTTTCCCTCCCCTCCCCATCAACGCGCAGACTCCCTGTCGCTCGTCGAGGAAAACAACATCGAGTACAATATTACAATATGTGCTGCACTGTTAATACGCCAGTTTCCATCTCGCAAGTGTTTATTTCGTGTTTTTGTGTGTGTCTGTGTGTGTGTGTGGGTTTGTCCGTGTTTTTGCGGGTGGATTTCATACTTTTCTCTCTCATTCGCGCGTGTATTACAATTTTTTCGTTAATTCGTTTAATCTCTACAGGTTTCGACGTCGGAGACGTAACTGACGATACAATCTCTTACGCCATGAACGCAAATACTTATGTACAGTTTGACGATGCTTCTCCCTCGCCCTCTCGCCTTCTCCCTCGCCTCTTTCTCACATTTTCGTTAGTTCATCCTCGTTCCGTCTAATTTACACAACTACCAACTAACGAGAGTAACAAACGCTATCTTACACCATTTTTTCTCCTCATCGTTTCCTTTTTTCTTTTTTTCTTCTCCTATACACAAAATCATATTCGTCGTTTTATCCCTTTTCCTCCGTCGATTCGACACTCGTGTTTCTTTTTCTTCCTCTCATTTAACATCGTTTTTTTTTTGCGTCTTTCTTTCTTTTTTTTTCTCGTCGATCGATCGCACGGTGAATTTCGTCGTTACATCCGTTACTTTCGGAATGTTGAGATGAAAAAGAATGGAAATCGACGCTCCGAAAACGTAATTTCTACGCGAAATCGATCTCAGCCTGATGCTTTTTTTTGTTTTCTTTTTCATTCTCGCCAACGTCATTTTCCCCTTTCGTACGAATTTTCCAACGTTTTTTTCGCTCCCGTTTGTTTCGCGACATCGTAAAATTGCTTCTCTTTCGTTGTCTTTTTTTCGTTTCGTCTTTATTTTCACATTCGCCCTCACGAGCGTCACGGTTCTTCGTTCTTCCCGCCATTCCCAACCTTCCTGCCTACTTCGTGATTGTCAAATTCGATTCGCACAGCGTCGAATTTCGAAAACGCGAGAATCGATCGTTTTCGAAAAAAGAAAAAACGTCCGCGAGGCCATTCCCACCGTGGCGGACGAGATGAGATCGTCGCGAGACTCGCTTTCCTCTCGAAGTTTCCGGCGCACTCTCAACGCGGCTCTGGGGGGGAATTTTCGATTTTGTAAAAGCTCGAGTTCGAGAAAAGTCGCTGTGAATTTTGAAAAACCTTTCCATTCGAGATTGCCGACGGAGACGAGCGTTCGGACGAAAAAAGTGATGAAAAGTATTTTAGATAAACACAAAAAAAAAAAAAAAATAAAAAAAAACGAACCGCAAAGCGCGAGATCTCTTCCGAAGAGTACTGCGCTGATCAAAGACCGACGTTCTCGTATACGCGCGTATAAACTCGTCGAATAATGCTCGTGGAAATTTTTCATTTTTTTTTTTTTTTTTTCATCATCAATCGTACATAGCCGGTGGTATATTCGGTGCGCGGAGGATTTTATGCGCCGCCATATCTCCGAGGGAGCGCGATGGCCGACCCTCAAGAAAATCCGCCCTCGCGTATACATACGCAAGGGCGGCTTTTCATTTATACCTATATACTACATTCATATACATATATATACATGTATATACATTCATATATACATGTATATACATGTATATACATATAAATACATATATATATGCATATATATGCATATATAGATATACATATGTATAATACATAGGACCGATCAACCCCTCAGCAACCAGCATACCGGCACAGCCTCCCCGTGCGAAAAGCGAGCTTCGATTCTTCCGCCCCCCCCCCCCTTTGCCCCTCGCACTCTCTCCCTCCGGAGCTTCGGGCGATTCTGCCGAAATAAAAAAGAAAAAGGCAAGAGAAAAAAACAGCTCATCCTTCGCGCGCGACTCCAACTGCGAGAGGGGCTTGTAACCTCGCGAGAATACCACCAGCCGTCTCGTTGGTTGAAACTTCGATCTCAGATCTTGCCCCCCTTTCGATATTTCCCATCCCCTCCGATGCTCCCCGCGCGGTCTATATCCTTTTCCTCCCTCCGAAGATTCCACCCTATCGTAACATTGCGAAATTACCATACGGTGTGTGTGTATATATATATATATATATATCTCATCTCGGCTTTGCTCTTCCCTCGCGAACGAGAAATCGCGAATAAGAACACAATCGATTCCTCCGCAAGGAAATTCTTACTTCCGCTGTATACCAACTTTACGCATACAGCGATGATTTTTTTTTTTCTTCTCGACCTCGCATTTTCTTTTCTCTTCGCGAATTCAAAGAGACGCGCTCGAGGGGTGGATGTTTTTTCGACCGTTTTCTTTCTTTCACCCTGCTTTCCCCTCGTCTTTTTGCGCGAAATTTGGAAAAAAATTCTGTTGCGCTTCGAACGGCCAATGCCAAAAGTTGAGCAATTTTTGAAGATTCCGAAGGAAGATTCATTATTTTTTCGGAGAAAAGAGAGGGAAAAACGGGCGATCGAAGAAAAATTTTCACATCCGCCATGTGACTTTCCGCTTGTCGCGCCTTTTTTTTTTTGCCTTGACGAATTTAACGAGTTTTTTTTGTTCCTTTTCGGAGTAAAGTGAAAATAACGGATTTTTGTCAACCTCTCTCGCGGAGGAAGTTTGAAAAAGATTTGTACGTTCGATGACAAAAAGAAGCGAAAAAAGTGGGCAAAAACGTCGCGTGAGAAAATTGAAAAACCGCGGCTCGCTCGTAGTTCGCCGATGAATTTTTCGTCAATTTCCCGATCGATAAACTCGCTATTTTCCGTGCGGCGGACTTCCCTCCGGACGTCAGTGGCATTGGGCTTGAAATTCTCACCCTCGTTCTTACCGTAATTTCGTCATCCCCCGGCCAATTAAACCATCCCGGGGAGTCTTTGTCGCGAGTAATGTTCCCGTCAAATATGATAATATCAAAGTTGTACAGATCGTTGAGAAAGATCTAAAAGCACGTCCTGGCACGTCGCGCATCGCAAACACCCGCGGAATTTCACCGTCGTCCCGCGACCTCTGAGAGTCGCGTAATTTTCATGTAAATTTTGAAAATTCCACAAAAACCACCCCACGGCTCTCCGACTCTCTCGCGGTTTTTGGCAACATCAAGGAGATTCGAAAAAAAGGGAAGACAGAGTCGAAGGAAGCGAGACGATTTTCGGAATTGAAAAAAAAAAGAAATTCACTCCCTCGACGCTTCTCGTAATTTTAAGATCTTCCGGGTAATTAAAATCGTTCCGGAGCCCCGCGACGATTTCGATCCAACGATTGATCGTCGAAAAAAAAAGCTCGAAAAGCGCGTCCCGACGCCGCGCGAATCTTTGCAAAAACAATCACACGGCGACGAGCGTTCGATTCCGATTGTCCAAATTTTCGAAAAACGCCTGTTGTACGGTTCGTCGTATCGTTTCTATTCGTCTGTGACTAGCATTATCCCCCGATCTGACATAACCTCGCGTAAATTCGGCGAATAAAAGTCCCTAGGAACGACGAAACCTCGCGCGTTCTCCACCGCGTCAAAAATCGAAATCTCCCGACGCTTCCGGCGCGGCGATCGTCGAGCCGATTAAAAGCACCCGCGAGGAACCCTGCGAATTTTCGGAATTGTCGTTGAACAATCGACGACGGAGGTCGAAACGATAATTTTGTAACAAAATTCCCATCGATTTCGAGAGAAAAAAAAAATCATCAGCGATCGTCCCTCAACTTCGCGATCACATCGATCGAATTAGAAGGGAAAAACCTTTGTCCCAGCGCACTCGTCGATTGCGCGGGCTTCGAACTGCAACGGACTTTGAACGCAAATTCATCGAAATTTTCAAAGCAACCCTCGGATTTCCTTACTTTTATTCCGTCCATCGTCGCTCAACTTTTGTACAATTTTTCACTCGATTTTTTCCTTTCGACGTTCTCGCGGACGTCGCGCCGTCTTTTCTGATTTATAAATATTCGTGAATCTCGTCTTATCGGATAAAAGAGCCTGTACAATATACGATACCCTGCGTGATCCGGGAATCTTCTTCCAGATATACGGGGTGTCCCGGAACTCGAGGCCGATAATTTCGGGCCGGATTCGCGACGATAAGTTCTTCGGTATTCTTGGAGACGTCGATCGTCGATGAAAAAAGCTGAGGGGTATTGACTTTTGTGCAAAAAAACATACAAACCCGTTCGATACCTCGGAAAATGTCAAGTTTCTTTGAGAATTTTTCATTCGAACTTTCCAATTTTCTCGCCTCTCCGTGGTCATCGATAATTGCGCGAAATTAGTATCATTCACTTTTGCTTAAAAAAACTGCTGTCACAAGCGTTCATACGGTTTCCGGTAGAACTCGAAAAAAAATAAAACAAACGAATCGATCGAACGCAAAGAGACGAGAGCCCTCGGATTCGTCGTTCCTCATTTTGTCCGCCAATTTGTCGAATGAAAAGAGAAATTATCGACGTGAATTTCCGAAACACCCGGTATAAACAGTACCGAATTGACCCTGAAAAGGTACACGCCGGTCCAGGGGGCGTTCGAAAAAAAAAAACCGACTGTTTGGCAAAACTACAAGTGTATCGAAACTCGCGCGAAAGCTCGGAGAACGCGCGACCTTTTTGGTAGACTCTTCTTCCCGACGCCCTCGAGACCGCCGAATATTTCGCGGACGAGACGAGAAAAAAAGAAAAAAAAACCGAAAAAGTGCACCATTTCAGGATCAACCTGCCGTAAGAATCGAAAAGAACGAGTCATCGCGAAGAGACGACGATGACTCTGCGTTGTGTGTGTGTGTGTGCGTGTGTATGCGTGTGTTTTTGTGATTTTTTTTTTTTTCATTTTCTTTTTTTTCATTTTTCCATTCTCCACATTGTTCTTTCTTCTTCGCATTGTCGTAATTTCACAATTTCGCGCAAATTGTCGTCGACGTACACTGCATTCGTTGGTACTTGTATCGATAATGAGCTGATAAGGAGCCTTCGATAAAATTCGTCAATGCGATCGGTTCACTCACTGGTGTCGGAGTTGTGAATCGGCGTCGTTGCTGGGGTTGCTACTGCTGACTGATGGTGTATCGAGGATTGCGTCGGTATTCCAAGGGAGGCCAGTAGCGGCCTGGTAACGGCGCTCGACGACGACGAAGACGAGGTCGGATGCTGCGGGCTCTCCTGACCGACGAGCAGACTCGTTGGGGGGAACCCGAAGAGCTGGGATCACTGAAGCCGCGGCCAATAATTGCCGCTGAGGTCCGGAGTCTGCGACGGTATCTGTACGGGCACCGAAACGCCCGCCGATATCACGCCTGCAACGTCAAAAATAAACGAAAGCTTTATCCAACGTCGCCTTTTTTTATTTTCGGATAATCGATTTTCGGATTTCAGATTCATCGTCGCTGAAGTTTCGATATGAACGCGTTTTCATTTTATTTCACTCGCGTTGGTTCTTGCGCAACATCGTTGGTAATAATTTAGAAATCGTTTGCACATCTTTGGGAATAGATCAAAGTCGGAAAAACGATCGGAATTTTTTTGGAAAGTTTGTTTTCTGCCTTCGTCAAGCCTCGCTCCTGCATGGCTTGCTTTATTGTTGTATGCCGAGTGTGTTGCAATATTGATGTATATTTTACGATAAATCTTGAATTCCGCTAAATAATCTTTCCTAAGTTTCCTATACACATATGTACACTTGTATATACATGTACATAAGGGTGAGAAACAGTGGGAGAAACGCGTTATATACGCGGCTAAATAAGGGAGGTTTGCTCCGTCATTCCATCGTATTCCAAAACTCCAATCAGGCTTTCTCCTTTCTCCTCATCCTCATCCACCTCGTGTCTTTCTCCCATCGTATTTCCTCCCCTTTTGGTTCGCACGTTATTGAGCGCTCGCCCAGCCGAGGCGAGACCCGACCCATCTCCGCATTTTCCATTCACCCCTGCGTGCGTTCGCCATGCAGCACAGTGCGAGACGAGCTACGAAATCGCGGGAGGAGGTTGAGGCGAAGAGGGTTCGTTCGTAAAACGAGATAACTATAATGCGGGGGGAGGAAAAAGGACGAACGGAGAAAAACGCGAGGGAGAGAGAGAGAGAGAGAGAGAGAGAGACAAAGGAAGAAGAGGGTAGTTGACCCTCTCTTCTCGAACAGCCCTGCGGCTTCCACACTAAACGCGGAGGCTGTGAAAGAGAATAGGCGAGAGCACGGAATCCGCGCGCATCGCAGATCCGCAGGAGAGAATTTATCCGTGTTTGCGCGCGCTCTCGTGAAATTCTGCTGCTCGAAAGAATGTCCGGTGCGTGTTGGCAGTCGTATTCCCGTGTCCAGAAGCGTGCTCTTGCGTGAAAAAAGTGATTTTTCATTTTTGGAGCTTCCGAGCTTTTGGCTCGCAACGAAATTCCCGCGAGAGGACGTTTCCCTTTGCGTCTTCATTAGGAAGCCGGCGAAACCGCGGGAAAGCTTCGATGTAAAACTTACTTTGACTTTTCCTCTCCACCGAGAGTATTTAAAAATCGGACATCGGATCGTCTTTCGTCCCGATTAAATTTAACACGATTTTAGAGAAATTCATCGTAGATTTGTCAGGAAAGAGGACAAAAAGAATTTTGGATACGAAAAAACTCGAAGATTCGCTAGCTGCGGAGGGGGATGAAGCGGAATCATATCCGGGGGTTCTTTTTTTTCATGGCAAAATTTCGATTTTATTTCAAACCACCCTAACGCGTGTATGGGGGCGGGAAAAATCGGGAGAGAACGGAAAAATTCGACGCTCAGATTCGGTAGGGAATACAAAGCCGAAAAACCGCTGAACAACCCCCGATTCTTCGATTTTATCGCTACAAACGTGAAACACAGACACAGAGACGTGCTGTATACAATGGCGGGAGATTTGTTTTAAAATCCTTTTACAATCCGCGAGAGACGCGTTCGATTCAACAGCGCCGCGAGCCATTTTTCACCCTCCTTGCAAATTCGCGCGGAGATCTTTTTTTCCACCCCGGTATTTTTCGTATTTCGCTCGTTCGCGCTGCCGACGGTAGAATTGCGTCGCGTCAAAAGACCACTGACGGTCGCCGAACGACGAACGATGGAAAAAAATAATAGACTTTTCCGCTCTTTTTCTCTCCCGGTCTCTCGCTGTCCACTCCTCCTCCCGAAAAAAAAACCCACGCTTCAACTCGTTGCTTCGATTTATTTCGCGAAATTGCACAATGTTGCCTTTTTTGCTAGAAAAATGTCACGTGCATTTTCCTCTTTCCTTCGAATATTATTTTTGTCATGAAAAATTACATTTTAGTTACGAAAAAAAAGTCGGAAAAACACGCTTTCGCAGCGACGCTAACCAAGGCGTAAATTATATAACAAGAACAAAGTCATTGACCGAACGTTTAACGTTGATGTAGAAACAAATAAGGGGTGTTTTGCTGCATTTTTACAGTGAGGCTCTTACAGCGATCGAATACATTTTTACGTTTGTGTAATGAAATTTGCACTTTCTTTTTTCGTGACGTTTCGTGACCGTTTGTGCATATTCATTCTCTCATTCTCTTGTTTTTTTATTTTTCGATGTTTCTACTTACAGCCTCTTCCACCTCGGGGGAGTAAACTTTGGCTGTCGAAAAAAAAACCCATGCTTCAACTCGTTGCTTCGATTTATTTCACGAAATTGCACAATGTTGCCTTTTTTGCTAGAAAAATGTCACGTGCATTTCCCTCTTTCCTTCGAATATTATTTTTGTCATGAAAAATTACATTTTAGTTACGAAAAAAAAGTCGGAAAAACAAGCTTTCGCAGCGACGCTAACCAAGGCGTAAATTATATAACAAGAACAAAGTCATTGACCGAACGTTTAACGTTGATGTAGAAACAAATAAGGGGTGTTTTGCTGCATTTTTACAGTGAGGCTCTTACAGCGATCGAATACATTTTTACGTTTGTGTAATGAAATTTGCACTTTCTTTTTTCGTGACGTTTCGTGACCGTTTGTGCATATTCATTCTCTCATTCTCTTGTTTTTTTATTTTTCGATGTTTCTACTTACAGCCTCTTCCACCTCAGGGGAGTAAACTTTGGCTGTCGTACATTACATCAAAGTACTCGTGACTCCCTCTCGGTTTTTTTTTTTCATATACCTTTTTTCTACATTTCCTCGGGCTTGCTACCGCACGTCGAGCGTTTGCAAGTTTATAATGACCCACCTGTTTTTTAGTCACCCCATGCTTCGTGAATCGTACAAATATGTACACATGTGTGTGTGTGTGCGTACATATACAACATAAATATGCACTGGCAAGGGTGAAATTAATAATCCACGTGGAAATTACTGTTTTATCGTCATTCGCACACAGAAATATCGTGCATGGCGTATTAAAATATGAAATGTTCGTTTTCATTTCATCGAGTTGTTCTCCTCGATCGAAAATCATCGAAATTTCGTCGAATCATTCATCCGCAATTTACCAAATCGTCTCATCGCGATAATGTGCTTGCTGAAATATCCGTAAATCGATATAACGATTCTCGGAACATTTCGTTCGGTAATTAAATATTTTTTGAATATCAATTTTCGTATCAGATTCGTCGGAAAGTTGATTCGGCTTTTTTTTCAAGAATATTCCATGATGAACCATGATTCTTCGAGATTCGCGTGCCAAAATGAAAAATGTCTGTTTGTCGAGGATATCGATCGCGGCAATTGATTAATATAATTTCATCGAAGAATTCGCGTTTTCCCGCGGGTGTACCGATGAAAATCGTGTTTTCTCGTTATTGTTGTTTCAAACGCATGTTAATAACGCATCGAGTGATGTTTTACGAACTCACCGGTGGCGGTTGAAGTTGTCGGCTGATAGGGCGCCCCGCCTGGACCAGCAGGCTGTCCCCCTGGTGTTGTGGGTGTGCCACCGTGAGACGTTGGTATTCCCCTGTGGGGTTGCGAGTGCGCCGCTGTTGTATGAGCGTGGGAGTACGATTGTGTTAGCGAATGAAGTGGCTCGTGAAAAACATAAGCGGGATAACCCTCGGCTCGTTGTTGAAGGCAGCTACCGCCCATCGAGCCACCGAGACTGCCTGACATCGAGCTTTAAAAACAAGAAAGCACACAAAAAAAACCTCGTAAATTTCATCCCCTCTCGTATTTTTGTTCATCAATCATTTTTTTCTCATTTTTTCCATTCAATTTACAAAGTCAGAAATATTCGTAATTCGTCGAAATATAATTCTTCGTCTTGTTTCGGATTCTTCTTTTTTTTTTGTAACGGTACGTGAATTTTCGAAATTTTTTTTTCGAAAAAATAATTGAATACGAGGAAAGTCAGTCTTTTCGAAAATTACATCATTTTTTCAAACTCGTTTGGATTTTTTTTGGTCTTGAGGGCGAAAAATATAAATAAATACAGAGTCGCGAGAGGAATTTTCCTTCCGTTCCAGCGCGTTCTTCTTACGTACCTGTAAGTGTCGGGCATGGTGGCGATCGGCTGTGGTATCGACGAGTACATTGCATTGAAACCGGCGTTCAATGGTATTCTCGGTGTGGCGGGAGTCGCCGCGGGTGGCGCCGAGCCATTTCCACCCCCGCCGCCCGTCGCACCCCCTACAACCTGATCAACAGCCGCTCTCCTCTGATTTCGCAGTTTCTCCTCCCTGCGCCATTTGGCCCTACGATTGCTGAACCAAACCTGCGCACACATCGATACAGAGGGATTTCTCCCATTATAAGACCGTCACTTTTCATTTCTCGTTTTTTTTCTTTTTTTTTTTTTTGACAAATCAACGACGCGTATACGAGCACTCGCAACAAGATTCATTCACGCTTTTGCAACACGCTGGCGCCACGCACGGATCAAACAGGAATGGGATTGTCATTTTATGAGGAAAACCTCACGAGGGGTGGGGAGTAATTTACGTCATCCAACGATTTTTCTCTCCTTCAGGCTGCGTTTTTTTTTTTTCATATTCGGCAATGTAGCAAACATTTTTTGTTTCTTCAGGAAAATTGTGACCCTGTTTCGGCGAGAATGGCAAAAGTAGAAATTTTGAAATTCCCGCTTTTCCTTGTTTACTTTTAAGAGGAAAAATCTTGGCATTTTCCGATTTATGCCGATTTTCACGAAATGTCATGCGGCGATGACGTGAATTTTCATAGGATCTCATAAAAAACAATCGCGAGTCAAACGACTTGCGAATTTATCGAACAAAATATTTCTGTAAGACGTTGATATTTTCAATTAAGAAAGAATCGCTCCGTTCGAGTGCTCCTGTGCGAATAATCGGGTGATGATGCAAAAACGTTTTGTTTTTTTTAAACCTTCAAAATTACTCCATCGCGACGTGATTTTCCACCGAGATACGTCGGGAAAACCGTCACTGCTCGTAATTCTGCATTTTTCTCAGCAGGAAGAATCCTGAATCGTCCGAAAGTATTTCCCTTCCGACACACCGCAAAATGCCGATCGTCAATTTTCAAAAGCCGAGATAAAACGAAAACGGAGATAACAGTACAAAATTATGAACAAATTGTCGAATAGATTCTTCAACATTCCCGTGAATCGTGGATTTTTTCAATTAAAAAAAAACGATAATCAGCCAAAAATAATGACATCACGAAACGAACGAACGTGCGTGGAAAGCCCGCAAGTAGTACGAGTCGAGTGTGGTCAGACACGCGGCCTGAAACGCTCTTTCGCTCCTTTTTCGATGAAAATTCATCCGCGATCCGCAAACAACAAAAAAGAAACGCGTCAATAATTCAATAACGTCACCTTTCTCGGCTAATTTCTCGTCTTTCTCTCCCGAATGCTCGTTTTTACGTCATCTCAAAACTGGTCCATATGAAATGATGAATTGTAAGAATAAAACGCGCGTGAGATGCCACATCAGTGAAGAGCTTCACGACCAAAAAAGTAGCTTCAAAATTCGGAACTTTCCGTCTATCGCTGCGTTAATCTCTCTCCCCCCCGCCCTTCTCTCTCTCTCTCTCATCTCTCTACCGTTTTGGCTGTGTGTATTATGCCAGCCGCTCTTTCGGGACGTTAGCTTTCAGCCATTTCGCCAGAGATTCCTCGATGATAATCGGGCAACACACGGGATAGCGCCTGGTGGTGAATAGGCAACTAGTTATACCTATACGGAAGATCCCATGTACCAAATAAGTATACAGGGTGATTCACAAGAGACATGAAAACCGCCGGAAGCTGCGGATTCTGGCTGATACTCCGAGCAAAGCTACTCGCCGGTCGTTTCTTTCATTTTGTTTCCCCTTTCATACACCTTTTAAGGGGTTTCGGCTCTTGTCATCGTCAAAAACAAAACGATATTCTATTATTTTCATTACTAATCATATTTTTTGCGATTATTCCATGATTATCGAGAAATTGGGACAAAATATATTCCAAAAATACTCGCGCTGTGCTCGAGCGCCTGAAATTCAAACATGGCGGCGACCCTCGCGTCAGAGTCTCAAATCTCCGTCGTTTTCTCTTATCCCTTATCGACTTGCGCGACTTTTGAAGAGCGAACCTGACGATGGATCAGGTTATTCCAAGGGCGGTTTTGAGATATATATTTTGCCTATTTTACGAGAATGTTTCGGATTTTTCGGTTGACGTTGCATTCGCGCGAACCTCCTTAAAAACCGTTTGAAAAAGTGAACACACACAGCTGGATAGTTTTGCTCTGAATGTCAATTCGAAATTCGTCAATATTCGGTGTGAATCAGCCTATATACGTGTATATCTACATATGTATATTATATACATACAATATATATGTATATGCGCTGGGAGGCAGAAAACCGGGAATGGCCAATCAGAGGACAACCTCCCCGGGGACGGGACGGGTTGCCATGGTTGCGTCCGAACCCTCTTAGGCCTTCTGCTCGAACCCTCTCTGGAGCGACGATTCGCAGCAGCCACCATCCTCATCCTCCATTCGCTCTCGCCTCTTTCTCACGATTTTTCTCCCTTCTCTCTCATCCTCACCCTCACACTTTCATCCATTCGAGAAAAGAAGAAAAAAAAACCTGTCTCTCATTCACCATTGCTTTCGAATCCTCCTCCCTCGCAAACGTGTAAATTATATTTATTGGCACATGAAAATTTACATCTTTATCATGGATCATCAGTCGAACCAACAACGACGTTGCATCATGACTGCCATTGAATCGCGCGATAAATGATAGTGTGAAAAATACACAGTTTAAAGTACCATCGAAATGACACTTTTAGAAAAAATGGAACGAGCACTTTTTTTCCTACGTTTCATCAGCGAGTTTCATGTGATATCTAGAACGAGAACTAAATATCTTTGACAACGCCTGAATAAAATGAATAATTTCTTCACGTTTTTTCAATGCTTTCGCAAAAATAGTTGCAAAAAAATGCAAATCTATCACGATTTCTTTTTATAGAAAGGACTGGAATCGCTCGAAAATCGAATTTTTGGGGAATTCAAGCGTATCTAAAAAAAACTAATTTTCACACCGGCGACGAAGATTTTACGTTGTTTTTTTTGAAAAATGTCACTTTTACTCTCGCATAAAAACATTCGTCCACTCGTGAGAGTGTCAAAGCCAGAGCGGAATCGACAGTTTTGCCCAAAATTTCACGAATAAAGTGCACAAGGAGGGAAGACATTTTTTATTGTTAATTCACCGGGACAAAAAGTGTCGTCATTCCGGCAGCGTTTAATGGCATTCGAAACGTTTCTTTCTTCATCCAACGTTGTTTTTAGTCGATAAATCAATGATTTGGAGCGTACGGAAGTGAAAAAAATCGAGTTTCGGGAGACAACGGATATACACGAATATTTCGTTGTCAGTCGCAACCGTGAAACCATCCCTCTCTCTCTCTCTCTCTCTCTCTCCCAGTTTCCTGCACTTAGCAAGATCAATACCAGCCAACGAGGCTTGAAAACATGCGTCAACATGGTCTTGCACTGTTTGTACGTCGACATAACGCTACCCATTCGACCCCGCAGCTACCCCATCGCTTCAACGGTTCCCGTTGGTTGCGATTCTCTCTCTTTTTCCCTCTCGGCCAATCTCTTTTCGCCCTCCCTATCACCGCGTTCTCATACTCCTCTCTCTCTCTCTCTCTCTCTCTCTCTCTCTCTCTCTCTCTCTTTCAACTTTTTCAACCGTCAGCCTGCACTTCCCGTACCGCGAACGACCAGCGGACGACCAACCCACTTTTGAAAACCACCCCTTGTCCATCACCGAATTCTCGCGAGAGTATGCATGTGCCGTAGCTTTATAGGCGCACTTTATAACTCGCCTCCGTTATCCGAGCGTATTCCGCGGTCCAAACAATGTCGAACAACCCCGTGCACATATTGGCACACGCGGGTATACCACCGCGGGTCGTACGCGTCGTGTCTTCCCGATTTTTCGCGAATTCTCGAAAAAAAAAAAAACAAAATGCTCGTAAATTACGGAAACAAGTTGAAAACCCGTTCGCGTTGCTTCTTCGACAATTCAAATGACAATAAAATTATAATTCACGAATAATGGCGTAATGCGAATGAATTTACGGAATACCGTCGATTCTTCGTGTTTTACCGAATAATTTGAATCTCAAAGACTGCGTATTGTTTTCGATTGGTCCTCGCGTCGATTATGAAAAACCGAAAAAAAAAAACGTCGCGGGGAACGGTCCAAAAGCTCGTCCGGGAGCTTTCGAAAACGAGGATAAATGTGCCAGGGTCAGGCGGCTTCCTCGCAGCCTCTCGCGAATAGCGACGTTTGAACGTTCGCATAATGAAAGGCCGCGAATTCGGTGACGCTTTATTTCAACCCCTCCGGAGGGGCGAATTGAACGCCGAAGGAGGGGTCGAACAAGAGGAAGACGAAGAGAACCGGAAGGACTTGCCGCCGAAGCGAAACGAGGGTTGAAACGACGTGGCAGAGGAGCAGGGATGATACTCGCGCTTTGTTACACAGTGCGTGTACATTAGGATGGTAGCAAAAAAAAAAAAACGACCATCTTTTTTCTCGAAACACTGAAAAATTGATCGCTCGACATCTCGAGAAACGTCGATCCAAATACGAGCCCTTGACGTTAACGTCGAGAGATGCCTCATCGCGATTTCGCTCCTCATTTTTTTCCTCCATCTTCGGAGCTTGACGAATTGGCAACCCACGAGCTTGGAGAAAAATTCTGTAATGTTTATTACGGGAAATTTCCCGCTCTGCAAAAAAGGCCCCTTGAGTTTTTTCGATAAAAGCGATTTTTTTGCATTGCCGTTCTCGATACGTGTGTGTGTGTGTGTGTTGAATAAAATGAGTGAATTACGTGTAATTAAATTGAACATTCGCGGAAAATGTATTTTTGAAATCGTTGTATTTTGACGCGGTGTTGTCGCGTTTATTCGAATTTTCTCGCGATGCCGAGCAATCGACTTTTTCGTGGACGAAAGGATGGAAAAAATAGACGTTTTTTTTTTTACTCACCCCGAGCTGTAAATACGTGTAGAAAGTGTCCGAGGACGAGCAAGGGAGCGAAGAAAAAGGAGGGAAAGATCCCGAGATCGTGGAGACACACCGCCGCATTCACGCTTCACATTCACACTCACCTGGATACGTGCCTCAGGCAATCTAATTTTCTCGGCGAGACGCTCGCGCGCAAACACGTCCGGGTAATGCGTCCTTTCGAATTCTGCAACGCACAAGAATTGCAACAAGTGCTCGTTATTACTTTCGAGGCGCCTCGGAGAGACGGAAAATAAAGAAGCACTGGAATTTTTCGCGATTGTTCCTCAGCCCGCAAAGTAGGTGTATTTAAAAATGAAAAATTTGGAAAAAAAAAGAAAATCGTCGGATAAAAAATTTTATAAATAAAATCAGCTGGAGATCGATGAAAAATTGTATGATTAATAGAAGGGATGCTGCCTTTTTTGTTTGACATGTTTGTCACGGAATGAGCGAACATTTTTCCAAAAAATCATCGATCTTGAGGTTTGATGTGAAAATTTTATTGAAAAGTTTGATCTCATGGTGGAAAAAGCAAAAAAAAAAAGAGAGAATCACGCGACTCGGAAAAGGGCATTTGAATTCGAATCGAGATGCGACGAAAGACGCGTCGCGTTCTCACCTTTCTCGAGGCTGTCGATCTGCTCGTTGGAGAACGACGTGCGATTGCGCTGCAATTTTCGCTTGAGCCTCAGTCGCACCTGAGAGTCCTCGTCGCCGGATGAATTGTGCTCGGAATTACCGTCGGATGTTGTCTCCTGCTGATGCGACAACAGCGACACGGTGTCTGAAACAAAAAAAAAACAAAATCACCACCGATCCCCGTTATATTTTCACGTGATAATTCTCCAAAATGACGAGTTCTGATTTTTTTCAACCCCCTACCCCCATCGAAAAAGTCAATATTTGCACCGAGCACGATCGTGCATGCCGTACGTTTCTCCGCGGTCCGCGGAGCGAGGGAGAGCCGTCCGTCGAACCCCGCTTTTTCTTTTTTTTTTTTACCCATCTGGGAAGGGGGAGGCGTGCGCGATTATCTTCCGCCTCCTAGCACACAACCCTCGTCCGCGTTTTACGCGTTTTTCTCTCCATCGTCCCTTCAATCCCACTCTCGAGCGTGTTTCTGTCCGTTCCATCGTTCCATCGCCATCCTATCACGCTTGTCGGTCCATCCGTTCGTCAGCTGCTCGCCCTCACTTATTTACTACCCCTCTTTCCTTATATATCCTTTGTATACACATGCCCATACGCATGTGTGTGTGTGTTTGTGCGCTGGGGTTACAAACAGTGATCTTACTCGCGTATAATTGAGCGAGTCACGTCGTTTTGAACGCGGCGGATCGATTTATATGTATAAATAGATCAATCTCCTCTTGAATCTCGCGTTCGGACAATACGCCGGACCCGGAGGCTGCGAAATCTCCGGTGGCTCAGAGTTGTATCGTTTTTACCGAATTAAGGTGGTTCTCCCGCGTAACTTTTCCTCCCTCGACCCTCCGAGGCGCATTGAGAATCAATCGTCCATGACCGTTTTTCAAAAAAGCTCAAAATCAAGTATCTTTCGTCGCACGCGCGTCACTTCATTTCCATTCAATGTAAAAACAAAGAAACAAATGGAAAGCAAAACCGTACTTTTTCCAACGTGTTTCCGGGATTTCGACGAGAAAATTCGTCGTTTTTTTTCTCGTTTTTCCGACTACCGCAAAATCGAATCCGAATTCATTGAGCGCAATTGGGAAGATTCGAGGCTGAAATTCGTTGGCGACTTTGAGAGGATACGGAATTGGACTCTGGCGAGATAAAAAGAGAAACGAAAAAAACTTTCATTTTTCCACTTGCCGGTATACGCGCTTGGCGCCAGAAACGTATTGGATTGAGAAAAAAAAAGAAAAAGAGTCTCGGGACTGTCAATTCACTCGTTGAATTGCATATGGCCACTGTAGGACGCGAAGCGGACAAAGGGGGTTGGAGGCGGAGGGGGAGGGAGGGGTTGTTATGTCATATACACATATCGGGAAAAAGATAGAGAAATAGAAAGGAGAGCGATGGAGCGACAACGCGTCGGACGTATAATCTGCCTATTGAAGAGGCCAGAGATGCGGTCCATGCGCGCAACCGCATCTGTATATATATCCGTCATCTGCGAGCCAATCTGCGCCGCAATCTGAGCCGCCTGGACGATTTCGGCTGATCCTATTATAGGTTTGAGAGAATCTCTATGGAAGATGGAACAGGAATAAACGACAGAGAGAGAGAGAGAGAGAGAGAGAGAGAAAAAGAAGAGCAATTTCAGCGCAGAAGGTAAAGTCCTTTCTGATTTTTTTTCTCATTATTTTTTCCTCGTTCCCGAACTATCCACACTATTATACACGTACAATAGTCACATTCCGTATTGAAGAGAGATTTAAATTTCATAACGCACGGGTGCAGGAAGATTCACGACGAGGGTGTCGAACGAGAGAGCCTCGCGGATGCTGCGTGATATTCCCAGCCGAGGATCTGTACTTGCGCGTTTGTTTTTTTTTTCTTCGATAGTTCTCAAATGGCGGACAAAATCGAAAGAAAACCGGAAGAATATCGGTCACGCTGCGCTGGTGAAGGTTAAAAAAGAAACCGAGTTTTCTCGATATTTTCAGAGTACCATTTTGTTTTTTTGCCAACAATTTTTTGTCACCGCTCCCAGTAACCGCTCCTCGCTACGTCGTACTCGTAATTTCTAACTTTTTGGCGTACCGCGTGACAGAAATAAATTCATTCGTAGCTCGGCGGAAAGTCGTCGGAAGTGCTTATAGACTCTTGGCCTCTGAACGTCATCCCCCGTGTCTGGAGCGGGATTTTCGACGTTTGATCTCGTGTCACCCGGTATATGTCGGTTCTCGCACCTTTTTCGAGAGCGTCCGCACTCACGCCGTTGCGCGAATGTGTTTGGCGGAGGGGAGGAGCGTCGAAGAGGGTTGAATCGCCAGAGAAACGTGACCTGATTTGATGGAGAACGGAATCCGGATAATGCGAAGAGGAGCGTGACGTGAACTCTCCGCTGTTGCGGCTGTGTTGACGTGGGATGTAATACAATGTTTTATATATGTATATGAATAACGGTGAAGTGGTTGACGGCGTTGCGAGAACCCGAAGTGTACCGACATGGCTGTATACCAGAGGAGAGGATAAATGGAAGGATTACGCGTGCGGCCGTCGTTTTTCTCTCTTTCCTCGCGGTACCACGGCGGAAAGGTAAAATTCACAGAGAGAGATCGAAGCGCGAGAGCAACGGTAGAAAGATCGAAAGTCTCTCCCGGGAAGTCGATGAGGGATTCCTGTTTTTTCGTTCTTTTGGAAAAAAAAGAAACAGAAGCGAATTTCGCCGCGGAATTCATGCTTCGTTCGCGGACCGTCGCATCATCGAACGAATAAAATGGCACCGATATCGCGGGATTATTTTTTATCCTCGGAAATATCGTTTAAAATATCGTATCGAGTGTCGGAAACGCAGTTTATTTTGTACATCTCGATGAAATCGTTGGGAAATTTTTTTTTCATTCGAACTTTCGTACAGCCCGTTGGGATATTTTTTAAATGTTTTTCCATCAAATCCCGAGATGTGACAGTCGCGAAAAAACTCACCGGATCGCTTGAGGAGCGTGTCGTCGCGTCCGTGAAGCTGACCGCCGGGCAGAAGGGACTGTCCGGATCCGGGGGTGGCTGCGGAAGGTATACCGCTGGTCAAGGGATGATGCGACGGCGTCGCCGAGTACCACGCTGGTGGCCACCCGGTCGCTTGTCCATTGAACATTCTCAGCTTGTCGTAAACGCTTTCAGCACCCTGATGCGCCTGCACCGCCGCAGCCTGCTGTTCCTTCTGCGATGCCAAGTTTCTCAGCACCCTGTTTATCGATGAAACCTACGGAAAAAACGAAAAAGAAAGAAAAGAAAAAAATGCATCCCCTTGAAAACTTTTCCTCCAAAATTACGCGATAAATCGACGAAATTGCTTTTTTTTTGCACTCGTGTAAAACATTACGATTCTCCCAAAAAGTGTCTCCTCTCGTCGCGGACGAGGTGATTTTCTTCCGACGTTGAAAAATAATCGTACTCTTCCCCGGGCGGCTCCGTTGTGGGGGCATGATTGTGGAATCGAAAAAATTGAGGATCCCGAGACGGAGAACGCGCACTTTGTTACCGTACGAGACGCCGATGAGAGATTTCTCGACCGATCGATGTATGAATGAAGCTGAAGATATACATCTCACGGATACAAACTTTTGTTTCTCAAGTGCACGAGGGTTTGTTGAAGGAAAAATTGTACGTAGAAGTAATACCGTATCCTGAAAGGAACGATAGACACGAGAGGTTTTGAAGAAGAAAAAAAGAAAGGAAAAGAAACGAAACAAGGAATCTTTCTCCGCATAGTCGAGATCGACGACAATGACGTTCATCCACAGACTTTTAGGTACTCGTACTGTATCTTTGTGTGTGTGTGTGTGTCTGTTTTATCCCGGGAGGATATGAGAAGGACACTGCCTATACGTTTTTTGAAAGTCGTGTTAGTGAAAAAGACTGAGAATCCCGAGGAGTCGTCGTTGTAGTCGCCCGACGTGTCCCTCGGGAGCATTCAAGGGATGCTGGATGAAAGGACACACCGTCATCCAATTATTACATAAAATGCTTTCACTTCTTTCCGTTATCCTTCCTCTCCTTATTTTTTCATCCTTTTCTTTCCCGCGTCTTTCTCGCAACACCCTCGCTCTTTCCAATCACTCGAGAACGCGCGAGCAAAGTTTCCACAATCGATGTATACTCGTAAATGCAAGGGGCGTTCCGTGTAAATCCATCAGGATTCGTCAATTTTGGAATTTCCAATCGCAAAGAATTTTATCCCCGGCGGAAATACAGCGATATGCGTTATTTTCACATTTTTACCATCCCCTTTAAATCAACTTTCTGGAAATGAGGGATTAACAAAAAAAAGATAGAAAAAAAAGGTCGATTTCGAAAGTTGTCATTTGTTCATTATTCTTCTCGTTTTACAGAATTTTTTGGTGGTGAATCTTTCGTGTTTGTGCTTTCTTTTTCATTTCCGTTTCGCACCCGTGCGAAAAAACATGTTTTTTTCTCAGATTTTCACCCCTGGTATTTTCTTACGGAATTGAAGAAAAAAAAAGGGAAAATTGCCGTCGAAAATGCCTTTTCTCTCGATAATACCGCTTGGGAATGTTTCGGGGGTTGGAAGAAGGGTGAGACAACAATTTTGAAAGAAACATGCTGAAAGATACGTCATTCGAACCGCAACGGACGACCCGGGTAATTTTCGTGAAAATCAAAGTTTCAAGAGGGTCGAAGACGATCAGACCCCCGTCGAATCATACACGTTCATACGTATTTGCACAGGAATTCACGAAGCCTCCGTTACGAATTTCGCAACAGATTATCGAGAGTAAAAATTCGTCATTTTTCACCTGGATGCGGAATTTCGCAATAAAAAAAGATACGAAATTCGTTCGTAATTTTCTTTTCGAGAAATAATATACAATTTTAGCGTAACAGAGTGTACAATTCTACACGGTTGTAGAATCTTTCCGTGCCAGTGCGAAATTCCCAGCCGCGATAACTTTGAATTTGCGGTTACCATATTAGACTCGCGAGAATCTTAATATCCACAAGTAGTACGAACCAAAGTATAGCCAGACATCCCTCGTATACACGTCCTCGCACGTAGTCTATACGTATTCCGTTGCACGCGCGCTTTTGCCGCGGATCTCTGCGCTCCTACTTGGATTATATGAAAGCGATGGAATAAGAGCTTCGCGCGAGGCTTTGTATGTGCGTTTTCGACGATTCCAATGCCCGTGAATCCCCATGACACGACGTATACGCGTATATACGACTATTTTGTGCGTTCTCTCTCTCTCTCTCTCTCTCTCTCTCTCTCTCTCTGTATATATGTACACATTTGTGTGTGTGTATGTGTGTGTAGCAAGCCCTCTCAATTCTGGCTGCTTTCGTTCGATGTTCCCCGGGTTTTCGCCGCACAACAGCCGCAGCGTCGATGCAGACCATTACACGCGCGACCGGACACGAATAATTGTGCAACACGCTTAACTGATCCCATTCACTCTGATTCTACCCGCTTTCCCGCCATCAAGGCCCTCCAGCTCTCTCTCTCTCTCTCTCTCTCTTCTCTCTTTTTCTTTCCTTCTTTTTTTTCGTCTACCCCCTTTTTCCACAGCCTGCTGTACCAACCAATGAGCCAACCCCCTCGCACCCGTTGCACCCCCTGCTGTCAGACCACCCTTCGTATATACCGACGATACGCCGCAACGATGCTTTTCGCGCGCTCCCGCGTTCATCCCCCGTGTGCATGTCTGTAAGCGCGCTCGCGTTTCGAGAATTCCCGTCGTATTTCGTCGGCAGCGCGGTGATCTTACACCCTTTTTTTCTCGCATTAAGCAAATGAGCCGGGACCGTTTTTTTTTCTTCGCCTTCTCTTTTTTTCATCGTGGTTTTTTCCGAACGAAAAAAACGGCTCTTTCGTCGAATTTGTCAAAAATAATGGTGAATATCGTAGAGTTTCACGGTGCGTTGCCGCGTGACATTTTTGCGACATTTATTTACACGCAAGATTAATATCGGCTTGGGACTTTTCAGTGAAATTTTCGTCTCGTCCGAGTGTAAAAAAAATCCACGAAAAAGTGCCTCTCGTCTGACCTCAGTTCGGCGTTTCCGGGATGTAAAGTGGCGAGAAAAAAAACATGTAAAAAGCGGCAAACCGCCGAGTTTTTCGTCAGAGCGGTGCGGAATGTTGGAATTAATTTCGCTCCCGGGGAGCTTTATTTCTCCTTCTCTTTTTTTTTCAACGTTTCCCTCATTTTTTTTACTCTCACACTTGGTTGGTTCTTTTATAGCCGGATCTGATTGATCAACCCCCGCAAAAGCCCGAGCCGTAAGGGCTCTCCCGCGAGCAGAGGCTTTGCATCCCCCTCTGGGCGAGCAGCACGAGAACGTCGGCGGATAACGACGCTCGCACGCGTGCCGCAACGTCCGCGAGGTTCCTCTTTCTCGTGATACACAAGGGCATATAATTGACTATGACACAGACACGATTATCCTTGACGGTAAAGGAGCGATGCTTGTAATTCTTCCGTATGACACAGATGTAAGCGCAATTCCAACGGATATCATCGATCGACTTTCAGAAAAAAACGGAAAACATCACACTCGTGTTTTCTCGTCGAGAAAATGTTGAAAGAAAAAAAGAACCCCGAAGAAAACCGCTCGAAATGACGAAAAATCGAGCTTCTCCATTTTTCAATTTCTTTTTCACGAAGAACGAAAGCCCGTTTCTCTCGCCATTTTTTTTCGTACAGCGTCGATTAATTCGAGACTCTTCGGATTCAAATTTCCGAATGAGATGATTGTTGGAATCGCGTGATTACTGCTGCGTTTTGCGTGAAGAAAATGTGGTTGAAAAAAATCTGCTCGCCGTTGGATATTTATCGGCAGGGGGGAAGAAAAAACCCTCGAAGATGCGCGTTCCGTCGCGTGCGACAAGTCCGTCGGTATTTTTACGTGACCTCTGTCCATCGGTCATCCCTCGTAGGATATATGTACCAGGGGGATGCCGGTACCGTGTGCCCTATGAGTACGGATAGCAGGAAGTGTATGTTTGCCCGGAAGAGAGAGGAAGCGCGCATCGACTCCCCCGCAGCATCAAAAAGAGAGAGAGGAGAAGAAAGATCGAACGTTTCTTACGTCATAGCGCTTCGAATATGTGCGCAGAGGGATGGCTGGTCACGAGAGGTCGAGGGTCAAAGCAGTCACCGTTCAACACACACATTCGTACTTGCGTAAATCCTATATTAGGGTGTTTACAAAAAAATTGATTCTCCAAAAGGCTGAAACGTTTCCGTTCCAGGGGAAAAAAGAAATCGGCTCAAATTTCAGCTCGCATAACGTCAGCACCGAAACGTCGTTCTCGTCGTCCTTTTCTATTTTCCATAAGAAAATCAGAAAAAAAAGTATCTGCTCGAGTTTGGAATTTTTTTTCATTCGACGGCGACATTCAAATGTCGACGCACATGTTTTTGCAGACAATTAACCGCTCTGCGAGAAAGGTCCTCGATAAGTGTAACACGGAAAAACTGACCGTTATCACGCAGTTACGGCCAAAAGTTTTCTCAGAGTTAAAAAAAACGGACTATTTTGACGCGAGTTCGTCTTTGACAAGCTGTAACTCCGCAACGATTAGTTTCACGATTTCACGACAGGGGACCTTTTTTGCGGAGCGGTTCGTTTCCCACGAAACCACGTGGTGCAAAAATGCCAAACTCGTTATGGAAACTGTACAAATGCGCTCTCAGAGACATCTTGACGCTGATGTTGACCTCTAAAATTCGAGAGGACGTTTTTCCTTCCCCCCGTACTCAAAGTTTTTGAATCTTCTGTGAGGAAGAAAAAACAATTTTTTTTTAACCACCCTAATGCACACAATGTGCATATGTGTGCGTGCGTGTCGTGCATGTATACCGTTAAAGCTCGTACAATACAGTAGCTGCTTTCACGAGGGTGGACATGACGTTCCGAGCTCGCGTAATGGACCGATTACCCCACCCAGACGATCGTATTGACGAGACTTTGATTAGGGTCGAGTGGCCAGATCCGACGGGTAAGTGCCGTACGAAAAACTCCCACTGGAAACCCCGGAATTTGTTGCCGTCTGCTTTTGCTCGATAAGTTTGCTCTCGTGTACACAAACGAGCATCGAAATCACCATCGTGCGATATGTATATATATATATATATATTTATATATAACATAAATAGGATATCCCATATCGTCGTTAATAAAAATTACGCAAAGGGAGCGATTGCGAGACTTTCTCGTGATTTTTCCGTCAACACAAAGGGGAACAGGTGATTTTGTCGATTTGATTTGGACGGATCTTTGTCTTTGTTTGTTTTTTTTTTGTTAATGAAACTGATCGAGTTTAACGAACTCTGGGGAAATGGTCTCTGTGGTAACTCACGCTCGGTATGTTGTCGTTGTTACAGACGCCCTCCTGCAAAAGCCGATCGCGAATTTCCCATGCAAATATCGATGGACACTCTCGCTTGTAGTCGGCGATCTTGTTGACGACCGGTGTCGTGGCTACTCTCGGCTTGCTGCCACCTATAGCTCGTGGCTTTATCGAGCCGGTCTCGTAATATCTGTGTCCAACATGACAATCACATGCGACAGTTTAGTTTCCCATTGAATTTTTCGAAAAATAATTATAATAATAAAAACGAGAAAAAAGCGTTATAAATTAATCTTTCGAAAGCGATTATTTGAAATGTGCCGATCCGTCAGCGAATTTTGACACGTTCTTGGTGGAACTTTCCAAGACATCGCGATAAATTTGTTGGTGAAGAATGGATGACGAAAAAACGACAACTGACCGGTTTTTCGAAGCTACGAACATGAATAATTCGCATTGAGGGGGACGTCGTGTTGCTCGAATATTGTTTTTCATGTCGAATTGTATTTTTCATAAAAATGCATGGCTTGTTCCACCGAGAGGATGATGAAATTTGTCTAGAAAAAACGAGAGTGGAAAGAAAGATTTTTACCTTCCGAGAATTTTGGAGACGCAGCCGTTGCTGACCTGGAGGATCCTCGATATGTCGCACGGTCTGGCACCGCTGTGCGCCAATTCGACGATCTTTTGCCTCGTCGCGTCCGGCAACGGTCGCCCATTAACGTAAACGCCACCCAACTGATTAACCCCGCTGTGTCCAGCAGCCGAACAACCAAATATTGAATTCTGACCGACCATCGAACCTCCACCGATGCCGGGGCCTCCGCCGTGCATCAGGTCCTCCTCTGTGGAAAACCGGACGTCCGGTGTGTAATTAATCGATATGCAATTATCACATTCGTATCGTGTTTACATATATATATTAATTGCATTAATTTTGTATAGCATTGGGTCAACATCGAGCAAGAGCGAACGTGCCAAATGGTAAATATATAAACAAATATATATTCTCCATTCCAATCAACTTCTAAGCAGGGCCTACATATTCGATAAAATCGAGACCAACGAGCAGGCTTGCGCCGTAGATAGCACGCGGTTGATCAACACGCGATTTGGGGATAACCAATTTGCCTAGTGTCATCGTTGTATCAAAGACAAATTTACCTTTCAACAAACGAGAACGCGAAAACGAAGGAAAAAACGATGAAATATTTTTTTTTCCAATTTATCGCGAACGACATTCGTTCGCCAGGAGCGATTGAATAATTGCATGACAATTTTACTCAATAACATGCTGTACGAATCGAATTAATTTTTGACGAATATTAATATCGAAGAATCATGAAGGAATCGGCGAAAATGTACTAAAATGAATTTTGGCTTGAATTTTTTTGAAATTTTCGGAGCTTTGAAACTCTTTATTTTCAAAGAGTTTGCGATGTTAATTACAAAATGGTAGAAATGGCAAGTGATGAAAATAACGATGAAAAACGTTTGTGAGAAAATGGCTTGAAGCTGTCGTGAAAATTGTACAATCGTGTACTGCATCAAGCGCGCGTTTGCTATCATTTTTCTCGCGCTTTCGAACGAATCTCTCTTCGTCCAGGAATTTTCGCGCGAACATTTTATTAAAAAATGGCACGATAATTCTCTCGTCGGTGTCTCGAAGGTCTTAAAACTAGCATGCAATAAAGAATCTCAACGAGTCCCAAGATTTTTGCAACAAACGTTTGATAAACAATGAACCAAAAACCATCGTCGTCATTTTTCTTTTGCACTGGAAAATATCTCTCGACTGTTCGCGACGTTTTTTGATAAACATACCATTGAATAATTGCAACAACATTTTGTCGTCAGCGTCAGCGTCGAGTTCGAGACACCTTAAGGTGTTGAAACGATCGTAGAATGAACGAAACAGTTTTGACGAATCAACGCGACAACGACGGATGTTTTCGAAACGCGGTTCTCGAAATCCTGATATTTTGGCAATAAAAATTTGACAAACAATAAGCATGACTGCGACGGCCTTATTTTCTCAAAATTCTCATCGTCATTTTTCTTACGTAATACAGGAAAAAATTGCAGCCAAATTCTCTCGAAAGTGTTTAAATAATCGTGCGACGAATGGACGGAACAACGCGACAACGAAGCGTTTTTTTCAAACGTTTTCAACGAGTCAGCCGAAATGACAGAAATACGTCGTTTAAGGTGGTTTATGCGCTAGGCGAGACATCCAGAGCCGTCGTCGTTGCCGTCGAGAGAAAAAATGACACCCGAGCGTTTTATGTACTTGGAAATTGCCTGCGTGTTAACGCACCTGTCGACTAAAAATCATTTCAACCTGAAGGTACAGGTGATTTTATTATTGTTGAATATTATTGGAATAAAAAAATATCGAGGCGTTTGAAAAAATCTAGATCGATGAAATTTTGTTTTCATAGTTTTTACAACGTGTCTCAGCGCAAATATAATAAATATGAATACAAAAACTGTCTTATATCCAGCATGAAACATTTTCTCCGCATAAAACACTCGAAAAGTACGAAACGTCCGCCAAGTATCTGTCGCCTCGAGTTTATCGTGATTTTTTCTTTGAACAATTCGTGCGGATAACAGCAGCAGTCGTGCCACAAAGCAAAACGCGGGAAACACGACCTTTCAACATTGCAAAAGTATTATAATAAGAACAAAGCCTTAAAGAGCACTGTTATGGTCCGAATGATTATTCGAAAGAAAAAAACGCGCGAGACTCTCGTGGATTTTTCGATAATTCACGAAAGAGCCGAGGACGTGACTAAAACGAGGACACTTTGGAGAAAGGACAGCGCTGTTTGTGCTCCGGAGATATGACTGCGAACGTGTGCCGCCTCGTGGCACTCGCGATACTCTTCTTTTCAACAATTCTTATCGACAATCGGTGTAAATTACAAATTATTAATTATACTAGTAAATTTATTCAAAAGGTGAACAACGAGCCAAATGATTTTAAAATCCTTCCAAAATACGTAATTCATTGAAAATTGAGATGTTGAGAAAATGAAGAAATTTTAAAAAATAAAAAAATGAAAATTAAATAGGAAGGCATGAAACAAGACGATTTCGGACGAGTGTGAACTCGACCGTCCGAGCTGGAGGCGATCGCTAACGTCAAACGATTTCCGAAATCGTGTCTTTTTCCCGCGCGACTCGCTATATTTTTCACACGCGACATGTATTGAAACTGAAAGTCTCAAAATCTAGAGCCAGTTAAAGCGAGACTCTTTCAGACCGGTAGCGCAGCAAAAAACGGATCAGCAGCATGAATAATGTATTCCGAGGCTTTTATAATAAACGAATGCAACCTGAGCAGGGCACTTATATATATATATATGGCATAGTACATTTTTTACTAAATTTATTTAAAGTATCGTAATTTCATTACGCAGAAACTAAAATTCCCGTAACGTTTGATCGAATTCTCCAATAAAACAGTAATATTGATTTGAAAAAACGTTCATTTTCCGACCTTCGTGGTGAATTTTTTTCTTTCTCTCCTCGTCACTTTCTTCTCTTCTGCTCTCTGAGAGCTGTTTCAAATTCTCAACACGAACATATCGAAGCGCTCCGGATGCTTGGGAAGATGCTGGAGCGTCAATATTCCAAGGATTCTCTTTTTTCTCGCGCTCTCTCTCTCTCTCTCTCTGTCCCTCTCTCTCTCTCTCTCTCTCTCAGGCCTAAATTTAAATCCTCTCAGCGAGTGAAGATTTTCGTTTCACGAGACACACAAAGAAGAAAGAAAGATACAGGATTCGAGGATGCTGCGCCGCTACATCGTTCGGAGCGAGTATAAAAGAGAAATGCCCGAATCTACCGGTATTTTTCCCTCCGCCAACTCTTTGGCTCGTCACTTTGTCGTTTCTTTCTTCTTTTTTTCTTCGACGCTCTTTTTTTTCATTTTTTTTTCAATTTGTACATATATATATGTATATGTGTGGTAACGATATTGGTCGGCAACGTAAAAAGGTTTCACTCGATCGGACACGCGACACGTATAAAAAATATATATAAGGCGAAAGCCGCATGTCCCTCGCGAGCCAACCTGACGCTTCGACGATTGATAATAAAGATAATTATACAGATATTCCCACAAGCGCCTCTCTCAACTCGTCCATCAACATCGAAAAATGCCTGGTTTTTTCTTGGAGACGAAAAAACAAAAAAAAAACGAAAATTTTCATACCCATGTGAAAGTAAATGTATATTTCAAAATTGAAAAATATTGGGAGAATTTTAATTTAACGCGACTCGTACAATATCTCGTCGATCGTATTTTACGTAAAATATTGAAATAGAAAATTGTTCTCGTCGTTTCACGTTAATAAAAGTCTCTCGTCATTTGGATTAATTTAATGTCGTAAGAAAATCAGTTTTCCAAATTTGTATATATTCAAGTTTGTAACTTGCACCTACTTTTTCGTGTAACAAATGCGAAATATGTTTTTTTTTCGCGTTGCAATATGTTTGTCTGTATTCCGAATGGAATTTTCGTTCATCAAGACTGTGGTACGATTCTTGTCCCACATAATTTTTTTTTCGTATTTAACTGCAATTCGTAATCGCAGGAAAGTTTCGCTCAGGCGATTAATGCGTTTTTTTTTATCTGTTCAATCAAAGAAAACCCAAGAAGCAGAAAATTGGATGCAAAGGAGGGTATTAGAGAATGCCATCGATCGATAATCATTATATCGTTCAATTTGATAGATAATTCATCAATTTTCTAATGAATATTCGTGACGTAAATGGACGAGATTCGAACGAATGGATTTAACGATTTGGAGAGTCATTTTTTTCGATAAATTTTTTTACAATATTGCGTCATTAGTAAATGATGTAAATCAGTAAATAATATTGTTAAATTCATTGCGGATTCGAACTCGTTTTTACCTCACTCTGTCGCTTTAATTAAAATACTGAGCTAATGTCAACTAAAACGATCAAACAATAAATACAGTAATGAATATTTAAAACTTTTTTTTATCGAACCTCGATGCAGGATTATGTCTGAAGCAGCTCGTTGCTGCACCTCCGCGAGAAGAAAGGAGTAATCTATGAACATAGTAACAGCAGTAATGTCCATTAAATATGAGATATTCAATGTGACCGCGAAGATTTTTATCGTTCAATCACGATTTTTTTTCTAATCGAAAATCAGCAGATTTAATGAAAAATCATGGGGAAAAAAATACTCTCAAGGATGATCTTAGTCCCTCCGAGAAAGCACGCGGTTTTTTTTCGTCTGAAAGCGTAATTTGTGAAAAAAAATCCCATCTTTTTATCTCTCGTTATTTCGGGACAAAAATTTATTCGTAAATTCGCGAATCGAACGGATGTCATTGAATTTGAATTCTGACAGACGGTGAAATTGTGTATTTCAATGTGATGGAAGGTCAAATTGACCCCGTGCGTTCTCGGAGGGTTAAGTCCGTTTTTCTTTTTCTGCAAATTTTGAAAATCAATAATCGCGTGCTTTCAAAATTATTATCTCAAAAAAAGGACGTATTTTAACGAAGATTCATGATTTTATTGTAACAAAGTGTATTCGAATAGTACCAAAATTTTTAACACGCACTATACGTGCTTTTTGTAAAATGTTCTCGATATTCACAAAAAAAAAAGTTATTAGTGGCACAACCCAAACCCAAACACAAAAAGTGCTCTGAATTTTGAGAATCAAAGGGCGCATATATATACGTGTCGCAACTACCACGAAGGAAAACATATTTTCAGAAATACACATTTTCAGCTTGTGTAAAAAGAAATTTTCTTTTTCCAATCATATCAAAGCTGTATTCTTCGTGCCCTGGTTAATTCGCGTATGGGAAATTATGAATAAAAGTAAAATCGTTTGTACCTCGTACAAGCAAGTTACTTTCGTAAAATATCAATTGTCGACCGACAAAAAGAGAAAGAAGAGAACGTAATCGTTGAAAGAGGAGGAAAATGTATGATTTTCATTTCCATTTAATCGCGCGAAATTATTTTTATACTCGAAAGATAATATTTCCATCCGTATGCGCGGTGTTAATTTTATTTTTCAACACTCCTACATCATGTCCCACTTTCGCACGTCTGACGCGACGTATTAAAACCTGAGAATCGAGCAAACACCGACGTGTAGATTTATCTATGTATAGTATAATATCTACACAGTATGTACATCAAGTACACGTACATAATACATATATATATGTATACATATATATGCAGATTCATGGCATACATTTTTTATTTATAATTTCACGTTAATCTACACGAGGAGGAGAGTAAAAGCGAGTCATGCGCCGCAAAGTGAGGCAAAAAGGTTCCACTTGACTGAGCGTGAAACGGGACACGGATTACATCCCATCCCTTAGCGAGGGGGTGCGGGATATCGCGACGCCCTCTATTTCTCTTCGTCGTCTCTTTCTCTTTCGCCATAGGGTGATTTTTAGCCAGACAGCCTTCTTCGTCTTTGCTCGGTCGTGGCTCGTTGCTTCGCCTCAGCCCCAGCGAACTTTCTCCCTTATCCGCACCAAGGGGTTGATGAGAAGCGGGATGGAGGCGGGTTACGTTTACATATACTCTATGTACCTACTGCATATATGTGTCTACATATCTATATATATTTTTTCAGTGTTTTCAATATTGTATACCGAACAGAGAGTCGCTCCTGAAAGTACAGGTATTTTTATTATCGCTGAATATTATTGAAATAAAAAAATGACGAGACGTTTGAAAAAATCTAGATTGAAAAAAAATCACTGCAGGAAAACGGACTGCGAGCCGTCAAACGAGAAGTTTAGATCGCCTTTACAACCGAGCTCGTTCCCCAATTGAATATTTAAAGAAATTTTACCGTTTTAATATTATTTTTTTCTTTCGAACGAGTTACAGTCAAATTGGAGCACGATCCAAATTATTTTCCGATTTTATCGCAAAACGATAGCAATATCATATCGAAGGCGTATTTCATGTTTCGAACTCTTTCTCTTCGTTTTATTTTGGCTTTGCGAATTCAAATAATTATATCGCAGTTTTTTCGTTCAACGTGCCTCAGCACATGCATAATACATGTGTATGTAAAGATACTCTTATAAGCAGCATAACGTTCTTTCTGTACGTTAAACACTCGAAGAGGTCGGAATTTTTTGTTTCGACGATTCGTGCAGCAGATGATAGCAGCAATGTTGAACATTATAAAAAGAATAAAGCCTCGAAGAACCCTGTGTATCCGAATGATTATTCGAAAGAAATAAAAGCATGAGACTCTCGTGGATTTTTTTGGTAATTTACGACACCGCCGAGAACACGATGAAAATGAGGAGACTGTGAGGAGACGATAGAGAAATGAGGAGACGATAAAAAGAATGCGCTATTTATGCTCCGGAGATACGAGTGCGAACGTGCCGAGTCAAGGTATTTTTAACTTTTCGATTTAACGAATCCGATTTTTGAATCCGTCGAAAATATATAACGTGTTCAAAATCGAGATGTTGAGAAATTGAAAAATTGAAAATTCAGCAGAAAGGCACGAAGCAATGAGACGATTTCGGACGAGTGTGAACTCGACTGTCCGAGCCGGAGTCGAGTGCTCTAATATCAAACGATTTCTGAAACCGTGTTTTTTTCTCGTGCAACACACTGTATGTATTTTTCACGGAATATGTATTGAAACGGAAAACCTCGATACCTGGGCATGATCCAGTTGGCGCTGCAGATGCTTCGGTGAGATCGAATTTGTATGACATACAAAAAGCATAGAAAAATTAAGCGTTAAAATCATTTGCATCGGCAACTAGATGGCACCCTCTGGAGCCAGCCAAAGCGAGAATGTCAGACCGATATCGCAGCGAAAAACGAATCAGCGGTCGATGCTGAGACTAGCGTGAATATGTATTCCGGGACTTTTAGAATAAACGAATGCGAAGCCAGTAGAGCCCTAGGGCAGGAAACACCGATTTTCAGCCCTATAAGACGAAAACGTTCAATATCAGATTTTATTTCGTTGCAGATGCTCGCTAGCTTACCCATGTTAAACTCGCTGGCCAGCGCCATGAAAATTGCTGTGTAGCAACTGGCTAGTTTTGCTAGCCAGAAATTTAGCATCTCAAAATTACATTCACAGTTCCTCGCTAGCCAGCATTACTGGATCGTCGCTAGATAGTATCCGGAAAAAGTGGTAATTCACTAGGCAGCGCCGAGTTTGAATTTGCACACGGGTATTTTCGAATAAAACTCCCTACTCTCGACGCCACTCGCATATTTATATCCCTTGACTTCGATATATAAGAGCGGACTAGATTGGCTTCCGGACAAAAGCAGCGTTGAGGCACGGAGACGCACCTTCAGATTGTCAGTGGTAAAGTCTTGGTCAAATCAAACTCGCAACTTTGCGAATTGAAAAGCGTTCACCGGACAGTCTTCGCGATTATTGGAAGAAAATATAGAGAACGCAACGATGGGGTGAATTTTTCGCTGATTATCATCGCATAAATTGTTCATCAAAATGATAAACTCCGAACGACATTGGATAAATTATGTACAGATGGAATGAATTTGCTCTATCGCTTGCCGCTTCGTTTCCACGTCCAGTGGACTTTTGGTTGCTCAATATCGTGCATATTTTCCATTTAGAAAAGTGCCACTTTACGGCCAGCCACGAGGCACCACGAACTTGACGATCGTCGCGATGGTCGGTATCCTGCTTTGGTGGAAGACTCTCGTAGATGACGCGGGAGTAGCGGCATACAACGACGACTCTGATCCATCCCGGAAATGCGGACCTTACGGTATGTGAGAAACAAAAGTTACGCTCGCGCGATTGCGCCGAATTGCAGAACCATAGAGCGATCGCGAACTTTTTGCTGACGGCCGATTATATTCGAGATCTTTTGGATTTTTAGGGCAAATAATACTCGAGAAGGGGAGGGTTCCAGACACCGACACGGCGAATTGTAGAGCGGTGTGTGAAGCGTGTTCCACTTGCTGCTCGGCTCAAGGTTCGATTTTGAGCTCCATTATCAAGCCTCTTTCAAGTTCGAATGTGTTACAAATAACTTTTCACGCGCTTAGACCAGCCTGACGTTGAGGTGGCGAAAAAAATAATTATCACGCAATTCGAAAAAATCGAACTTGCTTGCTGCCGTCAGTATACTGACGGAATTTCATTCGATTCATCTCATTGACTGCACATCTGCCACGACAAACGATACTTTTTCTTTTACAGAAACAAGTACACCTCGGCCTTCTGGCGGTGGAATTGAGAAAAAGGTGCGATCAACGATAATACGGTTTACTGTTTTGATGAAAAAACGAATAACCACGTTCAAGCCCGAGTTTTCGCTCTACAAATTAGCCTCCGAAAAAACTACCCCTTGCTCTACATTTCTATTCGTTCAACTATCCAACCAAGAGAATATATCATCTCGAAAATAATACGATGAATCAGTAATCAAATGTTGCGTTTGTCGTGCGTTCAGTCTTCATCTGGATATTGAATTAATCACCCGTTTCTCGTCATTTTATTCCACGTTAATCGGCAAATTTATGATATCCATATGTTCTTGTAATACAAGATGTACGATTATTTTGGAGTCGGGCAAACTTGAGAATACACGTTGCACGTGAACGTACTTATCTGGAATTTTTGCACAGCATCTTTGGTGTTTTCCGATTTTCTACAGCACACATTGTTGTCACGATTATGGCGTTTTATGTACGTCTTTAGAGGGCCTGTCCACGTACATAGAGCGTACAAGCTCTGACAAAATTTGTAAACGCCGCGGTTAAAATGTCCAGCTCATACGTGTATCTAAAGAACATCTTTTGATCGATAACAGGGCGAACCAACGATAGTTCCGAGCCGCTGTGGCGATCCACAGACCAATGCTGAGTCGTTCTATAATGCAATGAACGTCACTACGGCAGAGGGTGACAAATTCTTGGTCGACTTTTTGTCTCGGTGCACATTCGCGGAACGTAGTCGTGTCACCAAACTATATCGCACGAAATACAGGCAGGAAATGTCCGATGCATGGAGCAAACGAATATACGCATGTCCTACACAGTACTACTATATGAGCCACACCATTTTGGAAGATACTGCAGTCGATTCACTTGTCAAATTCATCGAACTCATGATAAAAGATAATGTCGATAGTTTAGAGGCATATGAATCGGCGCTACTCATCGAATCTTCCGACTCAGATCCTATATCAGCTGCTATCAGAAGGAACGGTACGAAAGTGCATAAATTTCTGCGAATATTTTATGGCGTAATGATTCTCGATACCTTCGAGTCTCAATTAATCGGTGAAACTCCATCGGCAATTTCGTCATCAATGGCGTAGAGTCGTTGTTTCGATCAACCGTATAAATTGTTAATATTTTCTAAATTTTTAATTTTAACCATTAGATACCGTTTGTAACAAGTTAAAAGAGATCGCATCGAATAAAACTAAATACGATGGGAAATTTCTGCGGATTCTGGATTCTCAGTTAAACGTAAGTATGAACGTGAACGAATATCGACCTGTCTAAGGCATCTTTTCACGGATGATGTTTCGAGTTTGGCAGTAAAAGTCGTTGAAATGTCATTCGGAGTTGCTCAAACGGTTCAAAATTGAGTGCACATTGAGTAGATAAATGAGGAAAAGAATCAAATATGAATAAATGATATTGCAACAATTTAGGGAACGAGGAGCAGCAGTGCCAGTGTGGATGATAAGAGAGCTCGCGAGGATGCCGAAAAAATTCGGCTGGCAATCGACTCTCAAAAATGGACGAACGATGATAACGATTTTCACGATATTCTCATGACGACCAGCTATCCCCAGCTCCGAAAAGTACTCAAGTACTACAAGGCTCTAGAACGTCCGCATCCCGAGGCAGCGATCGACGAGACATTTGCGCCGCCTGTCGCAAAAGCATACAACGATATTCGTACGTTGATACAGATTGAATCATTTTTTGTAAGAATTTCTTGTCGCCATCGCGTCAGTATCGTCCAGGAAAATGAACTCCTTGCTCTAAATTTCTTTCACTTGTTTCATGATTTTTTCTCAGATCCGTGTGTGTTTATATCTTTTTTAGTACGCTATGCCTGGTCAAAGGCCGGATATTTCGAAAAAATATTTGAAGCCGTCGATGTTCTTTTCATCACCGTGTGGAGGTCCGAAATAGATCTCGTCGAGATCAAAGAGGCTTATCAGAGAAAGTACAACTACTCATTCCCCGACGGTTTGAAAAAAGTAAGTACCGTTATTTACATCGGTAGCGGGGGAAAATGATGAAAGTTTCCTTTTCGTTCGGCTCCTCGGACAAAACAGACCGTGGACGTACTTTTTTTCATGCTAAAAATCGCTGCAATACGATTCCACGATACGAGCGCACCAAATTTTGCCTCATAAACTCCGGCGAGTGCGGTTTGTATTTCCTCGTAAAATTACAAACTCACGTGGACTTCGTGGACCATAATTTATTTGCCGGAATTTTAACCCTGGTTTTTGGTACTAATTCCTGAAAAATTCAAGGTTTCGATATTTTTGGAAACAATTACTCGAGACGAATTTCTTCCTCAACTAAACCTCCCAAGGGGAAAGCTCCGTTGAAACGAATACTCGATAATGCTGATTCGGCTTTAAACGCGTACGATAATAGCGATGATGTGTCTGTGTCTGTGGTAGATGAGAGGATTCCAGCAGCGCTGCGACTTGGAGAAAAACGTTTGGCTTGCCATGATCGGCGGATGAGGTTCAACATGTATCGCGTCACATTGCTCGAATTATACATATACATGACTTTCAACAAGAGACACGAAGAAATAATTTTAATTTCCTATAATTATTTAGTGGATGATATACAGATGATATACAGTGAGCGCCGAATGAACTGGGACACGCGATATGTTTTCCACTTTTCCGACAAAGTTTGATCGACCCAAAAAATTCAAAAAAGTACATTCCAATAAACTTCATAACCTTTTGAATGAAACTATATAGTTACGACCCGATGCGCGAGCTTTTCTCAATGTCCCGATTTGCACTCACTCGTGAAATCGTAATCGGCGAAATATTAACGCATATCGGATCGCGACTAGCCTCGTTCGAAAGGTCATGGTTTTTTCTTGAACTCACTTTTTTGTCAATTGGCGCGCAATATATATTATTTGGAAGGGTTTACAAGGGTTTCTCTGATGTAATGAAAAATACATTGCCCGCATGTATCATTTTTGTAACCATGAAAATATATATTAGCATTTTTAATCCGCAAATATTTCGCGCGTTTTATTTCCGCTATGATTCCGGCACGCGTAATCTCATCGGCCCTCTGCATTTTCCACTCCATCTTATAATGGATTATAATGGACGAAAAAATATTCCACAAATTTTCATCGATTTCCATTTAGCACCAGGACGTAATCAAGTGCCCAGCGCGGTTGTTGCAAGGAGTGGTTGTAGATTACAGATCATTCGAAATTCTCTTATGTATAATAAAAACACGTTATTTAATTATGAATGAAATTTTTGTTTTTTCCACGCAATTTTTTTACCTCATTTTTTGATAAAGAAAGTCCGAAGTCATGAAGTCATTTCATTGAATAATGGTTTAGGATGTTTTTTAACTATATTTTTCAATAGTATATAACACAAAAATGTTTTTCTAATTTCTCATCGTCCGGTTTGAATGATCGATTCTTTAGCTTTAGCCATATACACGAGAATTTTTTGAAACATTTGGATATTCTTTGTTGGAATATTTTTAAATGACGACGAGCAATTATTTCCTTCGAAAATTGTGTTATATAGATCGTGATATGTACATTCTCATCTATTATACTGTTAGCACATTTAATTCAAACGTGAACAACCAACCAAGCAATTTTTAAATCCGTCCAAATCATATAACGTGTTCAAAATCGAGATGCTGAAAAATTCGTAAATTCAAAATTAACCAGAAAGGCACGAAGCAACGAGACGATTTCGGACGAGTGTGAACTCGACTGCTCGAGCCGGAGCCGAGTGCTCTAATATCAAACGATTTCTGAAACCGTGTTTTTTTCTCGTGCAACGAACACACTGTATGTATTTTTCACGGAATATGTATTGAAACTGAAAACCTCGATACCTGGGCGAGATCCAGTTGGCGCTGCAGATGCTTCGGCGAGATCGAATTTGTATGGCACACAAAAAGCATAGAAAAATTAAGCGTTAAAATCATTTGCATCGGCAACTAGATGGCACCCTCTGGAGCCAGCCAAAACGAGAATGTCAGACCGATATCGCAGCGAAAAACGAATCAGCGGTCGATGCTGAGACTAGCGTGAATATGTATTCCGGGACTTTTAGAATAAACGAATGCGAAGCCAGTAGAGCCCTAGAGCAGGAAACACCGATTTTCAGCCCTATAAGACGAAAACGTTCAATTTCAGATTTTATTTCGTTGCAGACATTCGTTATAAAAATGAAAACGCCAGACCAATCGTTCGGTATCGCAAAGAGAGACAAATTTCTACATGCCTGCAACCAAGAGGAAAATGAATTGCGATTTTCCGTTGTCTTATCACGCCGAGCGTGCGGATAAACTCGTCGAATTATCAGCGTCTTCCGAGGGACAAAAAGCGACCTGTCTTACTTTGCATCGTCCACCTTGGTAGCTGTATAAAGTGTTTTCGAATAAAACTCCCTACTTTCGATGTCACTCGCATATTTATCTCCCTCGACTCCGATATATAAGACCAGGCACGATTGGCTTCCGGACAAAAGCAGCGTTGAGGCACGGAGACGCACCTTCAGATTGTCAGTGTTAAAGTTTTGGCCAAATCAAATTCGCAACTTTGCACATTGGATAGCGTTCACCGAACAGTCTTCGCGATTATTGGAAGAAAATATAGAGAACAACGATGGGGTGAGTTTTTCGCTGATTATCATCGCATAAATTGTTCATCAAAATGATAAATTCCGAGCGACATTGGACAAATTACGTACAGATGGAATGAATTTGCTCTATTGATTGCCGCTTTGTTTCCACGTCCAGTGGACTTTTGGTTGCTCAATATCGTGCATATTTTTCATTTAGAAAAGTGTCACTTTACGGCCAGCCACGAGGCACCACGAACTTGACGATCGTCGCGATGGTCGGCATCCTGCTTTGGTGGATGGCTCTCGTAGATGACGCGGGAGTAGCGGCATACAACGACGACTCTCATTCATTCCGGAATTACGGACCTGACTGTATGTGCGAAACAAAAGTTACGCTCGCGCGATTGCGACGAATTGCACAACCATAGAGCGATCGCGAACTTTTTGCTGACGGCCGATTATATTCGAGATCTTTTGGATTTTTAGGGCGCATAATAATCGAGATGGGCGGGGTTCCAGACACTGCCACGGCGAATTGCAGAGCGGCGTGCGAAGCGTGTCACACTTGCTGTTCGAGTCAAGGTTCGCTTTAAGCTGCATTATCAAGCCTTTTTCAAGTTCGAGTGTGTTACAAATAACTTTTCACGCGCTTAGACAAGCCTGACATTGAGTTGGTGAAAAAAATAATCATCACGCAATTCGAAAAAATAGAACTTGTTTGCTGCTGTCAGTACTGACGGAATTTCATTCGGTTCATCTCATTGACTGCACATCTGCCACGACAAAAGATACTTTTTCCTTTACAGAAACAAGTACACCTCGGCCTTCTGGCGGTGAAATCGAGAAAAAGGTGCGTTCAACGATAATATACACGTTTTACTGTTTTGATGAAAAAAAACGAATAACCACGTTCAAAGCCCGAGTCTTCGCTGTTCAAATTAGCCTCCGAAAAAACTATACCTTGCTCATCATTTCTACTCGTTCAACTATCCAACCAAGAGAATATTTTGTTTACTTTTGCAATTGCGAGTTCCTCGATAAGCGTAATTGTACCTGAGGACATTCTACAGATCCACTATCATGGGTTGCCCCCTAAAATAAAATAAATTTTATTTCACGTTAATCAGCGAATTTATGAAGTCCACGTTCTTGTAATACAAGATGTGCGATTTTTTTGTGCATGTTGCATGTGAATGTACTTATTGTCTGGAATTTTTGCACACCATATTTGGCGTTTTCCGCTTTTCTACCGCACACATTGTTGCCACGATTATGACGTTTTGTGTACGTCTATAGAGGGCCTATCCACGTACATAAAGCGTACAAGCTCTGGCAAAAGTTGTCATCGTACAAACATCGAAGTTACCAAACGCCGCGGTTAAAATTTCCAGCTCATGGGTGTATCTAAAAAACATATTTTTTGATCAATAACAGCGAGGATCAGAACAGGGGAGATCAACGATAGTTCAGGGCCGCTGTGGCGATCCACGGATCTTTGCTGAGTTGTTCTATAATGCAACCAACGTCATTAGGGCAGAGGGTGACGAATTCCTGGTCTACTTTTTCCCTCGGTGCACATTCGCGGAGCGTAGGGGTGTGATCGAACGGTATCGCAAGAAATTCGGGCAGGAAATGTCCGAGCCATGGATAAAACGAATACGCAAATGTCATGGACGGTACATTGCAAGCGCGGCCATTCTGGAAGATACTATGGCCGATTCACTTGTCAAAGTAATGGAAATCATGATAACAGCTCAGGACCTTAGTTTAGAACGCGATGTATTGTGGATGCTTATCGAATCGTCTGACTCAGATCCTATACCAGCGGCTATCAGAAGCAACGGTACGTAGAGTTCCTACGGATATTTTATGGCGCAATGATTCTCGATACCTCCGAGTCTCAATCAATCGGTGAAACTCGATTGTTTTGTCAACGAGACGTTTAACATCGGCAATTTCGTCATCAATGGCGTAGAGTCGTTGTCTCGATCAACCGTATATATTACTAATATTTTGTACATTTTTCATTTTAACCATTAGAACCCGTTTATTCCAAAATAAAATTGATAGTATCGACTGAATCCAAATACGATGGGAAATTTTGGCGGATTTTGGATTCTCAGTTGAACGTAAGTACGAACGTGAACGAATATCGACCTGTCTGACGCATCTTTTCACGGATGATGTTTCGACTTTGGCAGTAAAAGTCGTTGAAACGTCATTCAGAGTTGCTCAAACGGTTCGAAATTGAGTGCACATTGAGGAGATAAATGAGGAAAAGAAACAAATATGTATAAATGATATTGCAACAATTTAGGGAACGAGAAGCAGCAGTGCCAGTGTGGATGAAACGAGAGCTTGCGAGGATGCCGGGAAAATTCGAGAGGCAATCGAGTCTCAAAAATGGACGGACGATGATAACGATTTTCACCGTATTCTTATGACGACCGGCTATCCCCAGCTCCGAAAAGTACTCGAGTACTACAAGGCTCTCGGTGGTAAACCTCTTGAGGCATCGATCAATGAGACATTTGCGCCGCCTGTCGCGAACGCATACAACGATATTCGTACGTTGATACAGATTGAATCATTTTTCGTAGGAATTTTTTCTTGCCATCGCGTCAGTATCGTCCTGAAAATTAAACTCTTTGCTCTAAATTTCTTCCACTTGTTTCATGATTTTTTCTTAGATCCGTGTGTGTTTATTTTTTCAGTACGCTATGCTGAGTCAAAAACCGAATATTTTTTAAAGAATACTAAAGACAGCCAGTACTTGTTCCTCACCTTGTGGAGGTCCGAAACAGATCTCGTTGAGATCAAAGAGGCTTATCTGAGAAGGTACAACACCTCATTTTCCGACAGTTTGAAAAACGTAAGTACCGTTATTTACATCGCTAGCGGGCAAAAATGATGAAAGTTTCCTTTTCGTTCTCGGACAAAGCAGACTGCGGACGTACTTTTTTTCATACTAAAAATCGCTGCGATACGATTGAACGATACGAGCGCACCAAATTTTGCATCAAACTCCGGCAACTGCGATGTATATTCCCTCGTAAAATTGCAAACTCACGTGTACTTTGAGAACCATCATTTATTTGCCGGAATTTTCATCCTGGTTTTTGGTACTAATTCTTTAAAATTCAATGGGTCCTTATTTTCGGAAACAATTACGCGAGACGAATTTCTTTCTCGACCAACCCTCCCGAGGGGAAAGCTCCGTTAAAACGAATACTCGATAATGCTGATTCGGTTTCAAACGCGTACGATAATAGCGATGATGTGTCTGTTGATAGGACCCTAAGTTCCAGAGGCACTGCGACTTGGAGAAAAACGTCTGGCTTGCTATGATCGACGAATAAGATTCAACATGTATCGCGTGACATTGCATGAATCACATGACTTTCAACAAGAGACGCGAAGAAATAATTTTAATTTGCTATAATTATTTAGTGGATGACATACAGTGAGCGCCGAACGAACTGGGACAAGCGATGTTTTCCACCCTCTCGACACTCGGTTTTTTCCACTTTTCCGCCAAAGTGTTTGATCGACTCAAAAAATTCAAAAAAGTACATTCGAGTAAACTTCACAACCTTTCGAATCAAACTAGTTCCCACCCGATGCGCGAGGTTTTCTCAACGTCCCGATTTGCACTCACTCGTGAAATCGCAATCGGCGAAATATTAACGCACATCGGACCGCGACTAGCCTCGTTCGAAAGGTCATGAATTTTACTCGAATTCACTTTTTTGTCAATTGGCGCTCAATTTATGTTATTTAAAAGGGTTTAAAAGGGTTTCTCTGATGTAATGAAAAATACATTGCTCGCATGTATCATTTGTAACCATGAAAATATATATTAGCATTTTTAATCCGCAAATATATCGCTCGTTTTATTTCCGCTATCCTTCCGGCACGCGTAATCTCATCGACCCTCCGCATTTTCCACTCCATCGTCACTGGTTATAACGGACCAAAAAATATTCCACGAATTTTCATAGATCTCCATTCAGCACCAGGACGTGATCAAGCGCCCAGCGCGGTTGCTGCAAGGAGTGTGGTTATAGATCACAAATCGTTCGAAATCTTATCTTTCTCTCAGCGACAATCTTTTCTCCTCCAACATGGCAATATTCTTATTGCACAAAATTCCCACACCCTCGGTACCTCCCGAGTGGTGAAAACGAGTGAAAATCTTTTTAAAAATCTCCTCCGCGTGGGTGTCGAATCCGCGTGTTATTTTTCACGTCGCACGGAACAACGCGACGATTCAACGATTGTAAAGCGAAAATGGAAGGAAAATTCACCATCGGCCATACCCGATTTGCCGGAGGAAATTATTCGTTAATTACTCTCATCCGTTTGTCAATTTGGAAAACGCTTCGTACACCGTATACACAGCGCGAAACGCCATTTGCCTCGATGGAGAATCATCGGCATGAGCAGCATAAATCAACGATTTTCTAGTATATTGCAATGAACGTTTCAATGAACATACAAACCGAGAGAGAGAGAGAGAGAGAGATGGAGAAAATGAGAGAATCTCGCAAACGAGAAATCCCGATGAAAAAGGACAAAGGCTCCTTCGTATTCGTGCCTGTACGAGTGCGGATCTCCACCGGTGTGTATAAACGTGCAAAATTCGTTTTGTACGCTGATTCTCTCGTTTCAACGACGAGGATCGCGTATATCGGCATCGATAGCCGCGTAAAAGCATCGCTCGATATATATCCATGTATTATCGATCGGAAATGCGGTCGGTGAATGCAGTCACGCGTGTTTTGCCCGCCCTGGCGATCGGTATTATACAGTCCTCTTCATCCCTTTTCCGCACACCCTCATCCTCCCCACGTTTCGCCTATTTCTCCCAATTCCATTTCTCTCTCGTGGACCAAATTTTCATCTCTTTTTCCTCTCTCTCCCGTGCTCTGCTCCTCCGTTCCTCTCATTCGTCGTATCACCGTTGGATTTCGCTTAACGTGCCATTAATCGTTATTCGATAATGGAAACAAAACACGATTCGAAGCGGATAATGCGCTCTCTAATTTTCGCCAGGGTATACACATTACGTACGTCCATGTTCCACCGCATCTCCCTATCAAGACCCAAAGTTTACAGCACCATAGTATGGGTATAAGAGTGTTGTATGTACAGATATATATAGTATATGTATTATTAGAGTGGATAAAAAAAAAGATTTTTTCTCATCCACATACGAAAATTCGCTGGTCGTTAACCGTTGAACTTGGGCGAAAATTGTAAGAGGTACTTTTTGCGGGAAATTTCATGCTCTACAAAAAAGGTCTCTTGCGTTTGTTCGATAAAAGTCATCGTTTACCGGGAAATCGGTTTTGAAGCTCGACTCACATCGATTTTGAGATGATTCGGTTTATCGCGCGAAAAAATTTGTTTGTACTTTTAAACCGGTAAATTATTTTCATCAAATCAGTGCGATGTAGGTTAATTCGAAAGAGTACGGTGGAATCGCGGAGCTGAAATAAATTTCGAGCTAATTTTTGTCATCCGTCCGATCCTCGTAGAACGTACTTCGATATCGGGGATCCTTCTTTTTTTTTGTCGCAGGAAAAAGTACAGCGAGGGTAGAGAAAGAGGATCGAAGACGCGTACGATGCCTGAGATGAGATTTTTTTTTTCTTTGATTTTCTTTTTTTATATGACCGTAGTCGCGTAGGTCCGTATATGGCCCGTCACTCTTTCCGTCACACTCTTCTTCGTTTCATCATCATCTTCCTCGTATTTCATGATCGATCGATCTCGATCGTCGATTCGATTTATTCACTCGTTTTTGTCTCCTTTTCGCTCCTCTGCGTCATTTTATTTTGTTTTTCCTCCTCCCGTCGCTCTTTATCGCGACAAAAATCTTTCGTGCATGCGTCCAAGCGTCGGCGTCGTTTAAAAAATGAAGCTTTTACAAATACTCTCACCCGTCAAGCGGACGGTAGACGAACGAACAATTCCTGGGCCAATTTTCTCACATATTTTTCTACAACAGTGTCGAATTAATAAAATGCACAGCACAAACACACAGTTTTCGATAATTTCATCACCGAAGACACAAGCTGCTGATGATGCCAAGAATTTCAAGTCGCGGTAAAAATTTTCTTCGACATTCGAAATGTGTCCCGAAACGTTGAGTTTTGAAGAAAAAAATGTCGACGATAAACCGCGGGATTTTAATTAAATTCACGAAAGCGATGACTTCGCCGGAGGATGGGAGGACGAGGGGCTCGAAAGATGACATCTTTCGCGTCACTAATGATTGTGTAATGCGTTTATGTTCATTCTACAAAGATGAAAACTGCCGGTAAACACAAGGTCAGTAATCGCGACACTTTGCTTATTACTTCCTGGGGGGATTGCGCTCCTCGTGTTTGCCAAGAGTGCGATATAAGTATATAAAACGAGAGGCACATTAGAACCAACGTTTCTGCGATTCCTTTGGGCTGTGCTGGGACGAGACTCGGTGGAATCTCATTATCACACGCACTCGTGTTCCTCGAGTAGCGAGAGATAATGAGCTGTCGCTAACGAATGCCTCTCTCTTCTCATCTCTCTCTCTCTCTCTCTCTCTCTCTCTCTCTCTCTCTCTCTCTCTCTCTCTCTCTCCTCTCTCTCTCTCTCTCTCCCAGTTTTGTCTCTAACCAACGACAGAAATTTTCACTCGAGTTTCCCACGCTCGGCGAACAAACTGAGAGCGTTGAGAAATCGCGATAAAACATGGCGAATACAGAACAAATTTCTTTGAAATTTCCATGCATCCGAGATGGAAAATGATTTTCAAAAAAGCAACGACGCGCTCGCAAACTTCTCATCGATTCCTGGAGTCATTAAACTCGCCGGGAGTATAAAAATTAAAAATCACCCCAATTCAGAGCCACCCCAATACGTATATACGTATATATGTAAAATATCTCGTATTTGTATATCCTCCCGTTATTTACAGCTCGTTGTAGCTCGAATAATTCGTTGATAATCTCCGTGACTCTATCAACGCGCGCAATTATACTTTGTACAACAGCGCGATACCGAACGCTCGAAAAAGCCATTATAAGGGGGTGAGAAGGGATAAAATATATCGGTGCGGAAAGAGAGGATGGAATTTGGTCGGTTGAGGGTGGGGGTGGGGTTGGGGGGTAGGTTATACCGTTGAGGGTCGGGGGTTAAGCGTGTACGCGAAAAATAATTGAGCGACGATCGTTAGCCGGTGATAATCCTGCTGCATGTTGCAGAGGGTTGAAGCAGAAAGAGAGAACTCATCCTCGTCATTTATTACATCCTTGGCGTTGCAGCTTGTCCACCCCCCTCCCCTCCCCTCTCTCGCTCTCTCTCTCTCTCTCTCTGCTTTACACATTGATTGCAGGTATAATCTTTTCGTGTAGGTGTTTGTACATCAGATTCTATACTATAGTTATCTCTGGGATGGGCTGTGTCAACGCAGCATCCCTCCGGCAAACAAAAATCAAATGAAAAAATTAAATAACCAATCAATTTACGGTGTGAAAAAATGTGCGATTTAAACACGAGTGCCATAGAGATTTTTTCGTTTCCCTTCTCGAAAAATCCGTGTGAGCTAACCCGGACACTTTCGACATAATTATCCTCGTCGATTTATTCGTTTGATTAATAAGATTCGCAATTGACGAGATAACTGATTATTCGAACAATAATTAATCATAAATCAAAGTTGCTTTCATTTTTTCCTGCTGTATAACGCAGGGGCTCGAAAGATGAGAAAAAGAGGGCACACTCGATGTTTATTGCACCTGTAGGCGCGGCAAAAAACTCTCCTCAAAAGAAAAATAATAAGAAAATAATCGATCGATCGACGGTGTATTAAAGAATATACAGTTATTATCGATTCGACTACGCCATCGAATTTCTGAAATTGAAAATAAAAAAAACATCGAACATCAATGATAAATAAACGATGCTGTATCCGCAATTGATAGGCAATTATTCGGGTAGCGATTGAGTACGGATTTTCCGATTTCTTTTTGTCTCTTCGTTAATTCATCAACGGGGTTTCACGATTGTTTGGATTCGTTTCAGTTTGAAAAATGTTCCATACGTTTTATCTCGATGGTCCTTTAAACGGCGCGCTCTCCGGCCCGTGCCTCCAGCGAAATTCCATTCCTGCTGGTTTTATATACACATGTATATGTACGTACAGACGCGTGTATTAATTCACACAAGAGATGCTTTCTCACTCGTAACCATTAGGGAGTCTTGTAGCACGAAATATCGAGTGCTCTCTTGTGAATCAGCGGGGGCGTTTGACTCGAATATTGCCGCTGGGGGCTCTCGCCGCGACGGGAATTCCGCACGGGGCGTTATGTACCGTTATCGAGGATACAGCCTTGCATTCGAACGGAGTGTGTTTGGAACGAGGTACAAAAAAAATCGAAAAGAAAAAAGGAGTGCGTACTGCACCGTGGGTGAACGGTGGCGGGATTTGCGAGTCGAAAGGATCAAGAGAGAACTTATACGGGGCGTTCCATTTCAATGAGGATCCCCGAATCCTTTCTTCTCACGAAAAAAAAAAGATTTTTTTTCAAAACAATGAAATGTTTCTTCAAAAAATGTACCCACTTTGTACATCGTGAACCTTGTTATTTTTGGCTTGTTTTTTTTTACTTTTCTCGTACTTTTAAAATGCACTGACGTTCATTTTATACCAGCAAAATTATTCGAACCCTCGAATATTATTTTCATTTTCAAAATCTTCAAAAATTCAAATAAGCTGGCATGAGATCACTGGAAAGTTCGGAATGGTGTTCGAGCATCGAAAATCACCCACTCGTTGAATTGAAATTTGAAATAGTCAGGAGCGGACCTTTTCGTTCGATCGACCTGGAACGCCCCATACGTATATAAATGATCGAAAACGCGTGCGGCAAGAGCCGAAGGGTCTCGTTTTTCTCTTTCATACCAAGCTGCAATGGGCGCGTGCCCACACAATCCTCGTGAATATCCTCGATCGTTTGAATTTCTTTTTTTTTTCTTCTTCCATCAAAAGATCGTGAGTTTCTCTCTCTCTCACAAATTTCTCAGATTCCACGAGTGGCTTGGCCCTAATACGCCGGTGTGCACCATCAATATACCTTGTGTCGTACATAAAAGTACACACGAAACGTACCATTTATGTATATATATATGTCTATGTAGAAATGTATATAGTATACTACATAGAAAGGTGTATACGCCCTTCCGTGAATCTCTGCAGGGTGCGTCAACCCTCCGGCAAAGATTATACGCGGGTATATCAATGTATATAATACAAGAGAAACGCGATACCCCCCCGTAAGACCACATTGGCTTTAACACAGAAGCGAGCCAAGTTTTTTTTTCCTCTTTTACTATCGAATGATTCATATAAATACCATATTACACGTATTTAATACAGCAATTATATGCGTACTGGCTAATGTGGACCGATAAGGAAGGACAAATCCTTCCCTTTTTAAATTTTCGATTTTCTTCCGCGCTCGGGATATTTTTTGGATTTTCAAAAAATGTCGGTTCAGCTTCGACCATGATGATTCTAGATGAAAAAATCTTCATACCGCTGACAAATATTTTTCCGCTGACGAGTTTTTGAAAATTCAACGAATACAACGAGTATATTTTTCAATTTATTCTCCAAACAATGAATCTTTAGGCGAAAAAAAAGTTTTTTTTTGTTCGAAACGAGACACGGCTGTCAATGTCAGGGGTTTGAAAGATGTCTAATTTTATCGGAGCATTTTTTCGGAAATTTTGAAAAAAAAACCGTATGTTCCGTTTGGTAAAAGGAAAATTGATGAAATCAGGTACTCCCGGCAACGTTTGACCTGCGAAAAGTCGCGATGACGACTCGGTTCACCAGCTGTGGTCAGACGTTTACGCTTCCGGTACAGACATAGCACGATACCGGGTAAAAAATCTAGGGGATGAACACGAGAGTTCAGAGGGTTCACAGAGAGGGCACCGCGTCGCGAGGGTGAATTCGTGACACGAAGGGGTAGTCGGGAGACTCGTCACAATCTTGTCATCGAGGTGCGCCGATGGATACAATACTTCGCAACAAAATTTTAACATTTATTCTTCGAGTATAAAAAAAAACAAAAACACAATTTTTTCATGAATAAAACAACACTCTGAATCTTGTATTAATATGCAAAATATAAATATACATAATATTGTATGGATATATCGTATACAAATATAGCGATCCAAATTGTTTTGATAAATTTTCGTAATGCAATGTTTAAACAATTATTGTATGGATATACAGGGTGTACGTAGTGTCATATACTTCCCATGACGTTATTCGTGTTGTATGTACGAGTAATCATATTGAATTAAGCTCTTTTGTCGTCGACGAGCATCGATATTTCAGATGTAAGGTGCACTCTCTCTGCAACTCCCTTTATATTTTGTAGCGAGACCTTGCCATGCTCTTGGAGCATAAAAGGGTATGTATTTTGCCCCGACGGTGAAGCCAAGCAATCGGGGGTGTCGTGTTACACGGGGGCTAACCTCTGGGGTAACCGCAAATACGGTGGTGCGCGCAAGTTTAGTTATTACGTGCATCGTAATAGAGGGGTCGTTGGTTCTTACGTCTTTATCCTTGTCTGTCAATTTGTTTTGTATTTGCACAGCCATCTAGAGCGTTACCCAGCTTTGATGAATTTTCCATAAACCTACCCTTCGTCTCTCGGTTTTTCTCGAACCAAAAATTTCACAAAATTTCATCAATTTTAATGCAATTCAATTCGAATTTTTGAAATCTTCATGAGGTCAAAGTTCGCCCTTCCGTTCGACGTTTTTCACGTCATTCACGAGCGGGTCAAGTTTCTCGTGTCTTTTTTTCAAAATATTCGACCGATTGCAAAAAAAATAGAAGAACACAGATGAAGTATTTTCTCCCTCAGTATTTTGTCTTGAAAAGGAAAGGACATTTTTGAACATTCGAAAGAATGTCTTCCATGTTAACATCGACCATGATTTTCTGACTCAAGATTATCATCGTTCGCGCATTTGATAATAAAAAACAAATCCAAAAATCGTAGTATCCGATATCCAAAAATATCGACACGAGATAGGAAAGACGCGTGTGTGCGAGTGTAAAAATAAAAGAAAGTAGGATGGATAAAAAGATCCATGGTGGGATGATACTTCATGGAGAGTTTATAAAGGGAGCCGCGCGAAAGAATAAAACATAAGCTCGTTTATTTATTTATCTCATTTTTTTATCCGATCTCAATCATGAGGGAACATTCACGAGGGATCCTCACAGGCTATCCGACATTGGCGGACGGCAGAATTAGCATTCTGAATTCTTTATGAGGCTTCGACCAGCAAAGGCATATATATATATATACATATAGCATGTGTATATACTATATCGTACAGGTATTCGCCTCTCTCTAATCGACGAGATTACAGCATTAGCTTCGCTCGATTTTTCGGTCGAGTTTTCTCGTTAGCAACCGATCGTCTGACACTCGATGTACCCCTCACTTTATATACATATATATAAGTATATATGTGCATATATGTATATGTATATTAGGGTATCCGTTATTTCCCAAGTTGACTCCGTTTGCATATAGGTGTCCTATGCGCACTATGTACAAGTATTCACATGGGTAAAAGAATCTCCTTCTAATAAAAAGTTGATGGGATCCGGAAGTTGATCGTTGATCGAAAGAATATCGCGCGATTGTCGTCGTTTTATTCGTACCCTGATTGGTCGGTGAAAAAAGAATGAATTTCGTGGCAAAAAATTCCGTTTGCTTTCCGATGCGCGCGTACGTTTTGTTTTTGCCGGAAGTTGTCTGTTTTTTTGCGATTTTTCACTGAAATTTCGAGTTTTCGCGAGAAACTCGATGAGTTTTGTAGTCGGCGGAAAATTTTCGTTGCAACAGGCTGTTGAACTATCGAAAATTTGAAAAGAAAAATATTTCGTCATTTTTGGCTACTATTCGAGAATCGTCGAAAAGCCGAAATTTCAAAAGGTCGTTACTACGTTTTGGATCACGCCACGCACATTTATTACGGGGGTTTTGGAAAGCCCTCGAGCAGACTTAAAAAATGGTGGCAGTTAAATGTCGATAGCTAAATTCCTTCACCCTCAAAATCGATGTTGAAAATTCCGCGAAAAAAATGCAAAGGGGTATGTATGGGAAAATTAGCAAAAATCGATGGTGCTTGTTTAAAAATCCGCCAAAAATCGAAAAATCAAGATATCTACATGAACCAAACGGCATTTTAAAGCCTCAGCAATTGAGAAGAGAATAAGCACAGGTTCGTGTGCCTATCTTGAACGAACAAAAAATGGCAAACATTTTAGTGAACCAACTCAATCCGGCAAAAAATCGCGAAAATTTTTGCATTTCAAAAATGGTTTATAATGGTCTATGTCGATGTATTTTTTCCGCTGATTACGAAACACACTGGTATTTCATCGAAAACCCAATATTTCGGTCGGAAAATGCAATGATACGAATTTCATCAATTAATTTCTACATTTCCCAATGAAATATCGAATTTTCGGCAAATTTTCGAAATACTTTTCTCGAAAAAATTCCCATTCGCCTCGAGTAAACTTTCCGCCATATTTTCCACCAATTTCGCCCATCAAACATGTCGGACTTTTAAGATGAAAAATTTTGACCACGTTTCGTGGCAATTTGCGAGAAAGCATCTCGCGCGCTGATGAAAAATAAAAAAAAAGGGACTGTTTCGATGTTGTACTTTTGACAGATCACTCGATCGTCGTTTTCTGATCTCGATTCATCCGTCTGATGCTGCGAGAGATGGATACGTGTACATTGATCTTTCGACCCCACTCTTTCAGCGTATCGAGATCAGAATCGTGGACCAATGAATCAAACACAGCCTCCCTCTTTATATTGATTACCGCGAACAAATTGCGGACTCGATATATCAGTCGAGATAAAGTTCCGCGACTTTCTTTTTATGCGAGATGAAGAACCAGCAACTTTTGGAACAAGCAGTGCCGAGCGGTGTTCTTTAGGGGTAGTTTTCTCTCTGTTGTCGGTGTATATACGTCGTTTCTATTCGCTGTGTGCACGAAGCGTGTAAAAGCAAAAGAGGGGACCCTTTTTTCGCAGGCAGCGATTGACAACGATTTTACCGATGAGTTCCGGCATTTTGGGAAGAGCGAGGACAATTTTGCGAATGGAGATGGAAAAAAACAAATGTTTCGGGACCGCAACCGGGTCGGTAATTTCCTGGTTCATGTACGCAAAGTTTGGAGATTTTTCGATCGCATTTCATTAAAATTCAACGCACTTCAACCGTGAATTAATCGAACAATTATACGCCTCATTCGGTCGTATGTGAAAAACAACTCGAAAAAGAACCTGTTGAGAAAATAACCGGGGTGACAATACCTTTCTCAATTTTTTAAATAAAATCAAATCGTCGCGTTTGATTCGATGAATTCAATTCGATCGAGTTTTGTAACACGAATAAGCCGGAAATTCGTTGCCCGATTAATCGCACTTGGTTGCACGAATGAAAAGCATTTTGGGACTGCAATTAATATTAAACCCAAGGCTGATCGTCATAAAATTGCGACTGATGAAAATTCGATTTATTCATGAGATAGAAATAAATCGGTCGGATGTTGATGACCGCGTAATGTGGGGGAAAAACTTTAGAGAGACGAATTGAAAAAGAAAAAAATGAAAAAACGAATAAAAATGAACGGGATGACAAACCTTTGTGCGGCATTTTCCAAAAAGGCGGCTCGGGGGTGGGCGAGCAAGGGTTGGCCACCCCCGTGCCCAACAGAGTCCTTGCAGCGTGCAGGGCCGCCGCCGCCACCTCCCTGTTACGAACAGCCGCAGCGCTCGGCGGGTAATCCGAAACTCCGTCACTTCCGGTCCCGGAAACACCTCCACCGGCCCCGCAAGGACGCAAGTGCAGGCTTAATCGTCCGCCCCCTCCGCCCGCAACACCACCGCCGCCGCCGCCACCTCCGGCCACGCTAACACAGTGCTGAAGCAAAATAATCAAGCATTCGATCAACTCGTCGTGAAGAAAGTCGATAAATAAATGACGTTCAATTGAAAAAAATTAATCGGCGCCAGTGCGAGAGGTTGAGAAATATTTCTCAATCGTATCTCTCTGAAAGAACCGAATAAAAACAGACGGAAATTATCAACAAACTTATTTCTTTTTCATTCGATGTTTGCATAAATAAATCCGCGATCCAAAATCTTGGAAAACGTTTCTCATTTGCGTTATTTCGTAGGATCCGAATGAAACAAAACTAGAATTTTGTATAAACAGATTTTCGCGCGCGAATATGAATTGCGTTATACGATCGCAAGTGCCGGAGAATTTTTTGTACTTTTTTTTGTATTTCGCTCGCCCATCGTACATCCTCGTTAAAAGTATGTATTTCACCATATTTAACATTAACGTTTTCCACGAGATTTTTGAGAAATGGATGAAAATGACGTTTTGATCAATTTGAAAGAAAAAAATCTGAATTTTTCGAAAATCATCAGACAATTATCGGTCCTCTGAACAATCGCGTTATTGCGGTCGGCATCGAACGAGCTTTCGACGCGCGGATACACACGATCTGACACGAATAATAATTAACGACGCGGGGTCGTTAAACACCGAACAGCTGCTCCGCATGGTAATTTAATTTAATATTCAATTAAATTGCCGATTCGGCTCACTATTCGCGAAATGGACCATGCTCTTCAAAGTCCATTTGTACAACGAATCGTTTTGTTCAAACATGGTCATATCATGAATAACGAGTTATGAGGCGAATGGTAATATCCTATTAAGGAATCATCGATTTTTCACAAAATTCTACATCGCTTCTCGGAGCTTCACACTGAAGAAAAAAAAAACAGTAGAAATTTATCATCACATTTCTGTAAAAATTTTCATGGATTTTTATATTTTATGAAGCACTCGATAAATTTATCAAACAACCGTTTTTTTTCTTTTTATTTTCACGGATACGATTTCGAGAAATTTTTCCAATCAGCGAAGTAACTCTTCAACCCTTAAGAACGTAGAAATACTCTCAGCAAAATTAATAATAGATATTAAATATTTACAAAAATATTTATTCTTCTTACGAGAAAATATGATCAAGTCCCAAATAATTTCGTTATTGCATTTTCTGTGTACGAACACAGTATGATAGTCGTTGTATGTGATAAAAAATGTATGAATTAATTACATCAATTATTTATTCGAAAAATAATGGGTTTTTTTCGAGTACGGTTTTAAACGAAATATTGAATATTTCTCATGTTTAATTGTGATGCCGAAATATATTTGCTAAACCTTGAAAAATTGATATTTTCTTCTTCACGTGAAAAGCCACGACGAAAATTCAATGAAATCTCTGCTCGTTTCAATATAATCGAAACGAAGATTGACAATTTTCATCTGTGCTGAGATAAATAATTTCTCTTACGATTTTCAGAGAATTCTCGCGAGAAGACTCGCGTCGATGAAATGAGAAAAAAAAAGAGGAGATGACGATCCAGGTGAAAAAATATTGATTTATAATCAGCACGTAATTAAAATCTACTTTCTTCACGTCTTTGTGCAGATGCCATTTTATAATAATAAATAGAGCGTCAAAATACTCCAAATTTTTCGAAAAGTAAAATTCTCTACACCTATACTCTCCTCCCTATTTATTCTCCCGAATGAAGCGAAAGAAACCGAGCCTCAATAATTCAGAATCAAAGTCCGTGGATAATTAAATTCGTTCGAGTAGAAAAAAGTATTCATGATTAAAAAAAAATAGCGCCAAATTCTTGTGTTACACAGAGTTAAAAAATACAAAATACATTCGCGGTACAATGTGGGGCTTTTATAAATTCCAAAGTGTATTTCCGCGCCAATTAAAAGTATCACGCTCGCATTATTTCACGTACCGAGTAATTGTTAACAACAAAACTTTTAAATAACAACGTACACGTATATATCACATCGAAGCACGAGGCTTTTCGGTTTCTCCTTTCGTGAAAATTGCCTCGTGAAATAATAATTCAAAAAAAGTTAAACTACAAAATTTCCCAAAATTTTCGAAAGGAACGACTGCTCGAATGACTCGAATTTAATTCTAGTGTGTAATTAATGAACATTCAAACAGAAACGAATATTCATTGCTGAAAAAGGAGACTTTGCTCGTGAAAATCACAACTTTATCGTTGGCAACAAATTGTTGCGTTGCACAGAGTTGAAAAACGCATCTTCAATACAATGCGGGGCTTTCACAAATTCCAAAGTTTATTCCCGCACTAATTAAAAGCATCACACTCGAATTATTTTACGTAACGAGTAATTACAAAACTTGTTCGCGTTACAGCGTACGAATTTGTATGGAAATTTTTCCTCTCCTCTTTTTTTTACTCTTTTTATTTTTTTATTTTTTCAAACAAACGGGAGGCACGCGTGCTCGTGTAACTTTGCGCGACTGAAATACAAAAAGCTATCCGTTACGTCGGAGCGCGAGGTTTTTCAGTTTCTTTTCGTGCTAATCGCCTCGTAAAATTAAAAAAAAAAAAAATGAAAAAGAAAATACAAGTTTCGTCTACACTCAAACTGACGCGATTTCCGCACGCTGCGGAGATTATAACGAGAAAATACATGGCGAACGTTTTAACCTCCGGGCGAGGGAAATGAGAGGAAAAAACATATGAAAATGAGACGCCGGCCGAGGAAGAATTTTCACTCTCTGGCGTCGGTGAAGTTCGCTTTTTTTTCCTCCCTCTCTCTCTCCCTCTCTGTCTCCCTTTTTCTCTCTTTAGCGACTTTGGTTCTCGAGCGTCCACCCCGCGTGGGCGCAAAGAATAAAGAGAGAAAATAGAAAAGTAATGAGTTTTGCGGGGACTCCCGTTAACGAGTTTTGCATTCAGCAGTTCAAGAGAACTTTTCATTCCCTGACTAGCGACGAAAAGCAACCCTCCCCGCGACTCTCACTCATTTTTCCGACTTTTCTTTCATCCCTCTTTCTCTCTCTCTCTCTCTTTATGATTCTCTCATTTTTCCGACTTTTTTCTCATATACAGCAAAGCAGGCTTTTTACTTGGAAAATTGTGCAAATCGCTCTTAATAAAGTTTCCCCTATATTGCAGAGAAAGAGAGGGTGATTTTTACCAACGACCCAGTATCCGCCCGCTCGGGAAATATGAACGACGAATGAAAAACTGTTTCCATATACGTGTGTGTACGGCGTGCTTTAACGATTTGACTTTTGTCGCGATCTTTCGTCATCCGAAATTAAATCTTCAAAGTCGACAAATGATTCTTTCATTTTCATTCTTTATCGTCCTTCTCCGGGGATGCAACAATTTTCTCTCTGACGAACAAATACGAGCAAAACGTATGTTTTTAGAAAATAATTTAACATGACTCAAATTTGACAAATAATTTCGCATTTTTTTCGTATGATCCGATATCGAATGACTCATTCATATAATTGAAAATACATATTACAAAAAATGAATATGAATAATGAATTACCAAAAATGAATATAAATATAAAATTTACACGAAATTTAGCATCACTCCCGTTATTGAAAAACGAATGATTTTTAATAACAGAGAAATCGATTTTAAACCTTTTATCCGGGTTATCAAAAATGTATTTCTACAATTAATTTCAATAATACGAGAACGACATTTTTAACGAAAAACATTTTAATCGAGCAATTTATGAAAAATCAAATAAACCTATCGGTAAGGAGATTCTACACTTAAATTGTTATTCTCGTCAACAAAATATATCCAGCGGTATAAAAATTCATATAAATTTTTTTTCCAAAAGCGCATCTTCAAAACGCATTTTTTTTTCACGTGTCGGGTGATCGATAAAAAGAGCGATTATACATCTCATCGCAAGATAAAGTTCCAGTACCCCAGTACGAACGTTAGACTTTTGTTTTCTTCCGATTCTTTCGAGTTTTGTATCGCGTCAAGTTTCAAAGGCAAAGTTTTTCAAAACGAGTGTATAGCTTTTATAATCCGGTAAAATTGAAATCTACCCTCTTTCAACACACCGCCGATCTCTGCGCCAAATCCTGCTGCTTCGATTTTCTATACATTTGTATATACACACACTATGTGTATATACATTTATATATATATACCTGTGTACGTAAAACCCAAAAGATCCGATTTACCCGTATTATCCAGTTGTTATTCGGTACAAGATCCGTTATACATACACCAAAATGGACATACAAATTCATTTATGCTCGGAGATTTTTCTCTGGCAGATCGAAAAACGGGCCACGTTGCGGTATAAATACAATATATATATATATATCTATATATGTAATAATAATACGCGCTGTCTCTCTTTCTCAGTGCAGTCAGCGTGAAGTGCACGCCTCGTAAAAGCCTCATCCCCTTTTCATAATACCCGAATATATGCCGCAGCTTAAAATATCACCACTCTCGTCATCCTCCTGTCGATGTGTACAGCACTCGAAACGATGATTTATTACTCGAGCCCAATTTGTACAGTGCGATTTCGTTCATTTGCATTCGCGAATTTCCGATCGAAATACGAGAGCAGAAAATTCATCGGGGGTTGATTAACATTTTTTTTTTAATTAAAAATGACATTCGACGATATGAGGAGAGAATCAGGAAGAGCCATTTTTGCCATTTTTTCCGTCCTTAAGGCTGCATGGCAGGCGTTATTCCAGCGACAATAAAATACAATGAAAATTTGAGTAATTAAATTACTGACAAACCGACGATGAAAAAAGTGCTGAAAATGTGCAGGAAACTTTGTTTCTCTTCATGCTGAATTAATCCGTCGGTCTTTTCTTTTCATGCGCTCGATTATTTCGAAACTTTTTTGGGGTTTTTGACTCTGTGAAAATGATCGGAAATAATTGTCGTCGTGCGTCTTCAACGTTATTGCCTCGTGTGTTTTAGGGAGCCCAGAAATAAACATGTTGAAACAAAGTGAAAAAATAACGGTTTTGAAAATTACAATTGCCAGTTTCGTTCTTATTCAATGGTTTTTTTTAAGTATCTAAAAAAAGAAACATTTCTACATATCCGTATCAACAATGTCTGAAATGCAATCGAGATACATGCAATTGATTACAAAAATGTCCATTTGAAGTGAAAAGTACTGCACAAAAGTTTGAAAAATATTTCATATCCTCAGGGATACAATTGATTTTATCCCCGGATGATTTTCAAGCGTCGGTTGACTTTGACATCTTTCCAAGGCCTTCCACTTTGCTGTCGAAGTATTTCGATAATTCTAACGTTTAAAGATCGAATCAGCATTCAATTCCTCTTCGGTACGAATGAAAAATGAACGCAAAACGACATAAACAAAAAAACAACATACCGTGTCGAGAATGGCCGTGATCAGGCCGGATCCTGTCACCAGCGAGAAGCACTATCACTCAATCAGCCTCGACACCCCTTATTGCCTTTTCCTTCCGTGTTTAAAGCACAAAATAGACACTCTTGATGGCAATTCACACCGAGTCCTTTCGTCGCAGGCTCGTCTAATAATATCGTCGGAAGGATATGAATTTCCGCCGCGTCGGCAATTTTACGGAACTCCTCGAGAGCCCATGAGCGACAAAAGTCCCACGCAAACACCAACCTCCACGGAAATCCTCAGGGTGCGCGCACTGTTTCACCAAAAGAACGTAACGAGAAAACCAAAAACACTCGCGCGATAGTTCGTCAAATTTGGACAATTCCTTTTGACTCTCAAAGCGTTTTCGCCGACAAAACGTGTGCCAAACTCCGTAAATCCTCGTTGTCGTTATCAAAAGAACACCCGAATTTTCCGAAAGTCGATCGTTCCTCTCGGCGCGTTCTTCGCTTACACGCAAATCCGTGACTCAACGTCGATCCTCCCGAACGAAGATTTATCCCGTGATATCATCAGCCGGACAGTCACAGTGGATGAAAAGTCTGATAATAATAATAATAATAATAATAATAATGATGATGCCCGAACGAGGAAAGTCAGGAGCTGACGTGGGTAACAAATTGCCAGAACCGGACGTTGCAAACCGCGGCGATTCTCTCGATCTTTATGATAATGTGTTGTGAAAACATTTAATCGCGCCTGGTTGAAGCTCATTGAGCGACGGTGCGTCAATTCGCGTTCGAGAGTGCCCACGTGCAGCAACGTGAAAAACCCCCGGGGGTGCAGTGACGCGTTCGTCGCTTCGGTGCGGTGCGCGGCGCCCGATTGACCACCAGACTCTGGCTCAACCCTGCACGCGCGGGCTTTTACTCTCTCTCTAGCGCGCCGCTCGGAAAACACACCAACCCCCAGGATTGCGCTTCTACCGCACGGCAGAGAGATCGCCCGCGGCGTCTCTTCATCTCTGTTTCTCTCCCTCGATGTCCCTTTTTTCCTTTCCCGAACCCCCGCCTGCCGCTGAGCACCGCCATCCCCCTCTATCCCGCCCTCTTGTACCCTCCTTCCGCTCACCACGTGCCCCCCACCCCCGTCATACTCGAATTCTCTCCTCGTATACGCGGTTGTCGCTCCGGGGCATTCGACGGCATACAGTCGCAGCCACCAAGATCGGCCCGTCGTCATTCGGCTTTCATCTCGCTCTTTCTCGTTACCACAGAAGCGAATGCTTCCTCTTCATCCGGACTGGAACGCGGTACGAGTCAGAGATGGATAGAGAGAGAGAGAGAGAGAGAGAGGCAGGCAGAGCGAGACAACAAATTCTCCATGTGTATCCCTTTCTCCGACTCTCTCTTGGTCCATCTCCGTCATTTCGACGGATTTCATCTTACTCCATCAGCATCACACTCGTTCAATTTGCTCTCTCCCTCTGTCCAATTCTCTCCCGATTCCGAGCAGCCCACGACGCCGCCTTTCACTCCCCTTCGACGTCCTTTTCCGGGTCGCGTACCCCTACGGCGCTCTTGTTATACCGGCAAACTCGTCCAGCGAGCCTCGATTTTGACTAGTCAACCAATGGGCGTGGCTTTGGATTCACCGCATATCGAAGAATCAGCCTTGTTGGGTGGGGAGAAGCCAGGAAAAGAGAGGGGGTCACTGTCAGAGGGGTAATCGTCGGGAGCAACTCGGTTGCTTTCGAGCCGGGGAATCATGAGAAGCGACCCGGCCGATCAAAGTGCGGGGTCGAAATATGGGCGTGGCAACGTTCCATCCCGGTTGGCGGGAAGCGACGACGCCATTGTTCGTCCCGGTCTGGTGTGTCCGCGCCGCTGTGAGTCCCGCGCGCATTTCCCACGCGCAACTTATTGCGCGCGCAAGAGGCGCGCGCGCAGCCCGCACGCGTTTGCACGCCCTTGAGGGGACACGCGAAATTGCTCCCCGGAACGGAATACCGCCTTGGCGGAACAGACGTTCGATGAGATGATGACCAGAGAGCGGACCACGAGGACGACTGTTTGTAAAAACGAGTTTCGCGAATGATGACCATACCGCGCAGCTCAATTTGACGTTTCGTACAGCGGGTCACGCGGTCGTCACGTCAGCGGGGTACCAATTCAGAGGGCATCAACGAAGACCAGGATCGTTTCATTGCTTGGCCGAGGAAGTCCGCAAACGTCCGACCATGGCAGGGTGCTTCGGCTATCGCGGGACCGCTGAGACGCATCCGGCAAAGAATCGCCTAGGATTGCTCGACCGACTGACGGAACATAGTCTGTTTTCGATCAAAATGACACGGAAGTCTTTGGATATTCAGATAAGAAAAGCAGTCAGGTCGCGCGTCAGCCCGGCAACGGAGTTCAAGGAGAAAGTGTCCAGGGACTCTTGTAGTCTTTTGTCTTTTTTGTTGGTACCGCGATGTTCCATGGCTGGCTTTTACTTGGCATCGGGTAGCTGGCGGAACTCTTTGAATCGTTAGAATATCGCGGGCAAAGATATCCGACATCAATGGCTCAGAGTGCAGCCTTTATTCAACACAATTTGCCTTCCAGGAGTGTGGAAAGGTCGGTAAATGTGCGTATATGCCAAAATAACATTCCAAGTGTGGGGTATTGAGAGAGTGCTGGATGGGGCGGGTAGGAAAAGGAATACTTCCAAGATTGGCAGTGCGCTTGAATCTGGACCGGGTCGTCCTGGAACAGGCGGGAAGATTCTCCGTAAAGTCCCGGCATCGCGGTCGATAATTAACTTTGTACGTCCGGCATGTGTCCCAGCATCGATACAAGATTGGAAGAGAACTTTCGCGCGTTTAACAATGTCATTTAAGCCTGGACACGATCAGTTGAATTTAAGGTATCGAGCCCAGCAATTTCTGAAAGAACTTGAAAAGTTGCAGTTGCAAACGTTGAGAACTAAGTCACATGCGTTCTTTCCATACTAACCAAACACATGAGTTTTTCAGGACACCTTCCGGACTTTGCAGGTCATCCATTTGTTTCTCGAAACAAACTCGAAAATTGCCTGGTGTCTAAGATATAATCGATTTTTTGGACACTTTTGAGACTCGCTGAGTGACTTTGCGAACAGTTCCGTCAAAGTTGCCGGAGAAATGCCATTTTCCATTCTCGGTTGCGAAGTATCTCGCATCCCAACGTTCACGGGAGCTTTGCGTCTCGGTCGTCGGCGCGTTTGAGTCTGTAAAACCAACGAAACAATTTTGTCGTTACGATTCTTCCCTCTCCATCTCACTGTCCTTTTTTCTCGTCATTCTCTCATCCCCTGCGTAGACAACATTGAGGTTTCTCATCGGAATCAACGGCATGGCAGCTAGGAAATTTCGATTCAACGCGCGCGGGTATGAAAGATCGATGAAAGCAGCGTTACAGACGAGGCGAGGTTGCAAGGGGGATATAAAAGGGGGCAGGACTTAAAATTCGGGTGTTACAAACCGCATACAGGTTTTGGGGATTAGGCTCGTTTTTCGACCGCCATTGTATCGGCATCACTTTTGCTTTGGATCACGCGCGTTAACGCCTCGATACCCCTTAATGTATATATCGTAACACATGTACATACAGCGGAGTGTTTCATTTCCAGGCAACGTCTCTTTTTTTGTTTTGTCCAAGTTGAAAAACCGACAACGCAGATTTGTCGAGTAATTTTCGCAAGAAAGAAACCACGTTTCGGCATTCAACGCCATTTTTTCCTGTGCCCAACATTTGTTTGCGATAAATGAACTTTACAGCTTCGCGGGACATGAAATTCTCCACGAAAAGTTCCTGACAGTCAAACATGCGCTGTCGATATTTTGCGAGTTACGGAGCTCTCGAGATGCACTCGAAAAAAAATTTGAATAAAATCGCTCCTGGATGCAGCCAAATTAATTCTTAGATCCCATTTGCGAGTGACCACAATAAGATTTCGTAATTAGAGATTAATCGACGGATGATACATTTAAATCCACTTTCATATTTGCAGGAATACATTTAAATGAAAAAATAACGAAGATTACGAGATAACAAATTCAAACAAGTAGATTATAACAAACAATTATTTTTCCCATTCGGTAAATTATTATTTACAGCTTCATACCATTCTTGTTCAACTTCTAGCGCTGTTTGAGGGTTATCGTCCGCACTCTGTCCCCAGAAATATTTTTCATATTTTTTTTCGTTGTAAATCTTTGCGGCGACGTCATTTTTCCGTACGATTTTCGTAACTCGCTTCCGAAATTTTTTCGCGATGATTTTTCGATTCGATGTTATTGCCATAATCTTCTATGCACTTGACGCAACACGTATATTTTCAAAATCGGAAAAAAAGCAACCATTTTTATCAATTTTACGATTTAATTATATCCCGCGTAATTCATTAAAATATCAACGTTTCAAGAATGATCACGAATAGTACTAATGGAGCCGCTGAAGATTTTCTTATTTTGCGCAATCTCTTTTTTCCCTCAATTTACTAACTTGCCGGAAAATCAGCGTTCTCGCACCCTCCGGTGAGATCCACGCCGCTCAGACACTCGGAGCTTTCGATAGACTCGACCACGTGCCAAGTTTTTTTTGTTGGCTGCCCTTTCGACACGGAGATCGTGAAAGCAAAGAGTTAACAGCTGGAGAAACGAATAATATACATGTATATAGCCGTGAGTGTGTGTATAATGGAAGTGAGAACGTCGAAACCCTTTGCAGTTGCACAGGATGAAACAGGTGGCTCCAATTAAGCTCCAATTACCTGTGTACCTAGTTCTTACTTGCCACCCCTCCCCCCCCCCCCCCCTCTCTCCACCCCTATATGTGTGACAATTGAGGCTCACGCTCGAGAGCACACACTTAATTACATCCTAGTCGAGAGTACCATACTCAGCATCCTCCGCTGCTTCCCTCGTTTTCCCTCGTCCACCTTCGATGTAAATATATATGTATATACGAAGAATGTCATGGTCACGGTGTCTGTCATTCGAGGAGAAAGATTTTTAACGAGCTCAAATCCCCAATGGATTTCCGGGCAAATTTCATTCAGCATTTTGCACGATTGTACAAAATGCTGAATTGTCCTTGAATTATTTGAGCATCATTGGAGAATAAAAAAGTCTTTTTGACGATATATTCTTTTTTTCAATGAGGGGCACTTTATTTTTACGGTTAACGATTTATCATTTTCAACCGTGTCGTTTTCGCCTGTTTGGGTCTTCTTTTTTGCCTAAGATTCTCAAAGCACCGAAGTATATGTACTTTGGAATGACGAAATATGATCATACGTTGGAATGAAAAAGTAGGTGAGAGAGATTTGAAAGAAAAGCACGAATTCTGTAGTAACGAGGGCGAAAATTAATTAATTAAAATTTAGCGATGGGGCAAACACCGATTGAAGGAACAATATCGATCTTTTTGCTTCTTGATAAAAATACTCCCAAACTTTCTCGCGTTTGTGGCGTGCACTGTGAAGCTATCTACCTGCCCGATGAAAAGTCAGTTAAGCAGCAGTAATAAATTGGTTTACCATGCACATACACACACACATAAAATGCACACGAGGATCAAACATACAGAGAGGCGAACGATGAAGTTTCCAAGTTCAGTAGGTCGAGAGAGCCCCCCGTGTACCATGAGTCACGCGACAGAGCGCAAGGACCCGTGAAAACAGCGTGAAATGCATCAGGAAGATGGATCCGAGTGGCCGGTTTCGTGCACGACAGAAATAGAGACGGAAAAACATCGTGAGACAAGAGGAGGAAGAAGAAGCAGCGGTTGAAACGTGGAAGAAAAAAGGATAGACAGAACCGCGGTGGAAAAAAGAACGACGAAGGAACGAAAAAGGCTGACTGGATGAGCAACGAGCGCGCGGGCAGCTTCTTCGAGAGATGGAAAGGCCCTGCCGCCGATTGCCGCATAACCAGATTAAGACCGGTTGGCTTCGTACCTCGCTTCTGGTCCTATCGATGTACATATAGGTCCATTTGTTCATAATTGTTTTAAGGTCGTTCGGGAGAGTCCGATTTTGTCGTTTTTCAAGCCGATTTGCCGAAAAAGTGGCGGATCTTCGATCGGAGATCCCCGCGAAAGGACTCGACTTCATCCTCGAGCCTGGAGCCTGGCGCATCGGGGACTCATTTTCTTTTTTAGGGCAGCTAAACAACGCGCAAAAACTTGTGGTTGGAATCGATTTTTTTAAAGGAAAAAAAGTACGAAAGTTCCACTGAATAAACGGTGACCATTGATCTTCAAGAGTCGGTCGAAATTTTGGTAAAATTCAGCGTTGTGGATTCAAGATGGCGGTTTAAAAACATTTTTGACATTCCCGTATTGAATCTTCGGGAAAATCAGCTGAAAAAGAGTAACTTAATTTCCCTACACGATCCACAAAAAAGTGATTCATGCAGTAGACCTTCGGGTATTTATATAAAAAGAAGTCAAAGAAAAAGAAGAACACGACCTATACATATACATTCGTGCAATATATAAAATACCTGGCCGCCTAATTACATCCTGACATTTTGAGTGACACTTCTCATTTATTTCTTCGTCGTTGCTTCTTATTGCCGCGATTCCACGATTGATGTGAGAGTGAGACAAACGTCACCGTAAATGTACAGGGTGTCCCGGAAGTCGATGCCGACAATTCATAATCGCATTCGTGAAGAAATTCCGAGACGAAAAGTACTTTGGTGTTTTTTCGTACGACCAAATCCTGACGAGTTATAGATCGTCAAAGTTTGAGCCAATCAGACGCGCGCAATCTCCTCCCCGAATCGGCCTTACTAAAACAATGAATAATCCGGCAGAAATTCGTCGGATCTACCAGTGTCTGAAGACTTTTTGACTCAAAACTTTGTTCCCTGGATGAATTATTGGCATTCTGAATTCCGGAACACCCGGTATACAGGATGTTCCAAAATCCGCTGTTAATAATTCAAAATTCGAATCCGAATGAAATTCCGAGCCGAAATGTATTTTAGTACTTTTTTGTGCGATCAAAACCTGATGAGTTATCGATCGTCAAAGTTTGACCCAATCGGAGGCGCGCTCTCCCTTCCCCACAGCTACCGCACGTGTCCCATTGGTCCAACTATATTCATTTATAACTCACGGGGAGTTTGTCGGATCGAGAAGTGCTTGAGGACTTTTCGACTCGAAATTTCAACCCCAATGTAGCATTAAATCGTCAGCATCCGGCTTTGGGACACCCTGTGTACATAGACAGTAAAATATATACTCGTGACATTTTTTCACACATTCTTCTTTCCCTCTCATCGGGTCCCTCAAAATCCAACGAATTTCCGTTTTCTTCGTAAATGTAATCAACGTAATTAATGACGACAAAAACGTTTTTTATCAACATTTGAATATCTCTAAATGATTAAAACTCTCGGAATTGTCCGAAAAAAATAAATATCGCACATTCATTGATCAAACATCCCTCGATTCATCTTCCAAGATTTTCTGCATGTTTCAAAATTCAATTAATACGTGCATTATTCACGAGCCTTTCTGCATATCAAATACCAGCCGCTGAAACATCGTTTCGGATGCCAAAAGACTCCTGACTCTGCCAAAAGACTCCCAAAAGGGTATATTTTTAAAAAGAAATAAATTTTCATAATGGTAGAAATATTGTTATAAATGATGCATTCTGGCTCTCAGATTTGTAGAATTCATCGACGTAATACATCGACATGGAAGAATCAAATGCTGCGTTATTCCTACAGAAAAGCCTCGAATGTTATTTACATCGTTATTAAACTGCGTCGGCAGTTTATATTTCATTTTGGATTCTTTCGAGTCTCCATCGTATTTTTTCGAAATTCTCGAATCAGCGTGTGCCCGTCGTGCGCGTGTCAGTTTGGACGACGATCGGTTCTCCAAGAATCAACACCAGAAATTCATCCACCGATCAACCTTTTAGTCATGGCTGTGTCTCTCGCCTTTCAACCTGTCCATCACTCACAATTGGATCTCTCTGAATAATTTTTTCCCCGCTCTTTCTATCGTTCTAATTATTATTTTCGATACGTCGTGTTTAAATCTCTCACACGTATACCTTCGTTCCCATTCATACTAAAAGTAGATTCGGAATACTCGTAAGAATTTGAGTATTTTTGAAGACCCTACCTGGTTTTCTACGTCCGACGAGTTGTGGTGAAAAAAATTCGACGGAGAGTTCTTTTTTATTGATTTCCGGTTTATTTATTCATTTTTCGATTTCTCATTAATCGTCAGAGGGTCGAGAGTCGTATTGAAACGTCAAAATGTATATCGATAACGTCAGCAGCTGCTTTATTCGCGAGTTTTGCAGAGATGCATCTTTAACCGCAGTTTTTTTAGTCATTTTTTCCGTACAGACTCTCAAAGCATTGATGTACGGTCAACGATTTTTTTCCGCCAATTTCGTTCGACGGAACAAAGTTAGTGGGACTTTTTGTAAATCAAGTCCAACGAGTTGTATTCCCAAGTCGATGTCTATTATTCTCTTCCTTTGTTCAATACAACAAATTGATTTTCGAATCAATGAATATACCAAATTTCCCCTCGCATATATTGTATCAAAAAAATCATCCAATTGACGATCGAATAACAAAAGATAACTGTAATGTTTCATCCCACTCTTTCCAAGTTTCGCGAGTCGCGAGCGTTAAAGCTCGATGAAAAAAAATTTCGAGCGCAATTTTCACGTCCCGATCGTTCTATTTCTCTCTTCTTTTTCGTAATATATTTTTTCTTGTATATTTCATGACAGAAATGTATTAGCCAATCAATAATTATAATGCATTCCTCCTTACGTGTCTCGCGATGACGAAATCATTCGATTATCATCGAAACGTCTTTTTTTAACTTTTTCTAAATCCAAACGATCGAGTTAAATTCACAACCGGGTTAATCCTGAATGCGAGACATTACCGTGACAATTTTCACGTTTCGAAATACAGGAATGATGGTTTTCCGAATTTCTCGACGTCCACGGGGGTCTTCTCGTTTTATCAATGCCGATATGCTGTGCGGGCCAAGGAAGAAACGTACTGCTCGCAAATCCAAGAGATATGCGGCGGAGGAGTTTGTTCAAAAGCGGTGGTCCAGCGAGATCTTTTGGTCCATAGAAAGGAGCGATGACTGGATGTATATATACATATACGCATGTCCATAATGTGGCACTCATCTCCCGACATCTCGGTGTAATCAGACACCAAAGAAGGACCGGGAGATGCGATGTAATTGAAAACATCCGCGGAGCAACTCCGCGACTCTATGATCAACGCCGCAGAGCAAACTTTTGAATGCACTCTTCCGATACACGTGTATAAAGGCAAAACACACAAACGAGGCATTTGCAAAATGAGATCGGTGAATCGCGATGTTAAATTCAAGCGCCTCCGCGATATTTCTCGAAACAAGAAACGCCACATTTCCCATCGGCGTATTTTCCGCAATTCATCGCACTTTTTGCATAAATAATCGTGATGAAACGCGCATCAAATGCGGTTTTTGTGAAAGAAAATTGATATGAAAAATTGTTTACTCCGCTGTCGAGATTTTCTCCTCCCAGGCGACTTTGAACGTGGAAGCTTCGACACGAGAATAACCCTGTTTTATTCACGATTTTTTACTCGACTCAAGGTTTTTTTATAAACGTAAAAAAAATTAATTTCTCCTTTCGCCGGGAAGAAATATCGCTGAATCATCGTTGCTTATTTGGCATCAGGCGACGTTGTATTTCTATTTTATTTTTTTATCGAATGAGAAATGAATCGAAAAATCAGGCACGGAGAAGAGCGAATCGTGAAAGAGAATATTATTCGTTCTTCGATATTTCGAATCGTCAAAAGTCTCGGCAACTGTACGAAATTCCGAAAAACAAAGTATCCCAGCATCCCGATAAAAATCCTCGAACGGCGGAGCTCTCTATTAAAAAAAAAAAACGAAAAAAGGCGGAAGTGAGTTTAAAAAAATGTATTTCCCCCGGGCGGATGCTGCTCGAGCGCGTTTGCGGACTCAAATTTGCGTTACGGAACAAACGAACGTAACATCGAATGAAAAAAATAAACACGACAAATTTACGAAAATCTCGAAACGCCGGAAGTTTAAACACCTACGAAAATTTCGAAAAGCGCAAATATATCTCGACGAATCTCTATCGAGGGTAAACTGAATCGAGAGGGATGCTCGGATCGGAGTGTTTGTAAAAAAAAAAAGGAAAAAGAAAGAAGAAAAAGAGAAGAACGCGATAATGCGTTTAAAAAATGGATTTTGCCCGCATGGATGGTGCCCGGTGCGTCTCGGGGATAAGTTTGCGTGAATATGGACCAGCAGCGTCAAAAGGAAAAACGGCGGCGTCGCCGCGCTGCCGAGAGGATGCCTTTGCGTTGCGCCCCGATGCGGTTCTCGATGCATGATCCGAGCAAAGTATCTCGATCTCCTCGCCGACATTTCGCCAAAGAAAAACCGGGAGAGTGAGCCGCCAAAGGCATCAAGAGAGCCACAAGTACGAAGAGCGCGAGGGGGGTGCTGCGGCGGAGCGGAGGGGTAGCTTCAACCGTACAGGATCGCGGGTTTTTCCTCTCTCATCTCCTCCTTGTTAATAAAATTTCAATGGGAAGATTTTCTCACAGTCTGCTCGACCTCAATGCGAGAGAAAGAGAAAACTAAAAGTACGCGTATCTCTCGCTGCGCGCCTCTGTACGTGAAAGCCCGCCCGCTGTGTACGCATGTGTATTTTCCGCGTTGCACGCGCCCGTATGCGGCGCATCTCTTTTTACGCGCACACACACGCGAGAAAAATATCCGCGTCTATATTTTATAAATGAATCTTTATGTTTGTTTATGCCTCTGTGGTACGGAAGGGGCGGGAGGGAGGGGATGAAAAAAAATGCCGAAAGACGAAACGCAGGACGAAGAGCGCGCCAACCTCCGACGTTTCCCGCAGCCGGTCCGGGGATGCTGTATGCACACTTTTCATTGCCTTTTTCATGCTTTTTTGCTGGTTTTTTTTCTCGTTTTTTCCATATTTTTTTCTACTCTGGACCAATCTCTGCTCTTCTACTGAGAAATGTGGAGAGAAAAGTAATCCATAGAATGACATTTTTCGACTTGCTTTTCTGTCAGTTGTTATTTATCATTCGATCAATTACGATTTAACAAAGATGAAATTGAACTTAAAGCGTGAAAAATCTGCGTTTGGACTTCCCGCGTACATATTTTATATTAATTCGTGTTTTTACTTGTAAAATAAGTGCGGAAAAAAAAATTCTACCCGCAACCGTCGTGGAACAGTCACCGTTTCGATATTCATCGTTTCATTCAAACGAATGCCAATGGAAATTGAATGGAAAATCATTTTAAAAATTGTACACCCATTCCAAAGAATTCAATCGACAATCGCACAGTGGCATAATTATTTTTTTCTCTCCACGGAAGAATGACGAGCCGCAAAATCGTATAATCAAGCCGCGGAAACCTCGTCATGAATCTTTTCAGCCTGCTCCTGCACGAAAATGTCGCTCCTCTCTTTTTTCGTCTTTCAAAAAACCGCCTATACACAGAAATCGTTCTGAAAGAAAGAGATAAACAAAATAGTTGGACACAACGAGAGTCTCGCATGGTATAGCCGCGAGTGAGTATCGCGTACGGAAAATCCATGGTGCAAACACCACGAGGGATATATTTTTTCATAAATAAACTATGGGAAAGGTTATTGGCGGCGAGGTGCTTTAATCTTCCTTTTGCGGTACAGCCGACGTGAGTTTTTCCTCTCTTCAGCAATGTATGATCCATTGAAATGTTTGAGAAAGAAAAAAAGATTGAAAAAACGCAAGAGGGAGGTGGGTAGGGAGCGAGAAAGAAAGAAAGATGGAAAAAAAAAGAAAAAAAAAACTTTAGAAAGGTCTCGGCGAATAAAATGGAGAAAAACTGAACGAAGAGCTAAAGTGGGGAGAGGGAGGGCGGGGGGGGGGGCTGCAGGGATGAGAAACGACTGTGGATACAAGGGGTGGCTCACCCCGACTCATTATGGCAACATGCGGTAAGTATGCGCGTGCTTAAGTCGTGCCGACAAGCCCTCAATGGGTAAGTATGGAGAAGCCGACCGAGTACTCTATATACCCGAGTACATATATAAATACACGTAAACATAAATGTAGATACGGTATACGTGTGTATGTATACACGTATGGGCAATTCCACGTGACAAGGGTCTGACGTTCACCACCTTAAGTATCGTTTTCCACTTGGAAATACGAAGCATGTTCGCCGTTCTCGCCAAAATTCGGCGATAAAACATTAAATCATAGCTGAAAAATCATTTGGCTTTTTTTCAGTATTTTTTCACACGCGATGGGGGGAATTATTATCGCGCGTTTTTTTTTCATTTTTTTAAATTGCCGACAGATGTGAAAATAAAACGAACGATTGTTTTCAAACGCGAAACGCGAACGCGAAATTTGCAAACGCGTGTCTTTCTCTCCGATGTTCCGAGTTCGAAAAATATTGTACAACAGTGGGTGAATGAAAATGACTAAAAGAAAAAAATGTAATAAAATCGTCGAATCGAATCCTCGAATATTGAATTTACACATAGAATGCCCCATATCGTATATATTACCCATAAATTAAATATGTGTACATGTACATTCATATACAGGGGGTCCAAAAACTCGATGCTAATTATGTAAGGTTAGACCCGAGATGAAGTTCACAGTCGATCTGTATTTTAGTATTTTTCCCTACGACGAAAACCTGGCGAGTTATCGAGAGTCAAAGTTTGAGCCAATCGGACGCGCAAGCTCCCTTCTCCTGCGGCTGCGGCAGGCGTCCTATTGGCCCAACTGTATTAACCGATAACTCGACGGGAATTCGTCGGATCGAAAAGCGCCCAAAGACTTTTCGACTTGGAATATCATCCCCTATGTATATGACATTAAATTATCAGCATTCATTTTTGGAACACCCTGTATGTGTTTCAAACACACACAGACACACTGTACATACAAATTGGGTTCTATGAGTTTGCTCTGCCGCAAGTGACGTGCGCTTCCAACATGAAAAAAAAAAAGATAGAAAAAAGAAAATAGAAAAAGAAGGCAAACATACACACAGGGACAGAGATTTTGTGTGAGTGCCTGGTAACATCCCTTATTTCGCGACGCAGCTCTCATTGCACGGATCGGTGCATTCGAATGCTCACTCACTCCCTGGGATATGGCGCACGCGCCCCCCTCCTCTTTATCCTCGCGCGCATCTACATGTACATTCTGTGAGATACCGCTCCAGGTGGTTGCATCCCTTAAAAAGCCTATATACAGCCTGTGTGTGTATGCACTTATAGTATACATACACCGAACGACTCTTAGTACACGGGCCCGAATCTCTGTTCCGTATTAAACGCAAACATACCGAGAGTGTCGTTTTCACGTTCATTCCGATCAGCTAAACGAGATTTTATTTATTTTTTCCTACTTTTGTATCAACCATAATTATACGAACATGATTTTTCGAGTCGACAAATTGCCGATCGGGAATCAGCGATTTTTCAGTTGAAATCTTTGGTATTTTTCACCCTTTTATTCAAAAACGAATTATCGTTGGAAAAATTACTTCTCCCTCGGTCATTTGACCGGCGTCGCGAGAGGCTTCTCTTTTCGTGTGATTCTTCGTGTCCATCCATTTTTCTCCCACAGTTTCTCATTCGTAAGATATAAAAAAAAACAGCCAATCGAGTGTCCAGTTTTCCGGTAAGAATGGAATAAAACAAAAATTCGAAAAACATGACACTACTCGAAGACCAGTGATTTTCGATCTCCGGTTTACCGAGTCACAGATTTTTCGCAAACTAGCTCCGAAATGGGTCCTTCGAAGCAACGTATCGAATTACCAATAACCCTGTGGATGCACGTATAATCTTGTCCCTTTGGTAATCCTCGGCTCTTTAAGAACCAACGATACGTCCAGGGCGATCTTCGAGTTCATTTATTCGGCGTGGGTTCCATCGATTTCCTTGCTGATGAAAAGATCACGAGCCATGGACCATACATCGTCACTTGTAAGCAAAGAGAAGGCGAAAGAACGAAAAGAGAAAAAAATTGCGTTCAGTGAGACGCGATTTTAAGGTGGAAAGAGAGAAAAAAAAACGCGCGAGAGAGAGAGAGAGATGAAGAAAGAAAAGTGCTGCGAATAACGTGCTTAAGTGCGATCATCCGACCACGGATTTCAATGGACGCGAGACGGCTAAACACGGTGGGATACATTGGGATTGGATATTATATAGGTGGATAATGCTGTGTACGCTTCACGAGGATCTGTCCAATAATAAGGAAGCTTTTGAGAGTCCAGGGTGTATTGGGATGGCGTACATACCCCATGGTACGTTATATACTATGTATATATATATATATATATATAATGGAGGAGACATATCGGTACCAGGACCTCCTCGAGAACGAGAGGAAGATCCGACAAACGGCACAAGGATCGAGATGGAGCTTAGAATCTCTTATATATATACGAGATAAAAAATAGTATCCAGTCGATATATATATATATATATATATTAGTGTGTGTATATAACGTAGAAGAAAGAAGGACAGCAAAAGTCTTGGTGCTTGGTCCCAATGCCGCTTTCTACCAAAATGATGGAAGACGAAGAAGAGGACGAGGAAAAAGATGAAGAAGAAGTTGGTACGCATGGATAACTTTTGCAGCCTCGCGATGCCGACAATAAATGCTCTCGCCCATATCCACAGCCCACATCGTTCCTTTCACTCCTAGCATTCCCTCTCGGAGCAGCTAAGAAGCCAGCTCCTTTTCGGCTGCTTTCACGATTTTACTGTTCACATATGCGTCTGTGTGTGTGTGTGTTTTTTTTTCCTTTTTTTTCTTTCGTTTGTGCATAAAAACGCCGCGGTGTGCATTACTTTCCCGATTGAGCTCCGTGACGTAAACGCCGTTGAGCTTTTGTTCATCCACAAAGGACTGTTTGCCGACACAATTTTCCGAGATTAAGGTACCGAACCGAGTCCGCCTTACGTTTCGTGGCATTCGTGCAATACATTTTCAGCCGTTATTTTTGTGCAATAATATTGAACTACATGCCATTATTATTACCGTCGTCAGGATTGTTGCGAATAAACGAATTTTTCGGAAGATATCGTCGAGTTGTATTAAATTGGAAAATTCGTCCGTCGTATATTTTTCTCGATACCAATTGGGACATAATCATTTATACACAGATGTATATAGAAAAAGATGATATATTTCGCTTTATAATTATTGCTATTGACTATTTTAATCACGAATAGCGAATAAACGTGGTATTTTTCGATGAATTTGTTTATTTATAATAATAATAATAACGTCAATAATAACGCCATTATTTACAGTGTGATAACGATAATAAAGCATCGGTGATAAAAATACCGGTGATCATTTTTTAATCGTACGTGTATGTGTACATATTTTATGTATAAATGAACGTACACGAGTGTGTTGTACCACCTCTATGGCTGTTGGTAGCACACTTATGTAAGCAAGATCGAATCGTTTGTGGTAAAGATTGTGCGGCCGACTATGATGAGCCGCCCCCGTTCTTCTCTCTTCTCACGTGACAGCAGGAGAGGAAAAGCGACGAGGTAAAGAGAATCGCGCTGCTGTGCTGTTGCGCGTCCAAGCTCGATGAAAAGCTCGCTCATGCGAGCTCAGGCTCTCGCCGCTGCGAAATATTTTCCTGTATTGGAAAATTCAATGGCTAGTGAATTGTCATAAAATAAAAGTGTTTCCTCTGCTCTCGTACCTACACACACAGGCTACATACGTATGGTATATCGTACGCGCTTTCAGGAGGGCGGCAAAATATATATTTATCGCTCGAATGCAGATCAATAGCTCTTGCACGAATATAGATATCGTATATATTTACACACTCACATTTTCGTTTGAGGTAACGTCGAAATGGCATTGGCTTGTGGGAACAATATACACGCGTATTAAAATGCAATATGTCGGCTTGTTCCGACTGTTTTTATCATTATTTTTATAATTATTGTTCTTATATTATTTGTGTATGATAAATCGTCTTTGTTTTCATCATGGAAGGGATTAGAACGTTTTTAATAATCTAATTGTACATTCTTGTGGTAAAAACGCGAAAAATATGGTTTTTTTTTCAAATAACAATGCACAATTTGGCATAAGCTTTCTTTTCAGAGGCTGAAAACGTTGAGGACTTTGGCGGTGTACTCTATCGACAAACTGACGCGGGAGAAAAAAAGATGGAGAGGAAGAAGAAGGTTCAACATTCCTAGACAGCTTACGACAGTGAGTAGAAGAGTCTACCGCTATCGTATACGGCCATCGCTCTTTCGATTCTTTTTCCCGATCCAAAAAAAAAGGTGGCGGATTTGTTTCTCGGGTTTCTTATCCGCTGCTCTCGCGCAGCAGGCATTGACGGGAGGAGCCGATGTATGTATATAGCACTATGTAGATGCTGCTCCCATCCCTATCGCTTCACTTTTCGTTTGAACATACGTAGACCCCGTCAGCGATCGAAAAACCAACTATTATTGCCTATATTTACGATCTTTCTGTTTCCACGGTTATTCCATCGGCTTATCCGTCGCCGCGACTTTTTCCATATGACAGAATCCATAAAGAGTGCCCAAAGACGATGGACAGGTAACAACAAGCGGCGAGATGAAGAGTCCGCGCATATCGCATCTGTAAAACGTGTCAAGCTACCGAAACACATTCTTTTCCTCGTGGATATATCCATTAATATACTATATACATAATCCCGTCGAGTTATTAGTACGTGAACAGATTTTTTTCCCCTTTTAATCACCAAGAAGAAGATCCTTATTCGAAAAAATTTTTCGAACATTGAGACATTACGATATTTCTATTTTTGATCGTTCAACACGCCGTGTTGCAAGGTTCGGTTCGCCGAAAACGTGAGCGGTGTGTTTTCCGTACGCTCGAGTCTAATCGAATTGTCCGGGACATTAAACGCACGTGACCTGTAGAATCGTTCCATGATACACGTCACAGCTGGTGTACGAGCTGGTTATGAGACGAGCTAAAAACTCCCCATAAAAATCATCCGATCAATTTGTTCCGTGGAACGACACCCCCGACAGATTAGATACCGGTAGGGGACACATCCCGGAAAGGCGGTCCAATGTCGGGGCGCACGATCCATTTTCGAAAAAAATGTGTATTTTTCAAAATATACCGATATATTTCGCAAAGACGATGAAATATAAAGAAATTTCATGAAATTCCAAGTCGAAAAGTATTCGGGCACTTTTCGATCCGACCAAGTGCCGCCGAGTTATTGATCGATAAAGTTGGACCCAATCAGGCGCGACCGTTTCGCCCGCGGAGCAACGTGAAGTTGGCCGCGCTCGCTTCCGATTGGTCCAACCTTTATCATTGAATAACTCGCCAAGTAGTCGTCGGACGAAAACGCGCCTGAATACTTTTCGACTCGAAATTTAATTCTCAATCTGACATTCAATTATCAGCATTGAATTTCAAGACAACCCTGTAAATTCACGTAGAAAGATCGAATGAACGATTATCCCATTGATATAACGTATTATACGAAGCGTGTATGTCGCTCCGTGCGATTTCTCCGACTGAATTTTTATCCCATGATTATCACAGTACGAATTCTATTCATTATGCAAATGGCGGGGGAAAAAAAATGAAAAAGCTCGGGTACAAAACGAAGCTGTTTGCGGGTCTTGTATGTATATACCGGTAGCGCCGCAGGTCGACCGGGCGTTATAATATCATACGTGTATGTGTGATCGGCAATTCAATACATATAACCCCGTGGTGGGCTTTTGCGAGGGAGCTCGAAGAAGAACCGGCATTGGCAAAGCATTCCGGTGCGTCAGGGTTCACCAAGTCGAGTGTGATGGTCGTTTTTGAACGTATCCAACCAACTGTGGATGAGAACGAACGTGTTGGAGCGTTTATACGTGCAGGGTTTCGTGCTCTCGTGTGGCAGCGAAGAAGCAAAGAGGCACACGAAGGATGAGGGCAAAAGGAGATACCAGAGTACACGAGAGAAAGAGAAAAGATAAATCAGCAGGACGCCTGTGCGGTTGGACGAGAAGCTACCGTTCCTCTGGGACCTGGACGGCGTTAGCACGGTGTTGGCTCTTCTTCATCCGGACATCGAGCATTATTGTATGTATAATAAGCATCCACGAATATCGAGTGCAAGCAAACAAAGGGCTTAACCAACGTCACGTCAGGTATACTTTATCTTACGAGCTACGCCTTTTTCCTTGCCAAAACCCCCATACGTATTATACCCGGACTGACAATGAGCCGAGGCTCATCATCGTCGTTATATACACTTTGCCACTCGTTTCACTCATCATTCTCTTCCTCGGGAACAGTATACATACCGTGCATGGTTTGTGTATGAATATTAGGGTGTTTTGTATTTCAGCAACATTTTTTTTGGTTTGAGAAACGATTTTGTTGGAACCCATTGGAAAATTCAATTTCTCGCTTAAATAACATGGGAAATTAATGTTTTTTTCATTCAATATTATTTTTGCCTGTTCAAATTTGTATCCAAGGGCGAAAATACCGATGGTGCATATTTTCACTCTGAGGAACATTTCGTTGAGAATTTCCGCATCTACAAAGCCTCGGTATTTGCTTTTTATATTTTAAAAAAATGTCCGGATAGAGAGAAAGTATGTAGAACGAGTGGAAAGCTTCTTTTCGTGTTATTTAATCAAATTTTCCTTATAACATCTACTCAACATGGACGAAAGCGAAAAATTATTGGCGAAAAATGAATGAAACACCCTAATATATGTATAAAACTCCGCTCGTGAATGTGCCATCTTTCTGGGACGAAGGCACAGCACGAAGAAATTCCCGCTGGCCTTTCCGACAAACTCTCGCTGTCGTTGCGTTCGTACGCCGATTCGTACGTCCGTACGAATTTCATCGCAACGGATCACAGGGATATGTCCGTCGTTTCGACGCTCCAACCGACTGTGTTAACTCGGCAAAACGACTCTCATTCGATTTCTCAATATGCTCTATATAGAAGAGAGGGAGAGAGAGAGGACAGCGACGGAGAGAAAAAAATGAGCAAACAAAAATGGCACATCGAAGGAACAATAAAATGCCTGGAGATGTGTCTCAGGCTGCTGCGGATCCTGGGACTCTAAAAAATTCACGTTTGCAGCATGGTGGTTGGAAATTCGATACATCCTTCGAACGGGCTTGTTCCCGAGCAAATTTGCAACAAATTTGCCCGAACACAGTGGTACTCTAAGATCAGTGAATCTCGAGTTATTCAAGCTTTTTTCATATGATATTTTTTTAAACTTTTTCAAGTATATATCTTTTTTTTATTTTCATAAATTCAGAAATGAAAGGCCACGGATCTTCTGAGAAGTAGATTTTTCGAAAATTCAATATCAAAATCGACGATTGACGATAGAACGTATTTTTATTTAGACGCCAAACATTCTCGCGTCTAGATACTAATTTTCGAATACAAAATAAATCTCAATACCGTCGTGAATTATCGAGAAAATCGTGTCAACCTTGTCAGAAACGATGAGTCAATAAATAAAGGGGATGAACGTTGTGAACGTGACTCGCGTGTAAATTTACAGATCGCACGATGACTCTGTTAAAATTGACAATTGACCAATGGTCCTTCATTGACCAATGGTCCTTCATTCACTGGAATCTGTACATCTGGAAGAGGGTAAAAGTCATCTTTCGAAGATTCATGATTCCCCCTCGAAGGTTTTGACACACGTAATATCTAAAGAGCCACGGTAGCTGTTTGAAAAATATATATACATATCTACACTCGTAAAGGGACAATTGATTCTCCAAAGACACGGATTTGTGCTGTTCAGGAGTCGATGGGAACCATTGGCCACGCCGAATGGAACGTTTTAGTTCCGGTTGGAGTCCATTATAATTGAGGGACTTCTCTCGAAATATATAGCGACGGAACAGCATCCATACAACAGATCTCGAGAGCTGTAAAGCTCGTGAAAGATCGTTAGCCACGTTTACCCATGAATCTGCTCATTCATAAAATATCTCAATTCTCCCATTGACAAATGGCTGAAAAAAATGTCTCGTACAGCGCGTCTCGATCTTTTCTCATAATGGACAGATCTCGCATCTCAGTTTGTATCGCTCCAAAAGAATTCCTCCTGGCTCCCGCTGGATATATATTCGCACCTCGAAAACGTGGATGACTACTCCCGTGTCTCTTACGTTTGTACTCGTGGGTTCGACATATTCAGCACGAATTTTCTCAATGAATAACACACATGGGGCATTCCGTGTCAATTTTCCCAGAGTCCGACGACGATGTCGTCTTCGAACTGCAAATTTCTTTTTCTCCTCGAGCGACAACGTTCTTGTCTCCGTCTTGAGATTTTTCCTGAGCTAATCAATCGAAATAACGCACGATTTAAGTAATACAACTTTGTCTAGCGATTCCACGCGCAAAAGTTTTATTGATTTACATTTATCAACCCCTTTTTAACCGTATTTTCATTGCCAATCGATATTGCTCGTGTACTTGACAGATTTTACCTAGATTTTGCCAAATGAGCAAAAACATCGAAAAAAAAGAGCTGTGATTCGATGAAGCAACAAGTTATCGACGCTGTGAGCGAGAATCAAAGAGGGGTGAAATTTTGCTTTTTTCAAATTTGCAATCGCGTCAAACGCGTGCCGTGTACAGAAACGGATGAGGGGAAAATGCCAACAGTGAGCTATGGAATTGCGGAGTGGCATTTTCACACTGTTTTCAAATTCCATCGTGTATTGACAATGATCGTTGTACGAAGAGGGCTTTAAACACACATTAGTACGGTATTTCCGAGACTATATACGCACTCGAAAAAAAATAATGTCTACATCTATATTTACAGACGCGTAAGCATGAAGTGTGCATGATAAAATGCAGAGGGAACGAATGTAAAAAAAGGAGGGTTGAAAAGTTGAGATCGGAGCGAGGGGTAGGGATCATGAAAAAGGGTGCAGAAATCGCGATGGCAATGGGGTTTGCATTTCGAGGGAGCGAGCTTTTTTCGTTCTTTGTCCCGTTTCTCCGACTCTCCTCTTAGTTAGTCGCTCTTTTACGATCCGTGGACCAAGAGTCGAAAGACGGAAAGGGGATATTTTGATCCCGCTATAGAGCCTGTAACAGGCGTAACGCTTTTACATATTATGCGATAGGCGAGGAGCCATAAAGGATATATGGAAGAAGGACGATGAAAAAAATAGTCCAGGGAAAAGGAATTTTTGAAACTCGTGCGTTCGTCCCTTTGGCACATTTCGTAAAATAATAATGACAGTAGCAAAGATTGGTTTTATTATTGAAAATAATGGCAATCTCGGAGGAAAATGACGTCATCAAAGTGACAATTCATTTGACGAATAAGTAAATTTACACTCGCGTAATTATCGTCAGTGATTATAAATGATAATATTCTATGATAATTTTTATTACAATTCCTATTCCGAGTTCGAGAGAGAAAATCCAAAAATGCGATATTGTTATTCGTTATATCATTATTTTTATCATTATTATTATTTCATTACGCTCTTATACGTGTATCCTGCAATAGAGGCTGGAAGCTGTAAAGGACATCCGAAACAGGGACCATGAAGAAAATAGCAAAGAAAAGAGGCATTCAACGTACACACTGGTGCCTTCACCCCTTTAGGATATCTTGCGATAACGATCGGTTTTATTGTTCGGAACAATGAGAATTTCGAAAAATATGAAATTAACAACGAGAATTTCGATAAATATGAAATTAACAACAAATTTGTAATATCAAATTGACAATTTCCTCGATAATGATGATATTCAATGATTGCAGATAATATTAATAACAACGCCCTTAAGGGAGAAAATTCAATGATACAATTGCGTGCCCTAACGAACGAAAACGTTAAATACGATGTTTAGGTTATTTCGAGAGAGGAACATTCATTAATTTACTGAATCGTGAGCGATGGATTTTCATTCTGAAATGGATAATAATTATACGTGTTACGCTCCTGACAATGAGGTGAAGCACCGCACAAGCCGTCAGCTGATTTTGCCGCGAGTATTACACTGCCTATCGCTGAGGTTCGCTGATTACGATTTTGCTGGCGGTAAACATCAAAGTGTCCGCACAAATAGAGGCACGTGCAAATTTAATTCTCGCTAGAGCATCTGTACATATAAATATTAACGTGGTACAACGATCGTTGAAAAAATATTCTTTCGAGGACGTATTTTTTTTTTCGAATTACGATTAAAGATTGAAAAAAAAGGTAAGATAATGCACAAGTTTCATTTAGATCCTGATTCTGAAAAATATATTTTTTTCCCTCGAGGGAGAGTTACTTCTCGATAATTACGTTACTCCTTCGAACCCGCTTCTATTCGTTTTGCAAAAAAGTGCAAATTATTATATATAAAAACAAAAATAGAATAATAGTTGCGGAGAAAATATTTGTTTCAAACGCGTCATTCTGCGTCGTGGTAAAATGATGTACAAATTTTATTGACATTTTAATGACAAAAAAAAATGTCTCGATTTCTTCCGAAGAACGCAGATCTTCTCGCGGTCGAGGGAGAGCGTTTTTTCCTCGATAATTGCGTAATTGTTACCCCCTCGAATTCACTCAAATCCATCTGACGATTAAAATCCCAAGATCCATATCTCGTCTCGAAATCAAATCGTCATGTACACATATTATAGAGAATATTTTCGAAAATTTCGACTACATGCTTCTACATGAATTTTTTGACGGATAGAAGAGAGGGGAAGGGCGTCACAGCGCTCCTCAAGGATCATCTTTCCTGAGCGGCTCGAGATCAGTCGCAGCAATATTAGGAGCAGCTTCAGAAAAACCTTTTCTTCTTCTCTCTTTCTCCTCTCTCTCTCTCTCTCTCTCGCGGGAAAGGATCAGATGTACCGCTAGTTTAGCAGCAGGTCACGAAATTCTTGTAGGAAAAGGTCGAGATGCGCAGTGTGCACACGAGAGGAACTCGATATTATATTTGTCACCCTTGAGTCAGGTAGATGATCGCGGAGGCTGCCTCTCCTTTACCACACAAATGCGAACCGACAAACTCGGTGAAAAGGGATTATGGGTATCCAAATATCCAAGTCCTTGGTCATAATGAGGCTAAGCGGTCAGAAAAGAATATATACATAAGTCTCGTATACCGGGTGTGGTATTGCTAAACGATTTTTGTGGTTTTCCATGCTCCCTCCTTGACGAAACTTGGCCCAGTGCAGCTTCAAAGTGCAACCCAGTTTCCATCTTTCTCTCTTCAAATATATGAATATATATATATATTTTTTTTCTTTCTTTTTCTCTTAAATTTCACCCTACGTGTTCACCTTTCCTCCGATTGTCATAGATTTCAACGTGGACTGTGACAATGGTCCGAAGAGCAGTGTCCTCATGGCTTCATTACACTTAACGAGAGGCTTATTATTTAAAAAGGATTAACGTTAATTCTCCAAAAGTATTTCGGGTATATATTTTACCGCGCCGTGAACGCAGGGCAAAAATACAGGAGCAGCGTATCAGGAGGTGCTCGTCGGGAGAAATGTCGAATCTCGTTATTCTTCGAGCTCTAAGTTTGCGAAAAATTGTTGGTTTTGTGTTGTTGTACTCGGAACGATTTCGTCGTCGAAGCATTCGGCTGTAGCTCAACGCTGACGCATTTTTGCTTTTGTTTTCCGCTGCAAGATTCATTGGAGATGAGAAAAAGACATTTTCACAGGCAGCGACAAACACGAAAAGATTTTGGCGCGTATTTGAAATCATTCGAAAAATGAATGTCTACATTTTTATTGACGTACGTTTCGAATTATTATTCATTGTGATACCATTGATTTCCTTATTTGCGCCATCACGTTTTATTCACGCATTTTTCAAATTATTTTATAGACGGAATAATTGAATAATTTACTGCCATTCATTAGACGTTAATATCGTTCATTGTCATTATTATTTTCTTTTTTTTCTTTCATTTTTCTCAACCGGTGGAGGAGAGAGGAAACGACAAGGCGATCTCGCGCCTCATCTTCGCTCGTTCCTTCGCTTACAAATAAAATACCGTTGACACGATGATGGATCGTGCTTTTGCAACGGTATGAACATTTTTACGCGCCTCGACTCTCGGACGTAACGATGCCAATCATCTCTCATACTCTTTCGGTTGCATACAAGAGTTCCCATCGAAACGCGATTAACGCAATGAACGTAAGTGATATCCGCAGTCGTCTGTCGCGCTAAAATATCATTTTGCAACTGAGAAAACGATGTTTGCTATAATTGTCGAAAACTTGTATCATTTTCTTGTTTTTTGGGAACGGAATCCGTGAAATTCTCTACGGACGCGAAATACGCGCGTATCGCAAAACTCTCGTTTATAAAATTGTTCAATCGAATTTCGATGTAATCTTTGAAAACTTCTCTCCGCGTTGAAATTTTATTATTTACGTTGGAGAAAAAAAAACATCGATTTCGACAATTGATTTTGGAGCTTCTTCGAGAGCCGAGACCGTTACATATTTATCGTGGAATTTAGCAGTACGGCAAATTACATGCCTGTAATATACAAAGTTAAAATTGTCCTCGTGGGCACGTGGAGGAGATGGAATTAGCATCGAATCTCGATGACAATGTCGAGATGACAGAAGGGAGAACAAGTCGGACAGAATTTATTGCCGACCCCAAAAGCACTGGATGGCACCACAATGGGCTTTAATGGCCATTACATACATATATGTATATATAAAGAAGAGATTATATTAGGATGAGAATAACTTAGCACGAAACTATGTAGCAAGTACGAGAGGGTTAGAGAGGTTCATTCGACGTTAAGTTGCGGCTAATAATTACGGTCCCTCTGTGCAGGCCTACAAATCTTGTAGCACCGCCCACCTGCCCTGAAGATATATTCTGTTATATCGGTAGCTCATTGCGGTCGGAAGAATCATCATTTCGCGCACGTGCCATTGGTAGTATACATATATATATATATATATATATATATACTAGATATATATATTGCCAACGAGAAGTCGGAGGACGTCCGAATAATTAGAGTTTTCCTATTATGAAAAATGAACAGTTGTTTTGCGATAGAAAAATGATTACCGCAATTCCACGATGATATGAAAATTAAAAAAAAATAATCGATTCGGTTTTGTGAAAACAATGGAGTGGAAAAAAATTCGAAATACGCGAATTCATTAAAGAGATTCATGGGAATCGAACGGTAAAGGAAAGATCCAACTTTGTGGCTTGGAATTCCACACTGTTTCCCTGGAAGTGTACAAATGATTTTTCAACAATTTGAAAAATTTCAGCAAAGCTATAATAAAATGCGACGCTCAGAGTCAAAAGCGTTTCTTGGAGTCAAGATAGTGTAAAAATGATCTTGGACATCTTCTTTCATCTTTAGGTAAATAATTCTCGGCCCTAGAAGCATCCAAATAATTTTCAAATAATTATCAAATTTACGATATCTCCATTTCAGTGTAATTCCATAAACTGTTCGTTCAAATGTATTAAGCCGGGGAAGAAAACGAGAGAGACAGAGAGAAACATCGACCTCTTGGTTCATTCTCGAAGTAAATTTGAATAATACGCGCAAATATTGACCGAAAAAAGAATGAGGAGAAAATGAAAGAATCATCCATAAAATCCATCTATAAAAAGTTGTTTTGATCCAGAATTTAATTATCAATCTAAAAAATATTTCGCAATTGTTGCCGTTTTATTCACGATGGGTCGGTGATGAGCAAAGTCACGAAATTCATGAGGGACTGGGCTCGTACGGATTTTCTTCTTCTGACAGTTGCCAGACTGTGACAGGCCAAAAAATGTATTGATCCATCAGTTTTACAAAAACCGTAATAGCAGACCCAATTAAAAGAAAAATCGGATTAACGTAAGTAAAAATGTTAAATTACACATTTTTATTTTGTAAATATTTATTTTCGTGAATTGCTACTTCACAATTCTATTTATATTTGTCATAAATATAATATATACATAATAATATAATTATTATAATTATTATATAATATAATATACTTATACATAATATAATGTAATATAAAATAATACACTGTATATACATTAATAATATTGGATTGAGGTTTAAAAAGACATTTATTTTTGAAAATTTGGAGACTTTAAAGGTGCTGTTATAGACGGTGGAATGTATAAAAGTTGTTCAACGTTATCGAGAAAATTGAGGTCAGCTCGAAGTTTGAAAAACATGTTATTCTTTGCTACGTGCTTTTTCGAATTCATTTCGTACGCAAGAAGTGTATTAATTTTTCCTTATTCTTCAACGTTATACATCGATCACGTATGTTCTTATCGTTATTTTATGCAGAAACATTCTTCCTCATGAAATATCGACTATTTGTTCAGCTTTACTCATCAGCATCGGTAGAAATATTATCAAAGTACCACTAGCCGTTGCGTAACGTCGACACGCGTAAAGAACTCGGTGAGTGAAAAATACAGCGAGAGAAAAGTAAATATGCTTCCACCAGAAATCCATATTTTTGTCGTGTGACTAAATAGATACCGAATTATATAAATGATGTTTTATAGAACACTCGAACATCGTCAAATATTGTTGGAATTTATCGATCACGTAGAAGCATAAAATAACCTAATGCGCACATGAATACTTTTGTTATATCATTTGCTCGTGTCGTTGCCACACGTGTTGAGATAAAATTTTCAAATCGAGCATTGAAAAAGATAAAGGTATAAATAGTCAAGTCTGATGGACTACATCCACGCAGTTGAAAGCCATCTTTTCGTCGTTAACGCCACTTGGCTCATTTTTCTTCTTCGATATTTCGTGGTGATATTAAGATAAAGTCTTACGCGAGTGTCAGCTGAAAACAGTTGAAAATTATTCTCGTACTTCACCGTAGATATGTCGCGGTACCATTCGGTCGTTGTCATTTATTTAATTGTCCTGGTTATAGTAACAGTTTGTGCAGCACAGCAGGAATTCGCGGGAATCAGTCAAGAATTTGGAGGAAATCGCGTTTCAGTACAACAGGTAAATATTAAAGAAATGACAATCCAGATGTTGTTTGTAACGAAAGGGTAACTCCTAATCGTGATCAATGCTCATGTGAATATCGATTCCGGCCTATTATCAGGTTGCTGAGAGACCGTTCAAGCGACGAGTTTCAAGGCAGGTCAGGACATCTAACGAGCTATGTGGAGAATCCTCATCAACGGGTGATACGGATGCTTTGAGGCTGGAACTTACAGGGGCAGCCGAGGGGGAAACATCGGTGAGTCTACTCGCGATTGTAAAAAAAGAGGCGGATGAGAAATCGGACAATCAATGGGACGAAGCGATGCCGTTTTTTCCCGGAGAGTTCCTGAGGGCGGTGAAAGAAGAAAACCCCACCATGGAGGTCGTTAGTTTCATCATGACCGAAGAGTCGATCGAGGCATCGGAGAGTCGACAATACAAACAAATGTCATATTTAACTACAGACGTTCAAAGAATGATAAAGCAAGAGGACGGCGCACTGGAAAGTGTCGTGTTTATTGTAGAAAAAAAAACAGGACGGGGCCGAGAACAGTTGGAAACAGAAAATCCGAGTGAATTAATGGAAAAACGGCGGAAGTGGAGAAAAACGAGAGAGCGCCAAAAACAGTTAGAATCGGAAAACCCGAAAAAAGCAGCGAAGAGACGGGCGATGGCGGGAGAAAAGACTAAAAAATTGTACAGAGAGCGCCAACAACGGTTAGAATCGGAAAATCCGGAAGAAGCAGCAAAGAGACGGGCGATGGCGAGCGAAAAGTCTAAAAAATGGTACAGAGAGCGCCAAAAACGGTTAGAATCGGAAAATCCGGAAGAAGCAGCGAAGAGACGGGCGATGGTGAGCGAAAATAATAAAAGGATCAGAGAGCGCCAAAAAATGTGGGAATCGGAAAATCCGGAAGAAGCAGCGAAGAGACGGGCGATGGTGAGCGAAAATAATAAAAGGTTCAGAGAGCGCCAAAAAATGTGGGAATCGGAAAATCCGGAAGAAGCAGCGAAGAGACGGGCGATGGCGAGAGAAAAGACTAAAAAATGGTACAGAGAGCGCCAAAAACGGTTAGAATCGGAAAATCCGGAAGAAGCAGCGAAGAGACGGGCAATGGCGAGCGAAAATAAGAAAAGGTACAGAGAGCGCCAAAAAATGTGGGAATCGAAAAATCCGGAAGAAGCAGCAAAGAGACGGGCGATGGTGAGAGAAAAGTCTAAAAAATGGTACAGAGAGCGCCAAAAACGGTTAGAATCGGAAAATCCGGAAGAAGTAGCGAAGAGACGGGCGATGGCGAGCGAAAATAATAAAAGGTTCAGAGAGCGCCAAAAAATGTGGGAATCGGAAAATCCGGAAGAAGCAGCGAGGAGACGGACGATGGCGAGAGAAACGACTAAAAAATGGTACAGAGAGCACCAAAAACGGTTAGAATCGGAAAATCCGGAAGAAGCAGCGAAGAGACGGGCGATGGCGAGAGAAAAGACTAAAAAATGGTACAGAGAGCGCCAAAAACGGTTAGAATCGGAAAATCCGGAAGAAGCAGCGAAGAGACGGGCGATGGCGAGCGAAAATAAGAAAAGGTACAGAGAGCGCCAAAAAATGTTGAAATCGGAAAATCCGGAAAAAGCAGGAAAAGGAGAGAAATAGCTAAGCGCAAGAGAGAAAGCCAGAAAAAGTTAGATTCGGAAAACAGAGAAAAGCAGCGGTGAGACGGATAAAGGGGAGAAAATATCATAAGCTCCATCGTGAGTGCCAAAAAGTCCCAAGAGAAGAAAATCCGAAATCAGCGAAAGCATATCCAACGAGAGAGTCGAGGAAAATGAACGTTACAAAATGAAACAAAATATAAAACGAGAAAAAACGAATAAAGCGGCAGAGCGGAAACGGGAGCGATGTCGTTGTTAATTGATATATCGAAATAACATTTACCAATGAAAATGTTATACGAAATAAATAATGTATAAATTATGTAAAAGCCATTCCAGTAGAGTGAATAAAACTGCATCATTGCCGCAAACATTCGTACCTTAATTTTCCTTCAGCGAGTTCCCTTCGGCATCGATCTTCCATTCTTCCATTTTCTTGCGAATGTCGTCTACATATTTTCGTTTCTTTTTCTCATTGCACAGAAGGAATTTCGTTTCGAGTGATGCAACTTGACTGAAGATTTTACTTGAACGTGCTCAGGAAGATTAGCATTGCATTGCGGTTTTTGTGCTGCATCTCTGGGTTTGGAATTCCGGATCATCCTTCAGGGGGTAGTTTACCGGATCTTAATCCATTTTTTCAAGGCATTTTTGTTTATAAGTATAGTCAAATTTATTTTAGAACTTGCAACTTATCATACAATATACGTACGGGTTTTAAGGCCATACAAAGCGATGCGATGTTTCGATTTTACAAAAACAAAAAAGAATTACCCCGATTGGAAAATACCTTGAATAACTTTAAGTCTGGTTTAAATTATATATTTAGTCCTGAAGGACAGGTCATCGCAATTTCAGCTGAATAGGTTTTTTTCTATTAGAACGTACGAAGATTGAATACGGAGACGAGAGTGAGACAAGACGCACGCGAGTCACGATAATTGTCTTGAAGTAATTACGAGCCAGACACACGGTTAAAGTTTACATATCTCCTCTCTTTTATCACTTCTGGATCCATTTAATTCTTACGATATAAACAAAAAGGAAACGTTTCTTGGGGTTAAGATAATGGGAAAATAATCTCGGAAGTTGTATTTCATCTCTACTCAAATAGTTTTGGACCCTGCATAATTAGCAGAACGGACAATCGCGTAATTAGCCAATTGTTCATTAAATTCATTGAATTATTGGAAATCTGTTTTCTCTGAAGGTTCGGCAGTGCATGATGAACGGTTTTTTATTTTACATATCTATAAGAAATCTTCATTTTTCATACTGAAATTTAATCTTATCAGTGAATAATAGTATAAAATGAAAAAAAAATGGGAATTACATTTACCAACAATAAGAGCTTATCGCTGGCAATGATTCTCTTTCGATGAAACGATGAAAATAATATTAATAATGCATCGTAATTTATTTCAATTTCGTTTTTTTTCTTATCATTGCTCGACATATATATATATATGCCTTTATTAGTATGATTTTTAATGTTTATAATTAGCGTTTATGAAAAAAACAGAGATCTCGTCATTTTTAAATTAAAAACAAATCCAGAAATACATCGCCGGTGAATTCACTGCCCGCAGAGCGTTGCTTTATTTAATACTACACACAGTCTTATCTCGTGCAATTCCTCCACGTTGTTATTTCGACGCGAGACCAACGTGATCATGTTATTCATAGGAACGAACAATTAGCAATTAGCTTTACACCGTGGGGCATAATACGGAAAAAAAAGATTCAACAAATTATTAAATTCACAGACTCTTCGGGACGAATAATAATACTAGTCGAACGGTGTGGAATGATACAATTACATTGAATGAAAATTTTGTTAAATTTGAGAAACATATATCGTGCACGTTATTATTCTGTATTTGGAAAAAAAATGGTCTATTATTGCTTGTTTTTCGATTGTTATTTTTCATAGTAAATGCGTTATAACGCTCGTACGATCATATTGAAAGGTCGTGACGAGTTGTAAACTTGACAAGATATGGAACGCGTTTCGATATGATGGATGAGGGGGCGGCCAGTTTACTCGCTCGAGACATGATCTCTTACGTACGGGGTGGTCCATGCTTTCATTTCTCGTTTCACCCGAGCGACGTGGAGCATTCCAGGTCAAATTGCGGATGGTTTTTGAACTTTGTTTTTTCGATTCGCCTTAACTTATCTTCTGCATTCTGTACTCTACAGTACTTTTAACGAATTTTTTTGCGAAATATCGCATTTTTTTCGGACTTTCTGAACAAAATTTGTCGATTTGATTTTTTCTCTCTCGTGTTTGGTTGTTCTTTTCGAAAATTTGTGCTGCAAAGTGGCGCATTTTTTCGCAAATTATCCATACGTTTCGTAATTAGATACCGATTTCTCCTACTTTTTTCTTCGCGAATATCATTCGCTTCATAATTATCCGTAAGCAACGGAAAAAAATTACTTTTACAACTGATTCCGCGCGAACGATTCAATGTTGAAAAAAAGTCGCTTGAATTCGTCGACCTTTCACGAAGTTACAACTAATTGAAGAAACATTTTTGAAAAATCCATGTTTTGAAAGTATGTTATTTGAGGTGAAGTGCCCTGTATATGCCGTATACCTTATAATTAACATCGCCATGTTCCGATCTGACTTCGATAGCTTTGTTTTTTTTTCTTTTACCACCTTTGATTATTTGGTTTTTTTTCCACTTGGTGTCTCGTCACTTTTGCGAGAGAGCAGCATGCGCGTATCGACACGAAAATGGTCCTGAAACCGGGTGAATCGCGCCGACCACCTTGCGCGCGCAGCCGCTCTCACCGGCGGTCAAGATATCTCGCTGTCACGTGTCACGATGACGTACGTTGCGCCATCTGTTCGAATAATAATAATGATGAAAAAGTTTCGATTATTTCAATCGCATTTCCCCCACGGAAAACATGGGAAAAATATGGAGAAGCTCTGCTGAGCAATAGCTGCCGGTTTTTTAGTTCGTACTTAATCGCGCTTTCCAGAGACTTACGTAAATCAATCTATTTTGACATTTTATACATTTTCAAATTGTGGAAATGGATAACAATGAAGAAAATACCTTCCTTATCGTCATGCGATATATGATTTTAATGAATTATCTTCTATCGAGTATAACTGAGGTTTCCAGCTACAGTATATGTTGGAAAACACAGATTTTGGTCCAAAAACGTTAAACCCCCAGTGGGATATACGTACAGCCATGCTGTTCACAATTTTACGCGTCGTGTTGCAAAACACACGCTTTCGGATCTCGAGGGAGAATCGCGGAAAGACCCTCACCGTAACTCCGCATTGGGACGCATAATCAATCGACCGATATCCGGCTGGAGAAATGTATATATATACATGTATACAGCAATATATACAAAGTGTCGCAAAATTGGATGCTCATAATTTAATGCTAGACTGGGGATAAAATTCCAAGCCGAAAAGTCCTCAAGCACTTCTCAATCCGGCAAATCTTTGTTGAGTTATTAATTAAGATAGTCGGACCAATAGGAGGCGTGCTACGCCCGCAGCAGAAATGAGGGCGCGCGTCCGATTGGCCCACACTGTGACAGTCAATAACTCGCCGACTTTTAGTCGTATAAAAAAATACCAAAATACGTTTCGACTCAGAATTTCATCGTGAAAAATATCAGTTTGAATGATTCACATCGAGTTTTGGAATACCCTGTGTACATTAGGATTCTTCATTTTGAGGCAAGCATTCGTCGATAATTTTTCGAAATCTCCATGAAATCTCGAGAAACCTCATTATTCAATATTGTTATAACCTGAAGTTAACATGACTTAATCTTTTTTCACAGCGTTTTCTTATTTTATTTCCGTTTTCTCGCGATTGTACCTCAGGATCATTTCTGAATGCACCAATACGATTTATTTGTTTCTACAATTTACGAAAATTACGATGGAAAATGGAGGTAAGGTGGATGCGAATTCGCGGACAAAGAACATCGAGTGTTTCGGACGTTTCAAGGTTTCAATACAATATCGAATGGCAATGGAAGCCTCGAGAGTACCGCAACGGTCCTAACTATTTTTGGATTGAGAGTAATAATTATTTCGATCGCAATTCCCAGAGACGACTTCTCCAGGTTCTCTCGTCTCTAAACCAACATAATTTTGTTCTATCTCTGACCTTGCGGAACAAATGCGTTGAAAACAAAATCAAAAAACTGACATCGAAGGAAAAAAGGCAGAAATGGAATTTGAAGAAAATGCATTGCAATAAATTTTTCGCACGAAACGAACGATCGAATATTTTCATTTGCAAAACATTTTTCCCATTTGTTTATAAATATATTAATGAAAAACAGTAATGTCGATGGCAAATTCGAATTTTCACGGTTTTCCTCGCCAGCCCGAAGCGTGAATGCGAGATAATTATGAAATTTGCATTGACGAATGATTCGGCAAGTCAGACGAACTAATGACGATGACTGCAACGAAATGTGTGTGAAAAAAAGATGCAGTACGCACACAATTACGAAAAGCTTGGTGATGCAATTACGCCATTGTAACGTGAACACGATCATGAAACAAAAAAAAACATGTATTTGTGTATTTGCCGATGTTATGTCGTATTTATATTACGGAAGGTGCTTGAATAACATGGGATTTCCGACAGAGAGTGAGAGTGAGGAAGGGGGGAGGCTCTCTTGTACGAGTAATCAATCAATTTTGTGAGATTCGCAATGCTGCTGGCCCTCTGTAAGCCGGTGCTGTCAATGGTGTAAAGGGAGGTAAAGGACGATGCACTCATATGTACACATACATGTTTTTGTATGCACGTCGTGTATGTACATATTGCACACAATTTTTTTCATACAAAAATCGTCTTATCGAATATTCCGAGAAGTTGTGAGTTAATAAAGGGTTTTCCGTTTGGAATAATAACAGATTTTCGTAGTTTGGTCGCATATTTGTCGATCGATGATTTTCTCGTCGTAGAATCAGTCCTCGGTTGCATAATTCTGTAATACCTGTAATTATAAATAATATAATAATGGTATATATTATTACAATATAATTAATGTGTGCAATTCAATCATTCGTAAAATTATGACGATATTGTCGAAATTTTTATTGTTAATATGCACAATAATAAACGCAGTACCATTTTTTAAATCATCTAATGATGAATAAATCAACGCGAGATAAAACAAATTATTTCGTGGCAACTGCAACACCTTTGACGGATCTTTATACTTCGTTACGGCTGCTGACGTTTATAATGCATCATCGAACCATATAAAGAGGGTGGAAAAATAGAGCGAAGTTGATCGAGGAAACTGTATGAAACAAGCGAGTTAAGCCGCGTTGTACAATGCAGATACTGCATATATATATATATATATACATATATATATATGTCTATCGTGTGTTGGCAGCGAGCATTCAGCCCTCACTCTCTCGTCACCCTCTTGGGAACGTGCAACACGTTTCGCGCGGTCCTCCCACCGGGAAAAGCTAACCAGCTCCAGTATTGTGTAAACACTAATTTCAGCAATGTCTCTATATACACACATATTATATATGTACATACACGGTATACTTCAGAAAATTATATTTGTTTTATAAGCCGGTATTTGCGTACGATTTTATTTCATACTCTCGTGCGCCGAGTTTTTTTGCATCCCCACTACCCGTCGTCGCATTCGCACAAGGGCACGGGGAAAGTGGCAAAAACCAGTGGCAAAAAAACATGATTTTCCTTCCCCACTTGGGTAACGTTCGATTTTCTTTTCCACTTTCGTACTTAAGTTTCAATTTAATCGAGTTTTGTTTAACAATTTAATTCTAAAAATGGAAATCAGCTGAGGAAATATAAATAATAAACTAAATGTGACTCTGTTAATGGCGGATAAGTTGCTTATACGTGATGCGATGAATATGTAATTTAATATCCTTACTCATTTATATTAATGTGCATCATGCATCAAAATATGATATAATTTATTGAATATTTTTTTCAATTTACATCATACCTACTATTATTGAATCTCCTGTTATTTCTATTTTAATTTCGAAAAAATCATTCAAAAAATATTCAATTGTCCGTCATTTCTTGTGTGCACGTAAGGTTTCTCATCACTCTTGAACAAAATCTCGGCCTGCATTTAACGAGCCGCATCGTTTTTACCACCTAGAATAAAACATTAAAAGATAGAATTTCAAAGCAACACAAAAAAAAAAGGAAAAAACTTGGCCGTTTCCTATCATTTCCTGTTTCAAGTTACATGTTTCGATTTTTTTTTCCATTACGAAATTCCCCGAAACTTCTTTAGCGGACGAGGAATTCTCGTTGAAAAAAAAATTCTTTGTCGAACTTTGTCGAACGTTGTATCCATTTATTCGTCATAATTTATGAGCAGGGAGAGAGCGATTCTTCACGGGCGCATTCGACGAGCAAATCGCTTGAGCGTGCACGGAAATATATCTAAAACGGGCGGAGGAGAAAAAGAGAAGGGAAAAAATGACAATTTGGATATTCAAAGGATGAACAATGAGAAGAAAACCCCGGTGAATGCTGCGTTAATATTTGAGTCGAGTATCAAGGGTGACGGAAGGGGGGGGGGGGTGGATAATGGTTTACGCTCTCCGTACATTTTCCGGAAATAATTGTACTCCTCCAGTGCTTCTTTTTTCATTTTTTTTTATCACGAAAAACGTTTTATTAATGTTACACTGAGAAAAAAAAATTCCTTATCCAATATAAGAAAAATATTTGATTTTCTGGAAAAATTTGTTAAACAAATGTAGGAAGAACCATCCGGAACACATGACTCAGGAGCATTGAAAATATTTCAGTCCCACGAAAATCTGGCGAATGAGGAAAATAATATTTTTTTTACGATCGTTTAAAAACGTACGATTTAAACTCGCCGTACACAGTTTCCGGAAGTGATTATGCTTTTTCAGCACACCCCATGTTCCTTCATCCCCCACCCTCCCCTTTATCAACCCCTAAATTTATTCCATCCTACGACGCAGCCACAATTATTACGACAATGACGCGATTCAACGATATCTCAAACAATAATAATAATGATTGTAACATTATCAACGGTGGAATGATAACGCAATGGACGTCTCGACCGAGAGAAAAACAGACTCGTATATGTCGAGGAACAAATTGATTGACCGCCCTCTCACTTGCCTCGATCCTTTGCTCGATCAACTTACAACCCGACACTTCAGCTTCAGGGGTAGGAAAAAACGACGGGGAGGGTTGTTTTTCACCAAGTTCGCTGATGGTGCAACTGGAAATGAGAGAAAGAGAGAGAGAGAGGGAGAGGATATGATCGCCTTCGAGGGTCTCGTCGTGACGACTCACGGGACTCGATCCAAAACCCCCTGCATCGAGAAAAAATTCGCCACGGCCAGCTGTATCCGAAGAGTTTACAGCACAAACGCGGTGACGAGAAAAAAAAAAGGAAAAAATCGGTTAAGGACTATCAGTGTGTGTCAACGGGGAATATCGCGTCCTCGTAACTTTTGTCATTTCAGATGTTTTTCCATGACCACGAATAATCTTATACGGATCTTTTCGTCTCTTTTTCCGAATTCCTCATGCCGTTATTCCACCTTAAGGATATTTTATATTCTTATTATATATTTTCGAGGAGTAAAAAAAAAGTTTTTTTTTCGCTTCGACAAGTATTCACGAGATCGATATGTTTTCAAAGTTTTCGAGCAATGTCAGGCACCAGGGGCGCAACCCTCCAACCCTCCCCCCTCCAAGTTTACGATGCTGAAGTTTCGATGGTCGGAGAGCAATGAAAATACGATTAAATTTTCATACCGCTTTTGTAAACCCGAACTAACGAAGAGAATTAAGTCGAATGACAGATTGAGAAGCAAAGATGATGAAAAAATCGTGTCATCGACTCAGCGAGGATCCCTCGGATCGAAATGTGCTTATAGACTTTTTGATTCGGAATTTCGTCCATGATTATGCATTAAATTATCAGCAGCTAGTTTTGTCACACTCTGTATAAATTATAAATGTCAAATTGAATATTTATAATTGTTCATAACATTCAATATCACGAAAGACACTGACAAATGCAGATGTAATACACTCGAATATAATTATAAATATATAGATGTGCATATATGAAGCAGAGTGTCGACGCATCGACGCATTGGGTCCGGCCACTTGAACGTGAAGGGTATATACGTATATTTTCACATCCCGTGGATAATGCGATGATAAAAGCGCCTCTCGACGCGGTTACGGGGGGTTACACTAGGAAGAACAGAAGGGGGTGGAGAATACTGATGGTGTATTTACGGTCGCGCGAGCGTGTCGAATTCGAGCGCGATTCCAAGTGTCGAGTTTACACGTGTAAAGCCAAAGAGAATCCCACCCTTTCACTTCTCATTTCGTTCGTTCTTGCATCGGCTCTCTCGCATACTCATTGTGACTCGGATCTGGTGCGGTAATGCATCGTTAATACACGTGAGCGGATTGTAAGCTACCGCGAGGTAAAGAAATACGCGCATGTTTCGTAGCATAAATCTCCTGAGAACAAAGAACGAACGAATAATCATCGTATCAACGAAGTCGAGCGATTACAGCCCTTATTCGAGAGAACGTCCCGAAAACGAATGTCGACGATGCAGAATCACATTCGGGATGAAATTCCAAGACGAAAAGTCCTTTGCCATTTTTCGATATCGTGAAAACTCACGAAGTTATGGATTGTCAAAGTTGCGCCAATAATCAGAGGCGCCTCGCGAGTTGGCGCCCGCCAGCCGGGCGCCAAATTTTTTTGGCGTAGCTTTCATCATCGATAACTTTGCAGGGATTCGTCATATCGAAAAATGGTAAAAAACTTTTCGCCTCGGAATTTAATTTTCAATCGGATGTTTCGTTATTTCGCTCGTTTGTTATTCACGAAAATTTCAGGTTCGTTTTTCATCGCGCAATATCTTCCGTTATTACGAAAAATCCGATCAAATCGAGTATACTTTTCCGATTAAAATTGGCGCGCTTAGTTTTTTTCCTTAACCAGCGGCTGATAATGAAGAGAGCTGGATTTTCGGTAGTACGTAAACAAAATTTATCATACCCTGATATATATAATATTCCTTTCAGGCAGAGAAAAAGGATGATAAGCATAAAGATTTCTTTATTATCAGCTTGAGGTCAGATTTGTAAATAAATGAGTTACATTATACTTTGTGATTACGTAGACATCGTCGAAGGAACATTATCGTGTCCCATCTGGAAAATTTACTCTTGAGCAACCCATGAAAAAAAATTCTCCAGCGTTTCAAAAATATACGATTGAAAAAAAATTGGACAAAAGATTGTTTTTTCCCAGTATCATGGTGATGCGTGGTTCACTCGGATAGCAACTTCATGGCGTCTAGAACATCTTTTTTTCTCGCACAATCAATCATAGTCGCTTCAACGATATTTAATAAAATGATCCTCACGCAATACCAATATTTTTTCTTATCTTACTTTTTATGGTACTACATTTTAGGAATACAGCTGATAAAAAGTAGGCACCATCTGTCAGCAAAAATGAGGTCATCAATCGACAATCCTATGCGAGTTAAATGAGAATCTCCAGCATAGTTACAATTAGAGATGATACAAAAATTGTAAAACAATTGTAAATGCATCGACTATTGATCTATTGATCGTAACGATGTGGAAAATTCATTGTAAAAAATGTGCAAAAAAAAAGATTCGAAAAAAACGTGAAGAAGCGATGTTAATTTGTATGTCATCATTTCAATTTTTGAATGAATGAATGAATCATTTGAATGAATGATGAATTTTTTTACAAAACTCTTGAGAGCTACGAGCTAAAACTACAGAACGTTGAGGAAATTTCGAAAAAAACAAGTGACATTGAAAGGAAAAAGTGCTGTCCAAATTGATCTCGAATTTATGCCCCTTCGAGGTTTTTTTTTTTAAACTTGTCGCAACGAATTCTATCGTACAACGATACGTCAATATAATACCCTCGTTCTAATTCTGTAATTCTAATTCAGCTCGGCAGTATAAATGACGTGAGTAAAGAAAATTTATTTGAACAAATGTATTCGTACGAAATGTTATAAAGACGTACGGGCGACTCAAAACATTATTTGATTCTGAGTCTCCAAGAGCGACAGTCGATACTCTATCTAGCGATCCAACATTATCATTACTATCTGTAAGTTGAAATTCAATAATTATTCTTCATCGAAATTCCATGAAAAATAACATCCAGATCATGCTTCGTTGATCGATTTAGTCATTCGCGCGCGATAAATACATTCGAAAGAAAAATTAAAAAATAATGCAAATTGAATTGTCCAACGACATTTTTTACGACGAAATTATTCGCAGAATGTAGTTGATAAATAATTTTCCCGGAAAATTAATTCATATCGATAATAATTGAAAATCGGTTGATTTATTTCCTCAAACGATTAAAGTATACTTTGATGCAAAGCCGTTGGCAATGTAACGAACAAGAAGGCATGCTTTCCGACGTGGTGAAATTCAACATTCATCGATGGAAGCTTCAAACGATTAAGGTACTCGGTGGAAACTCATTTTACAAATAAACATTGTTTTTCGACAGGCTGACAGAAAATAATATCGAGCTCGCCATGTATCGCTGGGTCATTCTTTCGATTGTACTGATTTTCGGGAAATCGGACATCAGAGGCAGTTCCGTTATGATAAACGGTTACGAAGTTACCCTCCAAGATCATTTTGTTGTGAAAAGTGTCCGACCAACCGCGAATTCATCGACTTCTCTGGATCTATCTTTTATGGAGCTTCTTTACTTCGACGACGGTGCCTTCGTTAATTTGGTATTGAAGAGACTTTCACTGGCCAATAACGACATTGAATATTTGCCGGTTTTTGGGTTTGGCCTTCTTCGCAACCTCGAGTATCTCTCGCTCGCCAATAACAGACTTCAGATACAACAGTTTATTTTCGGGGGTTTGAAAAGTCTAAAGATGCTCGATATACGCAACAATAGCATCAACGCGTTGCACACCGGCAGTTTTTACGGAATTGACAACGCCACAAATATTCTACACGACGGTAACGGCTTCCACGATCTGAGCCCGCGTTATTTCGAGAGTCCCTTTGAATTTTTCAGCATCTGCATGATCCACTGCATTGTTAAATCGGTGGAAATGTATGACGAAGACAACCACGAGGGGAACGATGACGGGTGCGTTAAAAAAATTCGTCCACTCGTGGGGACTTCGTTGGATCTTTCGGGTGAGGGTATAAGACGATTTCAGAGTGGCTGGTATCGCGTTCGCGGACCAACGATAACGTCATTGGATCTATCGATGAACAGTATCGAGGAAATAACGAGCGAAATACTCGATGATCTTCCGAAGGAAGTGACACACGTGGACATGGCTTACAACTCCATAATGACGTTGTTGACGGGCAATTCGATCAACAATCGAAATTTGCGCGAATTGAACCTGAAAAACAATTACATCGAACAAATCGAGGAATCCTTTTTTCGAAATACCGAAAATCTTGAGATCCTACTGGACGGAAATAGGAAAGTTCCTTTTATGTTACTCAAGGATATGTTGCCCAGCGTGAATATTTTCCAGATGCCGGGAACGATTAAAAATATCCGTTATGTCGTTAATGCACAACCACGGAATGGTTCCGTTTATGACACTCTTGGGGCGTCTGATGTCGTGAATTTAAAAAAATAAGGGCTCGGAGGGCTTCGAGATTAATCAAGATCGCGTGAAAATTAGTGGACAATAAAGACGAAGAATTTCTTTCGGAAATGTTTGTTGCGGAAATGTATTTTCATGCTGCGTAATTTGTTTGTAAAATTTTGCAAAAAATGCTGTATTCCTGAGAATAAATATATGAATAAATAAAATGAAGGACAAAAAGTTTTCTCAATGTCCTCGTGTCTCATTGTCTTCAGAATTTTCATTTTTCAAAAATATGTCGATAACCTTTTGATATTGCAATTATTAAAATATTAAAATTAGCGCGATTAGTGTATCCTGCATTGGACTTTGTTTGACATTTTCATAGCGTTGCCAAATGTGAGTTGGCAAATTTCTTAATCGATTTTAACATTGTTGGAATTCTGCCTGCTGTACATTTTTCAATACAATAATTCCAGTGAAACATCTACCTAGGAAAATCATGTGTTTTCGTCGTATCAAAAATCTTACCATCGGAGGAAGGTTATCATCGGAGGATGATAATGTAGAAAACGCGCAAAGGAAAGTGAGAGGGAGGGTGTCAGAGAACTGAAATGCCATTTAACCGAAAATGACGTCACTCCCGGCTAGCATTTGTTTGCTGTACACTCGCCAGGCGCCAGGCAGGCGCTGTACAGGCGCCAGGTAGTGTCGAAATCCCAAACGAACGAAGTTTTGTCAGATGTCGACCTTGAATAATAAATTAAATACATAATACATACGGATATAACCCCCAAAATAAGCTAAGATCATATAATTTTATACAATGTGTGATACATTTTTATATGCAAACAAACAAAAATGCGATCTATAACTTTATCCATCCGATAAACACTCGTGGAATATTGAAACTTCAAAACATAAATTGATCCCAAAATCAGCGTATTTTCCGCGTAAACTCATTATTTCGGCCGGAAAACGCAAAAAACGACTTTTATCGAAAATCACTGTTTTCTCCTTGAAATAATGAGTTTTCGGGAATAAAACCATGAGATTCGTGATCAGCGGGAGATTCTCTATCCAATAAACATAGGAAGAATATTAATTATTCAAAAATAAAAATTGATCCCACAATCAGCGTATTTTCCGCGATATCTCAATGTTTCCGCCGGAAAACGCAAAAAACTAATTTTATCGAAAATCTCCATTTTCTATACCGATATACATCTATATATATTATGTATTTGAATTATTTTTGCGAATGACTGTCCATCGAATCAATCTTCACGTCGAAGATCTGTCAAATCGTCGGTTTCGCAGACTTACGACACCACTGACACCTAGCGGCCATACAATAAATAGACGCTAGCGGGAAGAGACGTCATTTTCAGTTAATCGGTATTTCGGTTCTTTGACACCTGCCCAAGTGCGACATGAGTCATTGTAGTAAATTACCGTATCGACGGACGGTTTACAGGAATTTTCAGGACAAGTGTAAAAAAAATTGAATTACAGATCTCTGCACTGTTTTTTTTTTCATAAAACCGCATAATAATTGATGTCAAACGCAAATACGGTTCGGAAAAAAACTGCTTTTTTTCTATCGCAGATCCGTTTTCTTTTCTCATTTGCAGCTGCGGATCATGGTGTCAAGGTCATGGCATTGCGGTTTAACGGTTTCTCCTATTTTTTCGATCAATCAATACCTAATGGAATAAAAATTATCGATCGATTTCTTTCACTTTCAAGGTGGATTATGTTATTTAACTATTATACGATTTTTAAAGGATATTCCTCTCTTTTTAATCATTGTTTTAGACACCGTTTCCATCTTTCACAATAAAAAAGTACTGATATTTCGATAAACGTTCGAAGAATTGCTCGATTGGTGGGAATTCAATACGATAATTGATTTTTAAAAAATCATTCGAACGGAGAAATCTGTATTCTCTGCCGTAATTTATTGGAGACGAGCTCAAGGTCACGAATTTCACCTGGAACGTGACCAGTGCAACCGGTTCGATTCGGTCCACGAATTTCGAAGAACAACAAGGGTCCTCTGGGACAGTGAAAATCGTATGAAAATTATAAAATCATATTGACGAGTGGCTGTCATTTATAGCGTTCCATTCGTTCAAATGGCTCGAAAAAAGAATGTCGTTCGACGAGAAGATCGAAATACAAAAATGAAAATCATTGGATGATGATTAAACATAAACCATCAAGCTTTTGTCAAAACTAATTGGGAAACCTTTTCAAACGGTCAAATTGTTGGATATATTCCAGTGTTTTATAAATTCACAAAAATGATTATCAATACTTGAAGAATTAAACGGATTAACGCATGGTAAAATTTGATAACGACTTGGAAAATTCCATGCGTTTAAAAATCGCTGATGCACTATTTTTATTTATCACGAACATTCAATCCTAACGCCTGGAAATTCCCATGAGAATTATCCATCGAATTGCACAAATCAATCGATAGATTGCCAAAATTACCATAAAACGTCGAGCTTTCTCAAGATCATTTGGGAAACTTCTTAAAATCGTCAAAATTTGAGGTTTTGTTGACAGTTTTTGAAATTCATTTGCACTCGAATAAAAAAAATATTCATAAATGCCCGAACAATTACTCATTTCAATGGCAATTATTCATACCAACATCGTAACAAATTCAAGGATTATTCGTTATTTGATTATCGCAAGATCGCGAATATCCGCACAGATTTTGAAGATCAATGCAATTCTCTTTAAATGCCCAGACAAATATCGCATTTTCGACGAGCAAAAATGTCTTTTAAATTATCTGTAAACCTCATGTGACGGATGAAAGTTTAACGGTTAAATTAATTCAACTCGTCATTGAAGCTAAAGATGACCTCGAAACCTCTGATGCACTTGGAAATTCTCATGTGAATTATCTATCGAATTACACAAGATTATTATTACGATAAAATCTTGAATAAAATTTTGAATTATCGACGTTACATAGATGACCATAAAATATAAACAACGTCATTTGTTAATTCAACCACGAATATTGACGAATGATTTTCCGTCGGTATAGCATTGAATTTATCGAAAAAAAAATGTATTCACCGGGAATATCGAAATTTCGAAAAATGAAAATCATTTCATGAGAAATAATTAAAAACCGTCAAACTTGATCAAATACTTTTTACTCAAAAATCATCAAATTTTACCGTTTCATGGGTAATTAAAAAAAAAAATCCTCCAAATCATAATAACAATAACAAATCTCTTAAAAATTTCGATCATCGACGATGCACTCCGATGACACCTTTGTCATACGAACGATGCATTTATGACGAATAAAAATGTTTATATTTATGCGCGCGATTAACACTTTTTTTGATGCATGTGTAACGATCGTTAAGCATCGGCTGTTTTCGGTTTCTCCTTCGTCATACTTGGACCGTCCCTGACCCAAGAATCGAAAGTGTTTTTTACTCATTCGTGTATTTTATAACACGCATAATATGAGTTACATTATACTTTGTGATTACGTAGACATCGTCGAAGGAACATTATCGTGTCCCATCTGGAAAATTTACTCTTGAGCAACTCATGAAAAAAAATTCTCCATCGTTTCAAAAATATACGATTGAAAAAAAATTGGACAAAAGATTGTTTTTTCCCAGTATCATGGTGATGCGTGGTTCACTCGGATAGCAACTTCGTGGCGTCTAGAACATCTTTTTTTCTTGCACAATCAATCATAGTCGCTTCAACGATATTTAATAAAATTATCCTCACGCAATACCAATATTTTTTCTTATCTTACTTTTTATGGTACTACATTTTAGGAATACAGCTGATAAAAAGTAGGCACCATCTGTCAGCAAAAATGAGGTCATCAATCGACAATCCTATGCGAGTTAAATGAGAATCTCCAGCATAGTTACAATTAGAGATGATACAAAAATTGTAAAACAATTGTAAATGCATTGACTATTGATCTATTGATCGTAACGATGTGGAAAATTCATTGTAAAAAATGTGCAAAAAAAAAGATTCGAAAAAAACGTGAAGAAGCGATGTTAATTTGTATGTCATCATTTCAATTTTTGAATGAATGAATGAATCATTTGAATGAATGATGAATTTTTTTACAAAACTCTTGAGAGCTACGAGCTAAAACTACAGAACGTTGAGGAAATTTCGAAAAAAACAAGTGACATTGAAAGGAAAAAGTGCTGTCCAAATTGATCTCGAATTTGTTTATGCCCCTTCGAGGTTTTTTTTTTTAAACTTGTCGCAACGAATTCTATCGTACAACGATACGTCAATATAATACCCTCGTTCTAATTCAGGTCGGCAGTATAAATGACGTGAGTAAAGAAAATTTATTTGAACAAATGTATTCGTACGAAATGTTATAAAGACGTACGGGCGACTCAAAACATTATTTGATTCTGAGTCTCCAAGAGCGACAGTCGATACTCTATCTGGCGATCCAACATTATCATTACCATCGGTAAGTTGAAATTCAATAATTATTCTTCATCGAAATTCCATGAAAAATAACATCCAGATCATGCTTCGTTGATCGATTTAGTCATTCGCGCTCGATAAATACATTCGAAAGAAAAATTAAAAAATAATGCAAATTGAATTGTCCAATGACATTTTTTACGACGAAATTATTCGCAGAATGTAGTTGATAAATAATTTCGCGGAAAATTAATTCATATCGATAATAATTGAAAATCGGTTGATTTATTTCCTCAAACGATTAAAGTATACTTTGATGCAAAGCCGTTGGCAATGTAACGAACAAGAAGGCATGCTTTCCGACGTGGTGAAATTCAACATTCATCGATGGAAGCTTCAAACGATTAGGGTACTCGGTGGAAACTCATTTTACAAATAAACATTGTTTTTCGACAGGCTGACAGAAAATAATATCGAGCTCGCCATGTATCGCTGGGTCATTCTTTCGATTGTACTGATTTTCGGGAAATCGGACATCAGAGGCAGTTCCGTTATGATAAACGGTTACGAAGTTACCCTCCAAGATCATTTTGTTGTGAAAAGTGTCCGACCAACCGCGAATTCATCGACTTCTCTGGATCTATCTTTTATGGAGCTTCTTTACTTCGACGACGGTGCCTTCGTTAATTTGGTATTGAAGAGACTTTCACTGGCCAATAACGACATTGAATATTTGCCGGTTTTTGGGTTTGGCCTTCTTCGCAACCTCGAGTATCTCTCGCTCGCCAATAACAGACTTCAGATACAACAGTTTATTTTCGGGGGTTTGAAAAGTCTAAAGATGCTCGATATACGCAACAATAGCATCAACGCGTTGCACACCGGCAGTTTTTACGGAATTGACAACGCCACAAATATTCTACACGACGGTAACGGCTTCCACGATCTGAGCCCGCGTTATTTCGAGAGTCCCTTTGAATTTTTCAGCATCTGCATGATCCACTGCATTGTTAAATCGGTGGAAATGTATGACGAAGACAACCACGAGGGGAACGATGACGGGTGCGTTAAAAAAATTCGTCCACTCGTGGGGACTTCGTTGGATCTTTCGGGTGAGGGTATAAGACGATTTCAGAGTGGCTGGTATCGCGTTCGCGGACCAACGATAACGTCATTGGATCTATCGATGAACAGTATCGAGGAAATAACGAGCGAAATACTCGATGATCTTCCGAAGGAAGTGACACACGTGGACATGGCTTACAACTCCATAATGACGTTGTTGACGGGCAATTCGATCAACAATCGAAATTTGCGCGAATTGAACCTGAAAAACAATTACATCGAACAAATCGAGGAATCCTTTTTTCGAAATACCGAAAATCTTGAGATCCTACTGGACGGAAATAGGAAAGTTCCTTTTATGTTACTCAAGGATATGTTGCCCAGCGTGAATATTTTCCAGATGCCGGGAACGATTAAAAATATCCGTTATGTCGTTAATGCACAACCACGGAATGGTTCCGTTTATGACACTCTTGGGGCGTCTGATGTCGTGAATTTAAAAAAATAAGGGCTCGGAGGGCTTCGAGATTAATCAAGATCGCGTGAAAATTAGTGGACAATAAAGACGAAGAATTTCTTTCGGAAATGTTTGTTGCGGAAATGTATTTTCATGCTGCGTAATTTGTTTGTAAAATTTTGCAAAAAATGCTGTATTCCTGAGAATAAATATATGAATAAATAAAATGAAGGACAAAAAGTTTTCTCAATGTCCTCGTGTCTCATTGTCTTCAGAATTTTCATTTTTCAAAAATATGTCGATAACCTTTTGATATTGCAATTATTAAAATATTAAAATTAGCGCGATTAGTGTATCCTGCATTGGACTTTGTTTGACATTTTCATAGCGTTGCCAAATGTGAGTTGGCAAATTTCTTAATCGATTTTAACATTGTTGGAATTCTGCCTGCTGTACATTTTTCAATACAATAATTCCAGTGAAACATCTACCTAGGAAAATCATGTGTTTTCGTCGTATCAAAAATCTTACCATCGGAGGAAGGTTATCATCGGAGGATGATAATGTAGAAAACGCGCAAAGGAAAGTGAGAGGGAGGGTGTCAGAGAACTGAAATGCCATTTAACCGAAAATGACGTCACTCCCGGCTAGCATTTGTTTGCTGTACACTCGCCAGGCGCCAGGCAGGCGCTGTACAGGCGCCAGGTAGTGTCGAAATCCCAAACGAACGAAGTTTTGTCAGATGTCGACCTTGAATAATAAATTAAATACATAATACATACGGATATAACCCCCAAAATAAGCTAAGATCATATAATTTTATACAATGTGTGATACATTTTTATATGCAAACAAACAAAAATGCGATCTATAACTTTATCCATCCGATAAACACTCGTGGAATATTGAAACTTCAAAACATAAATTGATCCCAAAATCAGCGTATTTTCCGCGTAAACTCATTATTTCGGCCGGAAAACGCAAAAAACGACTTTTATCGAAAATCACTGTTTTCTCCTTGAAATAATGAGTTTTCGGGAATAAAACCATGAGATTCGTGATCAGCGGGAGATTCTCTATCCAATAAACATAGGAAGAATATTAATTATTCAAAAATAAAAATTGATCCCACAATCAGCGTATTTTCCGCGATATCTCAATGTTTCCGCCGGAAAACGCAAAAAACTAATTTTATCGAAAATCTCCATTTTCTATACCGATATACATCTATATATATTATGTATTTGAATTATTTTTGCGAATGACTGTCCATCGAATCAATCTTCACGTCGAAGATCTGTCAAATCGTCGGTTTCGCAGACTTACGACACCACTGACACCTAGCGGCCATACAATAAATAGACGCTAGCGGGAAGAGACGTCATTTTCAGTTAATCGGTATTTCGGTTCTTTGACACCTGCCCAAGTGCGACATGAGTCATTGTAGTAAATTACCGTATCGACGGACGGTTTACAGGAATTTTCAGGACAAGTGTAAAAAAAATTGAATTACAGATCTCTGCACTGTTTTTTTTTTCATAAAACCGCATAATAATTGATGTCAAACGCAAATACGGTTCGGAAAAAAACTGCTTTTTTTCTATCGCAGATCCGTTTTCTTTTCTCATTTGCAGCTGCGGATCATGGTGTCAAGGTCATGGCATTGCGGTTTAACGGTTTCTCCTATTTTTTCGATCAATCAATACCTAATGGAATAAAAATTATCGATCGATTTCTTTCACTTTCAAGGTGGATTATGTTATTTAACTATTATACGATTTTTAAAGGATATTCCTCTCTTTTTAATCATTGTTTTAGACACCGTTTCCATCTTTCACAATAAAAAAGTACTGATATTTCGATAAACGTTCGAAGAATTGCTCGATTGGTGGGAATTCAATACGATAATTGATTTTTTAAAAATCATTCGAACGGAGAAATCTGTATTCTCTGCCGTAATTTATTGGAGACGAGCTCAAGGTCACGAATTTCACTTGGAACGTGACCAGTGCAACCGGTTCGATTCGGTCCACGAATTTCGAAGAACAACAAGGGTCCTCTGGGACAGTGAAAATCGTATGAAAATTATAAAATCATATTGACGAGTGGCTGTCATTTATAGCGTTCCATTCGTTCAAATGGCTCGAAAAAAGAATGTCGTTCGACGAGAAGATCGAAATACAAAAATGAAAATCATTGGATGATGATTAAACATAAACCATCAAGCTTTTGTCAAAACTAATTGGGAAACCTTTTCAAACGGTCAAATTGTTGGATATATTCCAGTGTTTTATAAATTCACAAAAATGATTATCAATACTTGAAGAATTAAACGGATTAACGCATGGTAAAATTTGATAACGACTTGGAAAATTCCATGCGTTTAAAAATCGCTGATGCACTATTTTTATTTATCACGAACATTCAATCCTAACGCCTGGAAATTCCCATGAGAATTATCCATCGAATTGCACAAATCAATCGATAGATTGCCAAAATTACCATAAAACGTCGAGCTTTCTCAAGATCATTTGGGAAACTTCTTAAAATCGTCAAAATTTGAGGTTTTGTTGACAGTTTTTGAAATTCATTTGCACTCGAATAAAAAAAATATTCATAAATGCCCGAACAATTACTCATTTCAATGGCAATTATTCATACCAACATCGTAACAAATTCAAGGATTATTCGTTATTTGATTATCGCAAGATCGCGAATATCCGCACAGATTTTGAAGATCAATGCAATTCTCTTTAAATGCCCAGACAAATATCGCATTTTCGACGAGCAAAAATGTCTTTTAAATTATCTGTAAACCTCATGTGACGGATGAAAGTTTAACGGTTAAATTAATTCAACTCGTCATTGAAGCTAAAGATGACCTCGAAACCTCTGATGCACTTGGAAATTCTCATGTGAATTATCTATCGAATTACACAAGATTATTATTACGATAAAATCTTGAATAAAATTTTGAATTATCGACGTTACATAAATGACCATAAAATATAAACAACGTCATTTGTTAATTCAACCACGAATATTGACGAATGATTTTCCGTCGGTATAGCATTGAATTTATCGAAAAAAAAATGTATTCACCGGGAATATCGAAATTTCGAAAAATGAAAATCATTTCATGAGAAATAATTAAAAACCGTCGAACTTGATCAAATACTTTTTACTCAAAAATCATCAAATTTTACCGTTTCATGGGTAATTAAAAAAAAAAATCCTCCAAATCATAATAACAATAACAAATCTCTTAAAAATTTCGATCATCGACGATGCACTCCGATGACACCTTTGTCATACGAACGATGCATTTATGACGAATAAAAATGTTTATATTTATGCGCGCGATTAACACTTTTTTTGATGCATGTGTAACGATCGTTAAGCATCGGCTGTTTTCGGTTTCTCCTTCGTCATACTTGGACCGTCCCTGACCCAAGAATCGAAAGTGTTTTTTACTCATTCGTGTATTTTATAACACGCATAATATGAGAGTAAAAGAGTGAGAGGGAAAGAAAGAGAGAGAGAGAGCAAATCTTTATGACGAAAAAGCGAGCCAGAGCAGAACAGGACCACGTACGAATTAAATAACGCGTGTGATTTCTAGCTCGGCGTCACATTTCACTTGTGCTGCTGACCCTGGCATCAGTAAACCAATTGTGTATATTGTACTTGCAATAAAAATTTCAATATAAAACGAACGAGCCAATTATTTCCTCGTCAATTGCACGATTTATGGTTGTATTATCCATTGAGAAAAAGAAGAAACGAAAACCAACGAAATATCGAAATATTTCTTTGCTATATCAATAATTCAAAATTTTTTTCAAAAATCAATCGTATCTCATCGCATGGGCATGTACTTCACAAATAAATATGTATACATCGATCCTATCGATTCATTTCAAAGTTGTCGATATTTTTTATTATTACAATATTTTACAATTATATTTATTTGTAAACGTGCGCATGTAGCATTATTTCGGTAACGAAAAAAATGAAGATTAAGGCAACGAAATAACGGAGTGTTTTTCGCGTAAAAAAATAACCCGCTTCATCTTGATAATTCGTTATCTCTTTTGTCCGGAAACTGTGGACTGTGATGAGAATTTAAAAAAAGCCTGAAATCAGACAACTTGATTCATCAAAAACAACTGGAAATAACGAAGAGTGGTGAGGGGAATTTCCGTCGTTGGTAAAAGTTTTGCTAAAAACTGAAATAGGATAAGGTACGATTGATAAAGTTTTCAGTTCGTATTTCAAGTGTTTCTCATTTTTCATTGTTTTTTCAATGTCAGCATCGATATCGTTGCATTTTTCGACGATTTTCATTTCACTCCAAAAAACGTCATTCTTTTCGAAATCTATTTCATGTCGCAGATTTATCAAAAAAAAATCACTGAAAATTCCATAACAACTCGACGAATCTTATCGTTTTTTTATTCTCGTCGAGTCTCTCGCTCGAGGCAAAATAAAGTACATTTTCCAGAATATAAAAATCCAAAATAAATAGAAATCGCCGCTGCAATTAATCGTGTAACAAATGTTTCTCCTCGTATTGTATTATAACACTTTTTTTGCATAAAAAATAATTCATATAATACAAAAGTAAATACTTTTTTGTAAAACAATTACAATTAAATTTTCAAAGAGTCTATCATTCTTTGCCGAAGGAGCTGCTCTCCTCCTGTCTCGTACACAAACATCGGTATTTACGTAGGAAAAACAATAAATATTAAAAATTGTTGAAAAATAAAGATGAAAAAAAACCACAAAACTCCCACGATGTTTACAAAAATCGGCCACGAAATGCAGCTGCAGTATTAAATAAAAGCGTCGCGAGGGCGTACTATTGGAAACAGCGACGAGAACCAAAACCGGACTGCTTCGAAGACTGGAACGAAAATTGGAAAAGTGAAGAAAAAAACGAGGGAAAAAAAAAACGTCACGAAACCCCCGAGGTAGAAAAAAGACTGGAGGACAGAAAAAAACATCGTGACCACCCGGATTTCTAATCGCCTCTCGTTTTTTTTTCTCTCCCTGACTCTTCCTTTAAAGCCGAATCTTGATAATCGATGCCGCATTTAGCAGCGCGCCGGGAAATAAATAAGATTCGAAAGCAGGCGCGAGATTGATAAAAAAAAAACGAAGAAAAAAAGACAGGAACTTGAAACAATGTGCTCTTGTTGCCCGATGATAATGACACATAAAGATAACGGGCGAGTGCAACGAAATAATAAATTTGTTGAACGAATGCACTCTGCACGTTATGTTGAGGATGAAAGTGCATTATCGCATGTCCCGTTCCGGAGATAGGTCAGAGACGCTATTTGTATACCCCAAGTAGGCGACAACCGGTCATTAGAGCGACATAAAAAATCACTCGATGAAAATGCATGAATACAAAAAAAAACACACACAAATAGTTTTGTGGAAAAATTAACGAAAGAATCGTACATCAGCGATTTATCGCATCACGAATCAAATTATTATCAGCGATCTATGTTGATTATGGAAAAATACGATTTTGGGATGTTAATGATTGATATGATATTTATGATCATTTTTTTTATGACAATTCACTTGTTATTCAATACAAGATCCAAATATTTTGTATTTATTGATACACTGAAAATTTGGCCGGTTGGTATACTTTGAGAAACAATTAGAGTTACGACTAAATTTCATAATAAAAAAAAAAATTGCACAATTCTCCAGCTATTTTTTTACAGGAAACAGTCGTTTTGAATGGTATAATTTTGCATCAGTCACAGTGGAAAGATACGGTCAGGTGTCTTTCGGTAGTAAAAATGATGCCGTACAATAAAGTCTTATAAAGTTTTTTAATAACAGTGATTATTCGGCTGCACGATTTTCGATGTGAATCGAACTTTGACTAGTCGTAACTCTGCAACGATTAGTTTTACGACATCGCGGCTAAGGACGTTTTTTGTAGAGCGTTTCATTTCCCACTAAAATATGTTGCGCGTTTTATTCTCAGACTTGTCATTATTGAATAAAATTCCAAACCCCCTCAGACATTTTTTCCCACGTTATTCTTATGGTTGATACAGAAGACTGACGAGGTATACATTTCAACGTTAGTTCTCCCGCGACAGTCGTAGTTTATAGTTTATATTCAAAACATATTAGACATTAAATATTATATTACGATATTATTCATTTATCACTTGTCTATTTCATGTCATGTATTTATATACAATTTATAATCAGTGTTATATATATTATATACCAAAACTGTATTCCCAAAAACTTGACGACATATTCTTTATAGTTCAGAGTTTGGAGAAAAAAATCTTAAGCGAAATTGTCGCAAAAAATGGTCCATCGCTCTTCAAGAGGAATCTATACAAAATTGCAGTACGTTTGACGAAAGATATTTTTGAATGGAAAAATCATCCGATATTTCTACTCTGCATTACAATGGGATATGATAGAGTGCAGATTTTTGTGAAAAAAGAAAAACATTTTTCAGCCGCGAGTCGTCGAATGGAGAACGTCAAAGGGACTGCGACCGAAGGAGCGAGCGTGATAGAAAAACGCGTCCGGACGCATAGGAGAGCGGTAGCCGCTCGTGGATAGGCGAATTGATTTTACCGCAGTCAGCGCCGGTCCGCTCGGTAAGCCGCATCGATCCACCAGCGCTCGCGTCTCGTTCATCGTTATCGTTAGATCCTCGCGCCTGCCGCGCAGACGCCGCTACTGGCGATCTTACGCGCATGCGCGCTGCCAAAAAGAAAGAAACCACTCTACGCTCTATTATTATATTTACAAGTTATGTTCGCATGGAATTCAATTTTTTTTTCATTTTCTCGTTTTAAGATCGATGTTAACTTCGTGATAAAAACAAACGTGAGAACAAGAGTCAAATATCGTGTGTATCGAGTGTGACGATAATGAAAGTGAATCTTGAAGGCAGAGATCGATCGAGAGATGAAGTGGCGATTGGGTGATCGAGAAAAAGGAGAAAAAGAGACAATTGCATCGTTGGACAAGAAGAAGATCGAGAAGATCGAGAGAAGATGACTTTGTGATATCGGACAAGAGGTGAGAATAGTTTTTTTCACTTTTTTTTTTACCTTTTACTGCTTCGTGCGGTTTTTCGGTAATTCTTTGTTACCCCTTATTTCTCGATGGCCGATTAATCGCCGAAAGGTTTCGAATTAATTCGAATGTTTTGGTTCGAAATTCCTGACTATTTAAAAAATCGATCATATTTAAAAGACTGGGGACAGTTGCTTACTCAGAAAATAATCAGAAAACTTCTCCTCACTCCATATTAACTTGATACACTTTTTTTTTAATCCACACAGAATTTGGATTCATTTCGAAAAAATCACTAAAAAATCCAAAATGATGCATTCTTTATCGTGTATAAATATTTCTCATTACCTGTCAGGAATTATCGAACCATTCGTTGATGGAATGTCGAACGAAATTTAAAAAAAAACATTAATAAAAAACGAATTCGAAAAGCTAAAGCGAATTTGTAAAAAATCAACCGACGAAATTTAATGTCGAAGGGAAGGGAACATTTTTCGAATGTATCCCTTATCTTCGTTCATTTCGGCGCATGAACAAAGTGGAGGGAATGTTTTTTTCGAAAAATCTTCATTTGAAATCTCGATTTTGAACGAATAATTCCGCTTTGACGAAAATCGCTTTTATGTATTATAAGAACTTTCTGCTGCAAAAAGTATCAGTAAAAGGTGAAAAGGCCTCCGTAAGCAGTTGGGTGGGAGATAATTTAATCGTGTCTCGTAAGGCCCAGGGAGAGCTGGATAACAGCTGACGAAGCCATATAGATATTGCACGGAATTCAGCGCCGAGTATGCCGGTTTATTATTATTATTTTTTTTTATTACGCAATAGAATCGACTTTGTCCGCCCACCTTTTATTTTTCGCATTGTTTACGGCACAATTGTGCAAATATACATGGAATAATGACAAGTTTGCCGAAACGTGAGATATTCGTCACGCGACGCTCTTCCCGCGCGAGCGTATTTTTTTTTTTACGTATTACATGCGATACCTCTATTCACGACAATATTTTCTCTCAATTTTCCTCTTTTTGTCTCTTTTCGACATCGATCCGTCGGCCGCAGATCAGAAATCGAAATTCACGAAATTCGCGTTTAAAAACATCAAAAGTTGCTTATATGCGCTTTTATGCGCGACGGGCTGGCATAAACGTACAAAAAAGTAGAAAAAAATTTCTCAAAACGAAAATCGTCGTATTCGTTTTCAGGTGTTGGAAATTTTTTATTTTCACATTGGAGCACTTGGTAATTGCCACACGTGCTCCGATATGAAAATAAACGAATTAAACGACTAATCCCTTCAACACGAACGGTAAATATTCAGGCATGACAGTCTTAGAAAATAAAAAAAATGATTTATGAAAAAAAAAACAATTTCCACGATTTTTTGGAAACAGGCGATGCGTCGTGTCTCGGGAATTTATCGTTTTATTGCAATTTTTGGAAAATCATCACAAACGCGTTCGAAATAGAAAAAAAAATCTGCGTAATGTTTCAGAAAGCTACGAAAAGCAACAATTCGCTTAAGGGGGCCGTCCAGCCCCTCGTACCTCATTTGTCAAGAATTAATGGATTTGCCGTTGAGTTTTTTCAAAAACCGTCTAATTTTAAAATACATTTTTTTTTTCATTCTCTTATTATTGTTATTATTCTGATTATCATCGTCATCGTCAGTATTATCATTTTACGAAATGCTAACACACTCGCCAATTGAGTCTCGTCAGTTATTCTAAAGCAATTTGCAGAGAGAGGAGCAGACAAGACACGAGGAGGTTGGCCATACAACAGGATTGACAAAAAGATATTGAGATTGGTTGTCATATTTAAAGGGGGAAGAGACCAATTTGTCTCGGTATCAATCTCTCTCTTCTCATTTTTTTCCCATTCATTCTGACAAAGGTCCTCCACATGGGAATTTTTTTTTTCATACAGTCTGTACAATAAATATTTATAACGATAAAAACATCGTAAAATTTCAGCTTATACGGCTTTTATACGAGCTTGAATTTTTTTTCGGACCCCAGTGTTTTAAAAATATATTTACATATCGTAGTGCATATTTAAAATAAACACACACACACACACACACACACACACACATATATATATATATATACAATTGGCACGATATATCGAGCGACAGCACTTTCTCGCCTTTCATTGCTTCGCCAGTAGTCTATTACGAATCTGTGTGCTTACTCAACGAGTTATTCAACGTCTCTGATTTATACCTCGTAGAACCGAAACGGTCGACACGAAATTGTGGCTTTGCTTTTGGTTTTGCTAATGTTTTCAACGTCACGTACATGCATACGGAGTCTCAAAACTTCATGCTGATAATTTGGTGCCACATCGGGGATAAAATTCCAAGTCGAAATGTCCTTAAGGACTTTTTCGTACGACGAAACCCCGTTGAGTTATTAATTAATGTAGCTGGACCAATAGAACGCGCGACGTCCGCTCCTCCGATTTGCTGAAATTTTGACGATTGATAACTCGTTACGTTTTATTCGTATAAAAAATACCAAAGTACATTTCGACTCGGAATTTCAGTCCCAATCTAAATTTTAGTTATCAATATCGAGTTTTTGGACACTCTATCCTTCTGCATTTTAGGGTTTTCATTATTGGAGAAGCTTTTTTGCACAAATTGAATTCTTTTTTTTATATTTTCATTTTAACAAAGAGAAAGACGAATATTTAAAAAACAGCCAATCACAGAACGAATAAATCGACGATGATAAATATATCGAAAATTCGATACTGCCGACACGGATTTTTTGAGAAAAGAGGAAAGAATTATTTCGTATGTTTTGACGTGAATTTCCTTTCCAAAATTCTTTGGAATACTAAATTATTTCGCTTATTCCACTCGCTTCTGTTGACTCTCATATGAGCTCATTTACCAATCTGGTCTCGTAGCTCAAGTGTTGGCAAATCGATTCGTCCTGCTGTTTGAACGAGCTATTTTTTTTTTCACTCCTCGATGAAATCCGGGTACCTATATAGAAGAGGCGCGAGATATTTAGCAATAATCACGAAGTCAAAGACCGAGCAGCGTGTGTAGTTTACGCGTGCATGTGTTTGTGTGATTCTGCAAGCTGCTGTTGTGGGAACAACGAAGGAAAAAGAGGGGAGAATGCACGAGCGAGCGGTTCGAATTTTTTCGAAAAGAAGTCAAACTATTTTTTATTCTAATGCAATTGAATAAAAGAGCGTAAAATCGAGGAAAAATCGTTTTCTTTTAAAATTAACCATTCATATTTATAATAAAATAAATACGAAACTTGATAATCGTCGACTCTCGTTCGATAAATTAAAGGACGCCTGTTTAACGAATATATTTTCTCGCACCTTCACGTTGTTTGCAAATTTCGCTGCCGTGGGAATAACGAAAGAAGCGGAAGAGGGATTGCGACATGGTTTCAATTTTCAAATCGCATTTTTTTGGAGAACGATTCAATACGTATTTTTTTATAACTTGTTTTTATTAAATAAAAACATTGGAAAAAACGAAACTGACGAAAAATCGAAAATAAATCGATTAATGACGACGAAATCGCAATTTCATCGAGTTATTCGCGACTCTAAGACGCCCAGCGTAGTTTCTCGATGATCGAATTGATCGAAAGAGACGTTTTTTTCTGGCTTTTTTTTTTCATTCTGTCGCCAGAAAGGACCGCTCCTTGACACCAGTTTGAAAATGCGCTCAATGACCCGCCTGTTTGTCGTATTTATAGTTGAGCTCCGTGTTGTGTCCCTTGCATTTTATTCACGGGTCATTATCCGCAACAAAATGGATATGTGGGTCAGTGGAAAGTAATTCCGCGCTTTAGAAGCGCACGCGTGCCACGCGAGAGCACGGTCAACGTATTTAAGGTTTAAGGCGATACTCACACTCGAATATGCTTGTACATTGTGTGTCACACCTCTGACATCACACACAGAATTTTCACACTGCCGATCGAAGCGAACGTTACGCCCTTTGGATTTTGACGCGAACTGAAAAAAAAAACAAGAAAAATGTTTTTCACCCCTTCATGATTTCTTTGATAACCGAAAACTGCAATAAATTTGACCGAATTATCGATAAAATTGATGGAATTCATGCACGAAAGAGTGAATTCGTATTTTTCCAAAAATATAATAACAATTTTTTAAATTATACCGCGAATCACGTAATATTTCTGAGTCACCGGTGTTTCAATCATTTCTTTCCGTTGTGCAATTGACGTTCGTTCGAAAATTTCGAAAAAAGACTATAGGTTTGCATACAACGAAAACTTTTTGTTTTCGATTTTTTTCGATCGATTTGAACCCGAGGGAAAAGTTCGTAAAATTCTACCGACATTTCTCCTGGAATTTCAGTCAATTTGAAAAATGTTCAATCGACCCAAACATCGAGGAAAAGATCGTACGACGGTCTTTGGTGCGATTCTCGCATCTGTCGATCGGCATCGCTGATATGATGATTGCCGGAAATCATTAATTTTGATTATTGCGTGTAATGAACGTGTAAATTGTATCTCGTGGCATGCATCGCTCTCGGCCACGATAATTTTATTTTATCGGTAAAACTTTGCTGCTTAGCTTTGTTTATCAATAAAACATTAAACGCACGAATGCTGGAATAACCGCGCTGTTTTTCCCCCTCCTCCAGCTCAGTTACTCAGTTTCCCATATTTATGAAAAATTTTAATGGCTTAGTTTACCCCCGATAATAGACAATGGATGTGCAATTGGTACAATCAGTGTGTCGTGAGAATAATGGTGTAATTATGATCCCCGACGAGTTTAAATTAGAACGTGAGTCGCACTCGACCGCGTTACGTTCTTCGATATAACAAGCGATAAAACAAATAACATTTTCTCGTTTATTGTAAACACCATTTTCCACAAGTATCATTCAATCGTAGCAACATTTTTCATCGCATTTTCATGTTTTTCATTCGACGTTAATTTTGCAATGTCGTCGCGTAAAGATACGAATATCACTAATGAATTTTTACCTATTTTCTACCTTCGAAAATTGACATTAAAAAATAATGGTTAAAATATCATCGTAATATTTTCAAAACAATGTAAAGACCGGAGAGAAACAGAATAAGCGATGGAATTGAAGAACGTCACGCATCGAATAATTCGACTGATTTTTTATCAGTTTTTCCGCAAGATTTTTTCCTTCGCGATAATTTGTTCTTAATTGCTGGATGTGATTATTCGTCTCGACGAGCGTCTGATATTTGTGCCATATTTCTGTGTATCCCACGTGTGCTGCAAAGACTTTTTTAAACTTGCGCTTGTCAGCAAACGATCCTCGCTCACATCGGTAGATTATTTATGCAAATGTTTGAGTGATGCTGCATGAGTATATTATCAAACTCTTAAACACATTGAAAAGTATGATACGTGCGATGGCTCGTAAAAATAAAATAATCGTGTCGTGGATTAAAAAAAAATACCTACGTCATCGTTTGAGATAATGCGCAAAGAACTTTAGCCTTTCCTTCTTTCGATTTTTTCTCATAAATACTTTCTCATTAATTCTCGTGGTAATTATACATTGAAAAATTTATCTTTTTTTTTCAAAGAAAACATTCGTTCGCGATATTTTCGCAGACTTTTTTTTCGGACAATTTATCTCCGATCTTCTGTTGAATATCGAAGGAAAAATAATTTCCACACTGTTTTTAAATGTTCTATACGATGATGACGATGATGAAAAATGAAGAATGTCAGTAATTTGCCATTTTCTAGCTTATCGCATTACTGTAAAATGTATAAATGTGTTTAAAGCTTCGGAAAACACTGTGTGTGTGTGTGTGTGTCATAGAAGCGGCTGTGCGAGAAAACTCGCGGGTGCGCTTGATCAGCACGATGAGGAGACACATCGAACGCAATCATGAAGAAATTGCGACAGAACTCTCGCATCAGCAGCATCGAGGCGCGTTAACCTCAGAAAATCAACGAAGGGGTCAGCCGCGGTCACGACGATTAACATTTTTTTTCCGACGCCCGCATTTTCCACTGTGCATGACTATTTGATTTTTTTTGCCTTCCATAAATTTTTAATTCCTGAAAGTCATCGAATTTTTCATTTTTTTTCTTTTTCAACGTCTTACTTATTCTTTAATTCGTAAACCTCTGACATTGCTGGTTGCCTCTATGAAAGAATAAAAAACTTCATTTGTACAACCAAATTTCAATGAAATTTATGTCACATTTTGCATTTTCAGCTTGTATCTGCGTATTTTTTGATATATATATTTAATCAAAAGTTACTCATGCCGGAAACTCGATGAGATCAATGAAAAAGAAAATGTCGAGCGAAAAATCTTCATAAACCCGTAATATCCGTCCCTGACACGATGTTTCAAACGTTGCGCACTTTGATCCGCGCAATTGACGCCAGAATCCTCCCAGCGCTCGCATTGGTGCGACGTTTCTCCCACCGCGCGCCACCGACCAATCGGAACACCGCGGGGAGTGGGGATCTTCGTCTCTCCCGGAGTTTTCAATAAATCCAAGTGCCACTGTATTTTCAAACGTATACATTATGCATTGCGTGCGACTATTATGCTATAGTGGCGCACGATAAGTGACGTGCGAAAAAGATGCAATTTCCGCTACTAACGGGGAGCGTAAAAGGCTTCATTTTTTTCTCTTTCGCTCAAGACAATACTTGTCTTCGAGTTGGATCATGATTTTGCGTAAAGTCTTTGTACAATGGAATAAAACAAATGGCGAGTGAGAAACGTGTGTATAAGACGGAGGACTCGAGCGAACGCCACAAGTGCCTCATATACTATATTTCCTGAAAAATTCGTCGGCGTAAAATGCGGGAGGAAATGACGATGTAATTAATGCGCGTTACACGGCTGGAAAAACAATGTATGCTTCGAGGGAAAAAAAGCAACAAGAGGCTTGCAACTATTCGCGTAAAAATAATATCTTCCATTCTGCTTGTTTACAAATGAAAGAAAGTGAGAAACGAAATGTGATTTCTGGAAAACATATTGAAATATTCGTTTGCGAAGCTCATTATCCGTAGCTGTTATTTCATTTGTAAAATCATCGTTGGATGACAAAATTCAAAATTCGACAAATTATTTTATGAATAACTAGCTGTATCGCTTTTTCCAACGATTTTTTCACAAAACAAGATTGCCGATTTTTTTTTATATATTTTGTCCAAACAAACGGATCTTCGGGAGCATTTTGTTGGAAAAAATGATGCAAGCTTCTCGATGTCGTGTGAAAATCCTTGCGATTGTGCCACGCACCATGCGATGCCAGTCGCTGACCCATAACAATTACTTTAATTACGAGAGAGATAGGGGAGCGGTGATAAATCAGTGATAAAAATTGTATACGTACACATATACGTACTGATTATTATTAGGGTGGTTGAAAATGGCAAATTTCTGTATTTTTCAAACTACTGTCCGAAAACGCGGTAACTTTTTATTTCCAACAAAATCCTCGCAAAATCATGTTGCTCCATCTCCACCCTGTACCCTGAAGATGGCGAATTTTGAACGAATTTTTCTATTCGATCAACATGGGCAAAATCTTTAGGATGAGCCGTTCGGAATATACAAGAGACGTAATTCAAAATGTCGAAACTTCTTGAATTACAAAAGGTAATCGTAAAGGTAAATCGTCATTTTTTTTCAGGACCATCGACGGAAGGGCTTCGTTGTTAATTTTTCAAATAATTTTCTTCGTATAATTTAAAACGTTTGAAAATACCGTATTGAAATTATATTGGAATGACGCTTTAATATCGAATATTCTGTTTCGATCTTGAATGGGAAAATAGACTCTGTCAGCGTCAGTTTGCATGAAGGTACAGTGAAATCCTTTTAAAGAATCTTCTTTAAAGGAGAGATCCAAGATTTTTGGGAGTGGACCATTTTTTTTAAAACCACCCTAATCCATGTACTTGGATGTAATTTTTTCAAACATAAGCAATAATAGCGGTACGTGTTTAAAATGAGGAGCGGTCCGACAAACGGAAATGAAATCGAGTTTGGTCAATCCGGCAGGGTGACGAACCTGTACTGGGTGTGAGTTTCTCAACTCGATCTCTTACAGGCCCATAAACAGCAATTTTAGTGAATTTGTTTTTTATGTAACTCGATCGACGAGTGTGAAACGAGGGATGTTAAAAAGACAAGTTATCTTTTTGCATTTACCGATTAACTAAAATTAGACGAAAATTATATTTAAAAAAAATTCCATTATCAACATTAAATTAAATTAAAACATACTGCACAGCTAGATTTTTTAAATTATAGACGTATAAAAATGTGAACTTCTTTCTATTGAAATTCCATTTAATTTCATTGAAATTGATACATTTTTTCATATCGTGTTGTATTTATACACTGACAATTGCATTTATACACTGTTTTTATTTAACGGCCACGAAAAATAAAAATATGATACGCAAGATATGTTTTTCGTACTGTTTTCATAAAAATTAACAAACAACCAACCGAAGGATAACTTCAGATCGATGTAGATGTGACGTTGACTCTTCATTTTCGACAGGAATGTATATATTTTTGTTCCCCGTTTAATGTTACAATGATCACGTACGATTTTCGATAATTAGCGTATAATTTACTGAATGAAAAAATAAATAAAACAAATTTACAATACACCGACAGGTGACTCGATGCTGTGAGGAAAGGAGCGAACACGACACGTTTTCAGATAACCGATTTGTCGGCAGAGAATCTGCAAACAAGCCTCAACATAAATCAGAGGTTATTAAACTTTTTTTTCACAAACGTGAAAAAGGACAATTTGTAGGAGCAATTTTCCAAATTTGTTTTTCGAATTTGAAAATCCTATTGATCGTCATAAATTTTCTTCATTCTTCTGCTTATGATTATAATTTATATCTTTACCGATTACTGTACGATTCGGCCGATAAATGAATTGGTTCATTTTTTCAAGACCCTCGAATTTTTCTAAAGATTTTTTTGCTGTTTCGAAATTTCAAAAGAAATTGTGAAACATAGACATTCAAAACACCGCAAATAATTTTGAAAAACTAAAGCGTCGAAAAGAAACGTAGGAAGGAAAAATAAACATTCTCGATATTTCCGAAATCTTTTTTGTTCAACAATTCGTAAAAAATGATTTTAATATCTCTGGCCTAACGTCCTTCGGACATCTTCAAAATTAAAACAATCAAAGAGTCATCCTCGTTATTCTCAAAAACGTTTCAATAAATAATTCAATCTACATTTACAATTTCAATTTAAATTTCCTTGTGTATCATGAAGATGAAAACATTCGTGATTCTCGACGTATCTCCGAGTTTCCTAACATCGCGACGTATCGAAAGCAAAGAAAAGGGAATAAAAATGAGATTGAAAAAAAAAAGAGAGAGCTTTGAGCAAAGTCGATTACGAATTCACCGACGGTGATGACGCTCGAATAAAACGTGGGACACTTTCATAGAAATCGAGCGCGGGCAACGTTACAGAATTAATGCGATCGGTATAAGCGCGTCTCCGTCTTGGATCGCGTATAAAACCGTTACATCAGACTCATCCATATTGGATTTTTCACTTGACCAGACGGCTTTGCGAGTGTGCGGCGCTCTCGTGTTACGTCAGTTCGCACATATGTGCAACGGACAGGTATATAATTAACGAACGAAGGTTATATACAAGTCCGAGGAGATGAGATAAAACCTCGCGATTTCTATCGAGCGCAAAATCATTTTGCATCGATGTCAAGATCGTATGGGAGAAATTCTAATACGAATCATGTCCATTATCAAAGTGATGCATTACGCGCGACCAATGTCACAGAGTCACAGGGGAATAAAGTACGATCGAGGTGTAAATATGTCACGGATTTATACAGGGTGTCCCGGAAATCGTTGCTGAACGTTTACAGCCGCATCCGGAATCAAATTCCGAGACGAAAAGTATTTGAGCATTTTTTTGTCCGACGATTTCTCGCAGAGTTATCCAATGTTAAAGTTTGAGTCAAACGGACGCTCGCGAGCCGGAGAGGGAGAGGGAGCGCGAGCGCGAGCGCTCGTTTCGCGCATGCTTCTACGGCGAATAACTCGTCAGGATTTCATCGGATAAAAAAATGCTCAAATACTTTTCGTATTCGAATTTCACCCTGCATGTAATGTCACACCGTTAGTCATCGTTATTGTTACAAAAATTATCCTCGTGAGTCATTAACGAGTTATTCTTTATAAAACAACGCAAATTCGTACTTACCTCTGAATATTTCCTGGTACAACAAAAATTCTCGCCTTATACGTTGTTTCCTGTTTTTTGTCTAAAAAAAAACGATGAACGAAAGTACATCAAAGGAACGAAAAGTTTCATCAATGTCAATAATTGTCACCCGAGTCAAACAAAAGCGTATAAAAACGAACGGAAACAAAAGGTTTTTGTAACATTTTTTTTTCTCAAACAATTAAAAATCGTTTGGTAACATTGGTGCAACTTGCATACCCGATAATCTCCGATTATCATTGTTCCCGTCGAAAAATTTGTAATTTCATTGTGAATCGATGATTCCTCCACGGAATAAAGTAACGGGTAATCACTGAACTTTTCAAAAGTGACTCTCGAGTCGCCCCAAACGAGAATACATCGCACGATGTGATCTCTCGACGTTACAAAACGTTCTTGGCTAAATGTTAGTAGGACGTGGAAGATACACGAAACGGAGAGCCGTAGGATCGTTCGGGAATACATAAGTGCAGGTTTGAGTCAATTCACTCCCGGCGAAGTGGACAAACACGAGGATTCCTTTGTTACTTTATTGTCCCACAATAAAAAGAAACGAATGAGAATCGACACAAAAAAGCAAAATACGATAAAATTTTCATATCGAAAAAAAATCAAGTGTATATTTTTTCAACTAATTCGCCAAAAATGTTGACATCCACCGTCTCATAACATTTTTATGTTGTTGGTGACATAATAAATCAGTAATTGTAAATAAATCAAAGGTTTCCTCGGCGAATTGTCGAAAAAATTATTTTATTATAATAATCATAATGAAAATACGAACAATGCCACGTAAGTAAACTCGAGTCACGTGTTTTAAGCGGTATTGTGCATTCAGAGAGTGACGCGCGTTTTTGAGAAGCAAGAAAAAAGACCAACCGCGATAAATATTCCGAAGCTTTTCTTTTCGCGTCGACGCCGCGTGAACCGCGATTAAACTCCTTTCGAGGGAAAAGTTGTTTGCGACCTTCCTTTCCGGATTCGCGACCCACTCCTCACATAAATGTACATGCACATGGTGTATCTATTAGGGTGGGTAAAAAAAAACGTCAATTCGTTTTTCCTCTTCGGGATCCTGAAAAATAGAGCGCTCGTCACTTCAAGAAGCACCGATTCAAGCCTAAGCCCTCTCGATATTCACATTAAGGGGTTCCCCGCGACAATTTTTCATTTCCCTCTCAAATAATATGGAAAAATTTGTTTTTCGAACTTTTGAATTTCGTCAGACGCCAACTGTTGACTTTGGGAATAATTCTGGGTCGGTAATTCCAAAATTACGCCCGGAGAATTTAGACTACGGCAGAAAGAATAATCGCGCCTTGATAAAAAAAATTTCGAGGGCTTTTCGCTCGCTGATTTGCCACGGAATGCCCCATACAATATATATGTATATATCCGTATGTGTAATTGTACTCTAATCGGACAGACAATCGTCTAATAACCGAGAGCACGTTTTACGGGATAGGGGATATACTATATACACGGAACCAAGCAATGAATCAAGTGGGGATGAAGGCCATTCGTCGACACCTGCGGCCACCGGCTACCTTGCCGTGCACGAGGCGGTGCATGTACGTACTTCACGTACGGCGTAAACCAGATACTCTAAAACAGGCATACATGGGGTGTCCCTAATGTCCCTACTCTAAAACAGAGCGCCAATAATTTAGAGCTGAATGGGCCATGAAATTTTGAATCGAAAACTTCACCAGCACTTTTCGACCCGACGAGACTTCCTCCCGCTTATCGATGAAAGAAAGCGATCTGATCGATATTTATTTCGGTTCTCTTCGCGTTAAACAGGACCGCATCGGTCCAGCCCATTTTTGTCACGTTTCTTTTCGTTTCAGACACGATTTCGTCGATTTGATCGATTTTCATTCCACTTCTAGGCATTTCAGCCAAAATTTCGACGATTCGATCGATTTTCATTCCACTTCTAGGCATTTAAGTCAAAATTTCGACGATTCGATCGATTTTCATTCCACTTCTAGGCATTTAAGTCAAAATTTCGACGATTCGATCGATTTTCATTCCACTTCTAGGCATTTCAGCCAAAATTTCGACGATTCGATCGATTTTCATTGAACTTCTAGGCATTTCAGCCAAAATTTCGACGATTCGATCGATTTTCATTCCACTTCTAGGCATTTCAGCCAAAATTTCGACGATTCGATCGATTTTCATTCCACTTCTAGGCATTTAAGTCAAAATTTCGACGATTCGATCGATTTTCATTCCACTTCTAGGCATTTAAGTCAAAATTTCGACGATTCGATCGATTTTCATTCCACTTCTAGGCATTTCAGCCAAAATTTCGACGATTCGATCGATTTTCATTCCACTTCTAGGCATTTAAGTCAAAATTTCGACGATTCGATCGATTTTCATTCCACTTCTAGGCATTTCAGCCAAAATTTCGACGATTCGATCGATTTTCATTCCACTTCTAGGCATTTCAGCCAAAATTTCGACGATTCGATCGATTTTCATTCCACTTCTAGGCATTTAAGTCAAAATTTCGACGATTCGATCGATTTTCATTCCACTTCTAGGCATTTCAGCCAAAATTTCGACGATTCGATCGATTTTCATTCCACTTCTAGGCATTTAAGTCAAAATTTCGACGATTCGATCGATTTTCATTCCACTTCTAGGCATTTAAGTCAAAATTTCGACGTTTCGATCGATTTTCATTCCACTTCTAGGCATTTCAGCCAAAATTTCGACGATTCGATCGATTTTCATTCCACTTCTAGGCATTTAAGTCAAAATTTCGACGATTCGATCGATTTTCATTCCACTTCTAGGCATTTCAGCCAAAATTTCGACGATTCGATCGATTTTCATTCCACTTCTAGGCATTTAAGTCAAAATTTCGACGATTCGATCGATTTTCATTCCACTTCTAGGCATTTCAGCCAAAATTTCGACGATTCGATCGATTTTCATTCCACTTCTAGGCATTTAAGTCAAAATTTCGACGATTCGATCGATTTTCATTCCACTTCTAGGCATTTCAGCCAAAATTTCGACGATTCGATCGATTTTCGTTTCGCTTCCCGCCATTGCGGCCAAAGTTTCGTCGATTTCATCGATTCTTATGTCCTCTCTTTCCATTCCAGACGCAGCTACGTCAATTCCACTGATTTTCATTCCGTCTATCGTCGTTTCAGAGGCAGTTTCGGCAGAGAGCGGAGAACCGAAGGAGCGCGGCGTCGAGGGTGCGTCCAGAGGAGGCGAGATGTGGAAACGCGGACGTTTGTCGTTACTCCTCGTAACCGCGTTGGTGCTGACCGTCGAGCGGATCCACTGTCAAAAGCCGCGTTTGGGCGGAGCGATAAACGTTTTCACGCGTTACGGCTATCTCAGTATAAGCATGAGGGTGGTGCCGAGGAACAGCACGGACACGTGGATATTTCGCGAGCCGACTCTCGACGTTTTTGACAATCCATCGGCACTGCCGATCCGCCAACAGGCCAAAAGCACCGCCGTATTCGACGGCGATTTTCACATGGAATTTTGCGACAACGTGCGGCAACTGCTGCAGGCTTATTTTCGCGACTTTACGTTCGACAAACTCGAGCGACCTTGGCGGGCTTTCACCGCGAGTTGGTCGGGCGCTGCGATCGCCAAACATCTCGGAATCAATTCGTCCTTCATAACCGGCGATCATTGCTACGTTCTCGTCAGAGTCGCCAGATTTCGGGACAATCAGAAGCTCGCCGATTCACCGGAGGGTCTGATGCTCGACGAGGCGGTCGCGCGGGAGGCGGACAATCTTACGATCGGCGACACAGTCAGCCTCGTGAGATTCATCAAAAATTACGGCTCTCATTACATCGCCTCTTTCGTCACCGGAAATTCTCTCTATCAGGTGAGAGAACGCGCGACTTTTCCTCTCTCTCTCGATCCTCTGTTTTTCTTCTTCTACCCACACATATGGGCTCTTCCAGGCTGAAGGTGACGTAATTTCCCAACTGTACTTCCGATCGTTTTTTTTTTGTAATAACAATTTTATTCTTTTGTCGTCGCGCGAGGAACACGGAATACCGCGTATCCCGGTGTTTTTATCGTCGGATCCTTGTTGATAGAGCTCGTGTTTCGAGCGGACACGATTCGCGATATTCGCTCTTGGAAATTGTAAAATACGATGACGAATTGCCAGCAGTGACGTTGGAACGCGTTCGGAAGGTCTTTCAGATCGTTGAAACAGCCGACGAATTCGGCCAACTTTTGTCGAAACAAATAAAACTCTTTGAGTTTCTTTTTTCATTTTTTTGAAAATTTTTCACGAATTTTCCGGAAGCAAAGTGCCAACGCCACTGAATTTCGAGTTCACGGCGATTCAGGTTCATTTTCAATGCCGAAAAATTCAGGCATTGTTTGTTTTTTTTTTGTACAAACCGGATCAATCTTTTTTACCGAGCGGTTTGCGGTTCGAAAGATATTTCAATGCAAGGCAGTCTCTGGAAAAAAAGTTGGGAAATTGTCGAAAAGAGCCGTGTATTTCCCCCTGCCTTTCGACGGGAAAGCCACACAAAGTGGCGTTTGAGAATTGTCTTTGAATTACTTGGTGTCGAGTCGCTATCGCGTCTCCGAACGAAGGTCACAATTTCGGTAAATCCGAACCCGATCTTCGAACTCTGTACGCTTCCGGAGAAAGGTCCCTCTTTTGACCAACGAATGAAGGACCTCGAAGAATGATGTTTTTTTTTGTTATACTCACAGGTGTTCGTCTAATAAGCCTCTGAATTTCGAGTTCATGGCGATTCAGGTTCATTTTCTGCTATAACAATGCCGAAAAATTCGGGCATTCTCGTCTGTTTGTTTTTTTTTTTTGTACAAACCGGATCAATCTTTTTTACCGACCGGTTTGCGATTCGAAAGATATTTCAATGCAAGGCAGTCTCTGGAAAAACGGTTGGGAAATTGTCGAAAAGAGCCGTGAATTTCCCCCTGCCTTTCGACGGGAAACCCGCACAAAGTGGCGTTTGAGAATTGTCTTTGAATCACTTGGTGTCGAGTCGCTACCGCGTCTCCGAACGACGGTCACAATTTCGGTTAATCCGAACCCGATCTTCGAACTCTGTACGCTTCCGGAGAAAGGTCCCTCTTTTGACCAACGAAGGAAGGACCTCGAAGAATGATGTTTTTTTTTTTTTTGTTATACTCACAGGTGTTCGTCTACACGCCGCAGATTTATCTCCAGATAAAGGAGCGTCTGAAGACTCGAGGAGTTGCCGAACTCTCGAGCGTCGAGTTGAGCAATTATTTTTCACCCTGGTACGCCGAACACATGGGAACGATACAATCAGCCAGTGGCAATCGTTCGGTCGAATCGTGGGCCGTCGAGAGGCTGCGCGTTCAATATTACATATTCACGTACGCGAGCCTCTTGAAGCTCCACGGGGACGCGACGTTGCTCCGCGAGCTGGACGGCATCCTCGGCGACGAGGCTCTCCTCCAGTTGCAGCTGAGGACGCTGGCGCCCCTCTTCAAAGACCCCAAACGCCGGGAGTGGTTCCTCGAAGTCGTCGACAATTATTGCAAGCTCTGGGAGGTCAACATGCGATGATGTCGATGCTCTTCGGTTCTCCGAGATTTCACGAGGCTCGGTACGCGATCGGCACCATTTCAGGTTTCTCCCAGACTTCTCCTCGTCGCCTCTCAGTTTTCCCACGAAATTCATGATTTTTCTCAAGCTCGGAGACATCATCGAGGACTCCTCGGTGTGCCGAGGGGAAAGAAACTAGAGATTGGTGAAAAACGAAGTTGACGCGAGAAAAATAAAGAGACGGCGAAAGTGTCGCGAGCAATCTTCGAAGGACAATGATTGTTTCGGAGAATTCAACTAACACACTCTGATCTCTCGCTTTTAAGAATATTTCTTCTACGTTTTATTTTTTTTTTGTTTTTTTTTTGAGTTTAGCTAATATCGCACGAAGAAACGAGACGTGAGCGCGTTGAGGAATTGATTTTTCGCGGGCTTTTTTCATCGGCTCGTGCATTTTTGTTTTTTTTCGTGAAACTCGTGGGTTTTCGTGATTTTTAGCCTTGGAAACGTCGTTGAGAGTCTCGTTGACTCGTAACGACGGGAGAATGAATAAAATTCGAGTCGGTTTGACTCGAAAATCGAAGGAAATAAAATTACGAGTTGTTTTGTAGAAAGAATTTCCTCTTTTCCTTTCATGAGACTCTTCTTTACCGACGGAGGGAAAGATAGTTGGAGAATAAGTCGATGCGAAAATGCGAAAGACAAAAAGGTGATGATGGAAGACGTTTTTTTGATCTCTCGCTTTGAAAGACACTTCCTTTTTTCTTCAAGAACGTTTAGCCAATTTCACGTAAAAAATCGTACAGCAAATTTTCGTGCGTTTTTCAAACAAACGTGCGTACTTTTCGTCTCATGCGATTTGTTGTGGAACCCGTGGGTTTTCATGATTTTTCGTCTTGGAAACGTCGTTGAGAGTCTCGTTGACTCGTAACGACGGGAGAATAAATGAAATTCGAGTCGGTTTGACTCGAAAATCGAAGGAAATAAAATTACGAGTTGTTTTGTAGAAACAATTTTTTCTTTTCCTTTCATGAGACTCTTCTTTACCGACGGAGGGAAAGATAGTTGGAGAATAAGTCGATGCGAAAATGCGAAAAACAAAAAGGTGATGATGGAAGACGTTTTTTTGATCTCTCGCTTTGAAAGACACTTCCTTTTTTCTTCAAGAACGTTTAGCCAATTTCACGTAAAAAATCGTACAGCAAATTGGAAGACAAAAACGGCAGTCACGAAAATAGCGATTTTTCGTGCGTTTTTCAAACAAACGTGCGTACTTTTCTTCTCATGCGATTTGTTGTGGAACCCGTGGGTTTTCATGATTTTTCGTCTTGGAAACGTCGTTGAGAGTCTCGTTGACTCGTAACGACGGGAGAATAAATAAAATTCGAGTCGGTTTGACTCGAAAATCGAAGGAAATAAAATTACGAGTTGTTTTGTAGAAAGAATTTCTTCTTTTCCTTTCATGAGCCTCTTCCTTACCGACGAAGGGAAAGATACGTAGAATAAGTTGGAGAAGTTGGAGAATAAGTCGATGCGAAAATGCGAAAAACAAAAAGGTGATGATGGAAGACGTTTTTTTGATCTCTCGCTTTAAAAGACACTTCCTTTTTTCTTCGAGAACGTTTAGCCAATTTTACGTAAAAAATCATACAGCAATTTACTTTGAGACTTTTACGTTGAAGAAAAACAATCTCACATTTTCATTACGCCAAAATTAGCTCATTGCGCTATTTTCTTCATGTTGTCCACGAAAAATCCGACAGATGGCGCTGAAAGCATTTTACATCGTTTGTCGGCAAGATCAACAGCGCAGTTATCAACTACGAACGAGTGTGAGTATAATAAATCAAAAAGTGTCGAAATGAACAAATTGCAATAAAAATTGCCCGGATTATTACGCTTGAGAAAATGAGTTCTTGCATTTTTTTTCATTTTTTTCAAACAATTTCTTAACAACTTCTCGATATTGTTGTTATTCAAAGCCACTGCGCTTCGCACCTTCCTCACATTTAATTTTTTTTCAGATTTCCGTAACATTCCTAAATACTCGAGGGAAAAAAAAAAAAAAAAAAAAAAAAAAAATTTACTCCGAAACGTGCGGAATAATGATACAATGTGCGACGAAATGTACATCGATTATCGTAAGTTTTTCGTAAGTGATTGGAAATTTTATTTGTACACTGCTTCAGAACATGTAATAATAATAATAATAATAATAATAATAATGAATTAATAATAATCGCTGTGATCTTCGTCCTTGTTAATAATCGTAACTATCGTCACCGCAAACACATCCACCGCTGTTTTATTCGCCGCCAACATCAAATCCGATATACAATATACAAAAGAACCCTGGCTCAACATTTTTTTTCCACTGCACGATTGTGTATGCGAATGTTTTATTCAACAGAAGCGTACGATCGATTGAAACATTACATGTCATTGATCTTCCCTCCTCTTCCTCCTCTTATCGTAAAATTGTCACGAGCAATTTCGACTTTCATCGATTCCGGTACTGCGTCGTCGAATTTCGCGTTTAATCAAATTCGATTGTTCGCAATTCGACAAATTTTCACGAAGGAATTATTTCGTAGCTGATTTGCAACAAATTTGACGAAAAAAAACGCCATGGCTCTCGAGTTTTTCAAATTTTTCGATTTGTTTTTAATTCCTTCGATTTTCCGTCGATCAATGATCGTAAAAAAAAATCTACTCCACTCTGGAGGATTAACCAGTCAATTTCCAATAGCTGACGAACGAGTGAGCAAAATAACGAAAGCAAAACAGCAAAAACAACAAAAAAAGACGATAAATGACAATTTACGAAATCCAACGTGAAGGAAAATAGCTTCCTGGAACGCCCCATATAAAAATGTACAAATCTCAACTTTCCAAAAAACTGTACGCGATAAAGTCAAATTCTTGCTCATGGCCTCTCGAATAATTGTGTGTGAAAAAAAGAAAAAAGAAAATTGACAATTCTTCGAGAAAATGCTCATTTCCTTCGTCTCATTTTCCTTCGTTGTTTTCGTTCGACGAACAAAAAAAAAGAGGGAGGAAAAAAACGGAAAATCGCGCTAAAGTCGGCAAATTCGCAGGCCGCCTCTCGTTCGACGCGAATCCAAAATGCGGAAATTAATGATTTCGCCTCTCGTTTCTTTTTCTTTACCATTTTATTTTTCAAATCATATTGTACGTATTTGTATTTACAACACGACGACGAAGACATCGTCGATCAGCTCGGAGAGTGCGAGTTCATTTTTCTTTTTCGTTTAATTATTTCAAGATTATCGAAGAGACCGTGTTTTTTTTTCCACCCTCCTTCTTCCCCCTACCCTCATCGTCTTCCTCGTCATTTTCTCAATTTTCCGCTCGCTCTCGCAATTACACCGGAAGATCGATAATTCGCGCGGAAATAATTTACATTGCGTCAAAATGGGGAAAAAAAGAGAGTAAAAACAAAAAAGTCAAACGCCGCACAATAATATTTTCAATCATCACGCACGCTTCGTAAAAAAATTTTCCATATCCGAAACGATTCGATGATCGTAAAACAGTGAATTTGATGAAGAATTTTCGAACGTTCCACGCTTCGAAGAAGATTGTTATTTATTCGTTTTTTTTTATTTTTATTTATATTTTTATTTTATTATTTTTTCAACCCTCCCCCTCCATCCCCAACCTCACTCGTTTTTCACTTTTTCACGTCGCACTCCGATTGTTTTTCCTTTCCTTTTTTTTTTCCGGATCCGCTTTGTCCCGTTTGATCTAAGCTTTCGTAAGGTCGTCGTCGTCGTCGTCGTCGTCAACGTCGTCTTCCTCGTGCGTTTTCGCCAACAATTGAAAATTTATCTATTTGTTTATCGTTTGTATTTCCGCTTTATTTTTCTCCTCTCGTCTTGGTTCCTCGTGTTTTTTTTTCCCGCTTTCATTCGTGCTCTTTTCGTTTCTTACCGGCCATCCCCCCTCCCCGCAACCCTTCTTTTAAGGTCAATTCACATTATTATGGTATTACAATTATTTAATTATAATAGTGTCATTATAATTCGTAATAATATACAACATTTGTCAATAGATCATTTATCCTAAAACCCACCAATACTTGTTGTATTTTTCGCTCGCGACAAACACTCGCATCGTTCCACTTTTTTTCACCCTCGTGATTTAATTTTTAAGGACGCACGGGGCGACGTTTGGTCTCGAGATAAAACTCGAGATAAAGTGTGAATTTCGCGTACTCGGTATGGCTGAGAAAATCGGAAAGAAAAATCAATCGTATTAAAAAAATGATTGACGAATTGTTGAAAAGAAATATGTTCCTGAAACGATCCGGTAAACTCGAATTTTTTCGAATATCCTGCCGTCATTTTGATAAATTCCTCGAATTTTCGAAAAATGATGAAAAACTCGATAATCGCTCATCATTTCTCGCGTACAAAGGTCGCTCGTTATTCGGCAGAACGTTCCGACAAATTTGACCCGTGAAAAAATGGAATTTCAAAATACCGACGGAATTTCGATGAAATTTAAGTGCATTCAGAAAACAGAAGAAACAAATTTGACATGAAAAAGAACAGCGTTTCGTTCGTCTGAAAGTTTTTCATATTATTATGAAAAATAATGGTGTTATCACAAGAAATGACAGCTCTCAGTGTCTTACGGGCGATTGACTTTTTTTCGGATTTTCTCAGCGTCGCGAAGCACTCGAAATCCTCATTCTATTTTGAAGTTGCTGAAACAAACGCCTCTCGTACGCCCTTAACGCGTCGACCTTAAAATATACGTGCAGTGGATGTACTTTTTTTTATTTCCGGTCTCGTTATTTTCTTCCTTCTCTCTCTCTCTCTCTCTCTCCCTTTCGTTCATCTTTTTTACAAAATCACCTGCTCGTATGTTCATAAATTCTATATACAAAATTGCGAAACGCAAGCTTTTCGCTCGAAAGGAAAAAAACGAACGTTTCGTCCCTTCTTTTTTCTCGCCCCCCCCAGTCACTTTTCCTTCTCTCTCGACGATAAAATTCTTTCGAGTGATGTACAAATGTATTTATTTATTTACGTCTTTTTATCGTCATTTTTCTTCGTTCCTTCCTCCTCGTTTCGTCACTTTGCTCATCGTAACTTTTTGTCACATTCTCTTCGAGAATATGCGAACGCGATGCTCCGCACGACTTTGTACATACTTTGGATCTCCGAAGATCGGGACTCTCCTTTCTCGCGTTTTTCATTTTTCCCCATCCTTCGGCGAGAAATTTAGCGAGAGAATTTCAATGAGAAAATGATCGATCAGCTTTTCTCGCTATCGCTGTCACTGTTGGAAAGTTGATGATAAATTTCATCAACGACGAATCGACTTTAACGTTACGAGACCCGAGATGATCCATCTCGACTTTTATTTTCACGCGAACTTTGATTTTGGATAAATAGGAAAAAAAAATGGTTTCTCCTGTTGCTTCGTAATGTAGGAAAATAAATTGCTCGAATTTCAGGATTCATTGGCGATAAAATCCTCGTAAAAACACGAGGTTGGGATTTTCCATGATTTTCCAACTTTACAAAAAAAAAAAAAAAAAATGAAGAGAAAGGCAATTTTGACGACCGTTGAAATAATACATCATTTTTAATTTCACCGACTGGCGAAATGATATTCGAAAGAAAATGAGAAAAAAGAAAACGAAAATATTGATTTTTCTTCTGTTTCATCAACATATTTATTTATAATTTTTTTTTTTCACATTATTAGCGTTATTATTATTGAAAACTCTAAACATCGGTAATATTTTTGTTTTCCCTCTCATACTTTTATTCGCATCGCGAAATTGTCATCGAATCAAATTGTTTTCGCTACGATTGTACCGATTCGTCCTTAACGTTCTAAGATTCGAATTCCTTCAGAGTGCGAGAAGCTCGAGGCGATCCTTGAGGAAATTCATTAGCATTCATTCAACGATAATTTACAAAATGAAGAGAGAGAGAAAAAAAAACGTGAAATATCGATTTTTTTCCCTTTTTTTTTGTTTTCGTAACATCGAGATGAGAAGAACGAAAAACATCGTTCTGCGTTTCACAATTCGCGCGTTTGCCTGCAACAGACGCGTGAACACTCGCGCGATTCGATCGGAAAGCGTCGAGCCTTGATTGCAAAGTCGAAAGAAAGAAACAAGAAAAACGAAGAAAAAAACGCAAGATTCGACGTTTTGGTATCCGTGTGTTTGCTGTACATTGAACACGAGAGCCTGCGCAATTATAATCGAAAGCTTCGAGCTTTTTTCAGGCTCGAAAAAAAACATGCGAAATATCGATTTTTTTAAATCCGTATGCGTTTTCCGAAACGGACGCGAGAGCTCGCACGATCAGGACCGAAAGGCTTCGAGCTTTTTTCAGGGTCGAAAAAAAAAATGTAAAACATGGATTTTTTTCCCCGACATCGAGATGAAAAAATTGGAAATGACTGCGCGGCGCTTGGGCCTTTTTGAAATCCGGGTGTTTTCCATAATTGACGCGAGAGCTCGCACGATCAGGATCCAAAGCTTCGAGTTTCGATCGAAAAGTATGAAAAAAAAGAAAATAGGAACAAACGCGAGAGGAACATGTAAGACCAAAGCTTATATGTATATATATATATACATAAACATGTATATAAATATATATACATATTAAATATATATATATATATATGTGTGTATAGAGTAATCCGCGAGGAACTTTGTACAATAAACGTCAAAACGGGAGGAATACGCGACTTGACTTTTACCGTTCTCTCGTCATCATAAATATCATCGATGGATCATTTCCGGCGGTGTCTCGTAATCGTTTCGTTTTGCGGAGAAAAAAAAATCGCGCGAGGCACGAAAAGAACCGACCTTCGTTTTGTCCCCGAATGACGCAAAGCACGAAAAACAAAAAGTCTTCGCGAGAAAGTTCAAGGAAAATTCTGCAAAAATTCCTGGATCGATTTAAAAACTGAAAAAAAGAAAAAAATCGATCAAACTTCGGACAACCGATTGCTCCCGTTGCTGTCGCGTGATTCTCGCGCGCCGAAAGTGCCGCTATTTTCGGAAATTTCGATGAAACGTCGTGAGAATTTCCAACGCGACGATTCGACAACGCAATTGATACAAAAAGTTATTCCAAAAAATTGGGGTCAAAATATCGAGAAAACACCTTTCGTCTCGCGTTGCCAATGAATTCGTCCATTTTTCTTCTCCCTTTCTCTTTTCCAAATACAACTCGAGTATCTTCGAAAATCCTCTCTGTCTCTCGAAGATTCGACTTTTCCAAAATCTCAAGACGCTACCTTCCTCGCAACGAGAAACCTCCGTTCCCCGTCGGGTTATAAATAATTCTCTACTTTCTACAATTTTTTTCTTTTTCCTGAAAAGGGAAGACATTTTCGAAAATCCCCGAGTGTATCGAAAAAGAAAAGAAAAAAAGACGAGCGAGCTGATCCGCGACGTGGGAAAACCAAATTTCCCGAACTTTCCGCAAATTCACTCGACAATGTGACGCAAAATTCTCATTGTACGATCGATCTTCTTCGATTTTCACATTTTCACAGCATCGCCGCGGGAAATTCTCTCCCTTCCGTCATCTCCCGCAAATCCTCGAGTCTCCGAAGAAAAAAAACGAAAAAATGGAGAAGAAAAAAAAGAAAGAACGAAGCGCGCGTTTTCCACACGCGCGAACACACGCTGCCCACCCTCCCCCCTTGTTCCTCCTGGCGATTCGAGAAAAGCTCGAATCTCGTCGCGAAAGTCCGCGCCTCCTCGCTCTTTTCGTTCGCCCTCCCCCCCCCCGATCGTCTCTCGACACTTTCCTCGTTGAAAATCATTCGTACGCACTTTAAACCTTCTTACGTTATTACATATATAATATATTCATTTACTCTATAATTATATCAATACTGTTGACGGATAGAGATTCATTCACAGCTCGGGCATCGATCGCAAATCGTCTCTCTGCCGCGGGTCGACACGTCAATTATTCAACGTTTCGTTTCAACTCGTTATTTATCCCCCCCCCCCTCTTTTCCTCTTCAAGATCATCGTCATTTTCCCTCATCAGCTCTGTCTTTTTTCGATTATTTTTCCCATGTTTTTCCACCGAATCCGACGATCTTTTGGTCTTTTCACTGTTACACGCCTCGGCCTATACACACGTACACATTTTCACCGACAAACACGCACGTACTCGCGGGAACGAAAAAACGAAAAAAAAACAACAAAAAAAGAGAGAGAGAACGGAAGAAGCACGCGCACATTTTCGTTATATCACACGCTCCGGTCGTTCGACTCGACCGTCAGACGGCGCGGTTTGTCGCTTCGCCACTTTTTCCTCCGTTTTCACAGGCGAGTCGCTCTTGTCGCTTTTATTCTCGTCGAGCTTTCCTTGGAAAGGAATGAAAGAAAGAAAGGAGACGTGAGAAAAGCGAATTTCGACGCTCGTTGTCGCGCTCTTCGACGAGGATCCGCGCGAGACGCCGAGCAGCGTTCTTCGCACGACCGTCGATGAACCTTTTTGTTTTAACCGCGAATCTCTCTCTCTCTCTCTCTCTCTCAATCACGTTCAATCTCATCTCTCCTCTCTCTCTCGTTGCCGTTTGTTCTCGCTTTCTCACGTCGAGTCATCTCTCTTTCGCTCTCTCGTCCAAGTTATATCACATGTGTCCACGCTGCGCAAGTATGTAGTCGAGCTGCTGGAGATACAACAATTGCTGAACGATACTCTGGAGAGGATCCTGAGTCTGCGTCTGGGTCAAGCCTCCACCAGTAGGCTGGGATGCGGCAGCTGGCGATGCCTGCTGCGAGTGCAGAGGACTCGCGATTCTCCGTCCGTCCGCGATTAATCTCTGCTGCTGCTGACGCTGCTGCTGCTGCTGCTGCTGCTGCTGCTGGACCACTTGCTGATGAGACGAGACCATGTCCGAGGTTTCCATCGCCAACGTCGTCGCCTCGTGAACGCGCTGAGCGTGTTGCTGCTGGTGCTGCTCGGACAGAATCGCGAGCCCGGGCGGACAACGCAACGTCGGCGGCAAAAGCTGCCCGATCGGCTGTCCGGCGTACCTCAAGGGCGTCGACGCTGCCAGATAAGAGCTCGGGATATTGGGATTCTCGCCCCGCTAGGGAGCCACGTTTTTGGGCCTGCGCCCCCGTCGGCCCCTGGTGGAGGGCCGCGGGGACTCCTGGCCTCACTGGCTCACCGCGGGGCTCTTCTTGTCTTGCTGCTGCTGATTCGCGTCCTGTGGTCCCTGCACACCGGATCCTCCGCCCCCCTGAGATCCTTGTACACCCTGCGGAACATCAAAGTTAAATAATTATCGTCATTGACAAAAAAAACAGGAATATATATATATACTTCTGTTTTGTTTTTTTAGCGATATTTCAGCGATTTTTGGCTCGACTTTTCTCTATATTTTATCGTTACTGTTATTATTATCAATGCGTTCACGTTAATCGCGCTAGGGAGTAATAGGGCAGAAAATTTCGCGATCGACAGTCCGAAAAGTGATAAAGTTGCGTTTCCCCGTGGAATTGTCCGGTGGGGGCATTTCGCAGGTTGAAAATATCGATTCCAACGGGGCGTTATTTCGAACGAGGAAAGCGCCGAATTACCTGATTTCCCGGTCCTCCCTGTGGCGGTCCAGGGCCGCGATCGGGTGGCCAAGAGTTGCCGGGTGTCGGTTCCGAATGGAACTGATGAGGATGCTGCGGCGGACCACCTGACGTATCGTGACTGTGAGGGTCGAGATTGTTCGCAGCTTCGTATTGCGAATTTTCGAGCCTCGTTATCAATCTCTCATCCTCGTCGCCGAATTCCCCGCCCATGAGCGACGGCTCACCCACGACCATCACGTCCTACATTTCATCATAATCGTCATTATCATTCCCAATTATTTCTCCGTCATGATGAAAAAGTGACGCATCGACGGATTTTTTAAAATCGATTCTACTCGCAAATATTCGCTCAAAATTAATTTGCCGTTTTAGAGGATTTTTAATTTTTTTCATACAATACACTCGAATTTTCGACGGGTTTTTCTCGAAAAACTTTGAGTGTTTATTTCAACGAACCTGCGAGGCGAGTGCGAAATTTGGTCCTGGTGATCTTTTTTTACTAGGCGCGGGTGGAGCAGCGTTTCCCGGTCCGGACGTGCTGCCCTTTCGCTTTCTTCTTTTACTCGTCGGCCTCTGCGATTCTAAATGCGAATTTGAACGAGTTTTTTTTTTGCTTTTCATCGCGAGATCGTCACGATCTCAAATTCTGGCGAGTTTTTTCGATAAAAGTATGTTTTTTCTTTTTTTTTTTTATAACAATTCTACCCAGCTGTGGACCTTTCTCGATATCAAAGGTCTCTGACGTATGCACGGTTAGTAAACACAGGCACGCATGCAAGTCACGGACAAATAGACAGATACTTTACGTCGGCATTTTCCATTTATTTATTTATTTGTTTATTTATTTATTCATCATCATCATCGACGTTTCGTCGTTCGTTTTTGTTTTTCCTCCGATTTTTCCTCGCAAAAGAGGATGTGAAATGATGCTTGAAAAATGTTCGTCGTCCGCGCAGTTTTCGCCTCGGATGCGAGTTAAACTCGCTCGGGTTCGATTGTCAAAAAAATTTCGAACGTGAAAAATCAGGCTCGTGAAAAAAGGCGCAGATTCGGACGAAATAGGGAGATGATTGGAAATGAGAATAATCGTTGAAATCAAACGGCGAATAAATTCGAACGAGAGTGAAAAATAATCGAGCCCGTCGAGTCTTTTCTTCAACGCGGTCAACAATTTTCGAAAAATTTACCATTATCGCTCTTGCGAGTTAGTCCGAGAAACTCGTTTGTCGCATATTCGGGATAAACAATCGTCCGAGAGTCTATTTATTTGAATAATCAAAAATTTGAATGAAAATAACGATAATTGAATGAAAATCCATTTTGCACCGCACGATCATTCAAAGGATCATTTCACATGGTTGATTACAGCAAAATCGATTGATTCGTTGAATTCGAGAAAATTGTTCCCGGCCGAACTGGCTCCACTTGCTGGTGGGTTTTGTTTGTTTTTTTTTTAATTTTTCTTTGTTTTTTGTTTCTCATGTAAAGCAACTGTCCGTCTACCTCTCTTACCCGGCGGGGCAACCATCCTCTGCCACTTCTGGAACAACGTTGTCTTCAAGCAGTCACGTGGCGACAAGGCGTAAGCCTTGTGCCTCGACATGAGCTCCTGCATCGGTTCCAATATCACGCATAACTGAAATAAATTCATGAAACAATGTCGTTTACTCGTTGTTTCTTTTTCTTTCTCGAAAATCTACGATACACACGTAGATAAAAAATAATAGAGTATCCCGATCGAAAATGCGTGTTTTTTTTTGTTCTTTCCCCAAATCTGCGATAGGAAAACATCGAATGGCCCGAATTTTTGCAATATCGATGCAAATTTTGTCATCCCCGTTCCGGTTTTAATGAGCTTCGAAAAAAAAATTGTTATTTATTCGAATAAATTCGAATAAATTCGAATAAATTACAGTTTCGTTACTATCGCGTTCGTCGGTGTTGTCCCGAGTTTTCCGGAGATCGAGCACTCACCCTAAGATAATTAAGAGTAGAATTTGTGATCCCGTTTCTGGTGATGTTTTTGGTGAGCTGTTCTAATCCCGAAGGGTCCTGTTGCGCGGTCGACACGTTCATGCCGACCACCGACCTTGGTACGAGTTCTCGATGACCCCTCACGGACATGTGCCACGACTTTATCCTCATAAGGTCGTCAAACGTGAACTCCAATATTAACCTTCCTTCCGTACACACCTGCGACATCAACATACTCTTTTTTAGCCCTCATTCGGAATTTTTTCGTCCAGTTTTTGCGCTCTCGATGCAATCATCAATCGCCAAAACTCCGATTTTACAAAATCAACGAAATTCTCGATATTTCGAGGGAAAAAAATTACTCCGAAATTGACCCCCTTTTGTTTTAATCGGGAAAAGATGTTGCAATTATTCTATGGTATTATTGCACTCGTGTAAATCAACGTTTTGAATTTGCTACTCTTGGGCATCCACAATTTTGCAATTGTACGAGACTACGAGAGGAAACTTGTGAAAGAGTTCATATTCGGGGGGGAAAAGTTGCTCCGAAATGGACTTTTTTATTTTTTGCAATTACAGGGAAATAAAGTAATCGTTACCGCTGCGATCATTGTCTCGATGTACTCCCTTTTTGGCTCTCTTTCAGAATTATATCTTGTCGCACTCTGGATGTAATTAACATTTCAAATCGGCAATTCTTAAGGTTCTAAGATTCGGCATTTGCGCGAAATTGCGAAAGAAAGTTCATGAAATTAACGAAATTCTCGATATTTCGATGGGAAATTGCTCCGAAATTGACGTTTTTTTCTTCATTTTTGGTAATTATGAAAAAATGACGTAATCGTCGTTACCTTTGCGACCATTGGCTTCCCATGATGCGTAACCATCACGCAGTGATCGCAATCCAGCGTTATGCTCGTGTTGTGAAAAGACTCCTTGGGATGCTTCATGTTGTAATAAAGTTCCGTTACTCCGCCCTCGAATATCGAACGAAAATACCTCGGTATTAGCGTCCTTCCTATCGCTGTTGAATGTGAAAAGGGCAAAAACACGAAAAAAAGAAAAACTTTGTTAGCTCTCGTAACAATTTTCCACTCCCGTCGTGTAACGTCGCGTAAAAGAGCAAAATTCAACATGCGTTACGAAAAAAACAGCATCGTAATTTCGATTTCGTAATGAAAAAAAAAAACATTCCGTTGTAGCTGATAATGCGAGTAGAGGATTTTTCATTGAATTTTCAAAGCGTTTTTTCAGACGAATTTCACTCAAGGTGATTTTCCTTTGCAGTAAAAATTTCGAACAATTTTGCCGCGGGAGACGAATTTTGGGAGAAAAAAAATGTTTTTCCAGTAGCAAAATACGAAATAACGTTGAAAGAGAGATGCTATTTTTGTCTAATTAAAAAACGAAATTGCCATTTATGCTTTTCGCGTAATTACGGAAATTTCGATATATTTCGCAGGAAAATTTGCAAGCTCGTGGAAATTTCGTTTTTTTTTGCTTTTTCTCCGTCGTTCACTTTGAGTGAAAAAGACTCTTTTGGCAGACTTTTGAAATTGTCGAATTTGAATTTACGATCGGAGTAATGATCGAGAGGATTCAACCGGCGCGTAACAGCTCTATAAAATCCCGAGTGTCTCGAGGAACATTACGCACGACGAGTTATCGCTTTTCGCACACACTCGTCCGAGTTCTTATCGACGATTATTTCTTTTACGTACACGGACTCGAGGTGGAGATTTGCCATTTAAAAAAAAGACTCTATTTCGCCAGATCTCAAAAGATTATCTCGTTCGATCTTGACCCTGAAAAAAACAAGGTATTTTCCGAAACGCTTAAGGGGCTCGCGCGAATCCAACGGTAACGAAAAATGCCGAGTTCGTGACTCGGAATTTTTCACTGTGCCGGATAAATCTATCGACCGACTACCCTCGGAATTATTCACGAATCCACCGTCCGATTCTTGAGAAAAAAAATTCGTGTCTCCTCTCCGAGAGTCTTTTTTCTTAAGGTAGATTCTTCCAACTTTGGCGAAGGAAAAACGGATTTGTTACCGTGAAAAATTACTCAAAAATGTAGATTGATTTTTTTTCTTTTAATTTTCGCGTCGAAAGAGCAAAAAATTCGCTCTCTTTTTCTTCTCGATAACTTACTGTATCTCTTAGGTCCATCGTCGAGACAAAAAGTCAGGGTGAAAGTGGCGTCATCTTCGAAAAATTCATTCGCAAACGAGTCCCACCATAGATTGTCGCTATCCTGGAAAATCGAGTCGAAAAGAAAAAACACAATCAGCCTTTTTGCAATATATTTACGCACCTACGACTAATCGACGTAACGTCGTTTTACATCGCTGAATTTTCATCGTCGCATGGCGAGGAAAAAAGGGCTGATTTTTTCATGCTCCGAAATAGCTTACGAGGACAAAAAAAATCGAGGAGACGAGCTGAAAGTGTGGCCGAGAAAAATTCCACCGCCGACTGTGGCGATTCGAAAAATCAAAAAAAAAAAATTTCGACAAAAAAAAGCTGTACAACATTTTCGCAGCATCGATAAATCAAAGATCGACCGAGGTGAAGCCTCTCGGTGAAGACACGAAGGAATTTTCATCGTCAGACAGCTGTGTATGGAAATCAAGATGTCTATATTTGATGTTGAAAGATCGTTGGTCCTCGCAGGGGAGGAGGAGGATGATTGGCTCGGAGAGAAGTTGAGAAAATGAGATCGATATTGTGGCAAAGGGGAGGAAGGAATGAAGATAATAAAACGAAAGAAAGAATGAAAAAAAAAGGACGAAAACGGGGAATAACAGAAAAATCGTGACGAAGAGATACGTTATAGGAGAGAGGCGACTGCTTGTAGATATATTCGGTAAAAAAAAATAATATATATATGTGTGTGTGTGTGTATGTATTATCGCCTGCTCGTTGAATAACGCATGACTGTCTGGCTTGAAATTACAGCTGCAATTCAACCCTCTCAAGTCCCCCGCTACCATCTTATGTTTCCGTTCGCCGCGTTTTCATTCAATTATGCATTTAAACGCTCGCCTTATTATTCTTATCCTGTCGACATTACTCGCATTATTATTTTCCTTACGTCGATCGACGTTTTTTCATACACCTTGTTTCTTTTTTTCCTCCCTGTTCCGCCAGACATATCGAGAGAGAGAGAGAGAGGGAGAATCATCGCGCGAACACGTTTCTCTCCGCAAAGTGTCACGTGCTATCCTTTTTTCTTTTTTTTGTACAATTTTTTTTCAAAATTACGACACTCGTGGAAAAAAAGCTGAAAATTTCATGAAAATTCGCTATAAAAAATCGAGAAGATTCGCATTCGCGCTAAATTTTATTTTTTCACAGACGAAACGCGACATTCCGCGACAATTCGAGTTTCCGCGCTAAAAAAACGCGGATTGTTTCGTCGAAGCGAAACAATCGCCGCGTAATTTTTCGTCGATCGATGCACAATTTTGGCAAATTCTTCGCGCATCTCGCCGACTATATTTTGTTCGAAGATTAAAGAGAAAAATCATCGATGCTCGTAATTCCGATATTTCGAAAAAAAATCAAGCCAAACAACACAGCATGGACCACAATTCCGTTGCTCGTCGCGCAAACTTTTTGTTTTGCCGAATTTAATTTGTGTTCCCTCCCCCCTCCCTCTACCCAACGAGCATTAAACTTCGATCTGCTTTTCGTTCGAGTGTTTGCCACACGAGCTGAGGAAAAAAACGTCTCACGAGTGAGACTTTGCCTTCGCAGGACCAAAGTACAATCGACTGCTTTTCTCCCACGAATATCTCGTTTATATATATATATATATGTATATATGTACATATATATCTGTAGGTATATACATTTGTATATATATATACACATATATAAACTATAGGATGTCCACTATTGATCTACTTTCTTCCTTCAACGATGGACCACAAAATGACTATCATTGATCACTCCCGTTTTAAATCCAAACGCAAAAAAAATCGAAATAAACAAAATAACGTTCCAACTTTTATTTTCCTTGTTTTTTTTGTTCGTTATTTTCGTCGTTCTCGCGGTCGTCGCGGGGGGGGATTTCGGTGCACGCGAACGATCGATCTTGCAAAACGAGATTAAATTACACGGCGGGACGGGCGAGAGAATTATGATGATTTCGCGATTTATCATCGCGCGATAACGGATGAGAAATCATCCGCAACTTTTTTTCCCATTTCGCGAACAAACGCCGATTGTCGCGACGCGCTCTTGGCGCTCAAAGGTGAAGACGTGCGCGAAAACGCGGCCGTCCGCACCGACCCGATCCTCTCGCTCTTTCCTTTCTTTTCTTTCTTCGAGCGTGTTTAGCTTTTTTTGGGATTAATAATTGGAATTTGTTTTTTTTTGTTTTTTTCGATTTTCCGTTCCATAAATTCTCGAATATCGATATTTCGATGGAAAAAGTCGCGACATCCTCCTTTTTTTTTACTCACACCGGCAGACCTTTTTGCGCCATTTATTTGCGAATATTTTTCAGCGATTTTCTCCTTTTTTTTTTTCATTCACGACAAGCATCGCGATCGGATCGCATCGATGCATCGAATGTCAAATTTTGCTTCGATATTAATCTCGATATCGATCTATGAAAAAAAAAAAAAAAAAAAAATGGAAAACTTGAAAACACGCGGTACAAAGTTATCGCGAAAAGTGTGAGATCGAATTTTCAAAAATGAAGAAAAACGACGAAATTGCAACTTCGACTTCGTGAAATTGTGGAAAAACATTTCAATCATTTCCGTTCTGTAAAAATCGAAAAAAAAAACGAAAAAATGATTTCCGTCACGATCAGTGACTGGCCGATTATGCGATTTTCAGCTTTCCGAAAGCGGGCGAAAGCAAACTCCGAGCTCTCGCGAAAATCGACCGATCGTCGCGAAATAAAAAAAAAACAGCGAAAGGACGCGAAAACCTCGAATCAAAAAAATTCAAAATCAAATTTTCCCGAATGACAGGAGGGGGGGGGGGGGGGGACAAAAAAAAAGAAACAAAGAAAACCACGAAATTCGATCATTTTCATTCCGCCAACGATAAATCCCGTCGTTTCCGTTCCGCTAGACGATTTTTGTCGCGGTGTGTACGCCGATTGGCAGAGTCAGCGCGACTTTTTCGTCCGGACTGTACCACCCCGGTGTGTTGTTGGGACTATGGAGCGGGAAAGGGAAAAAGGAGGATAGGGAGGTTGAAGGGGGTGGTAGGAGGGGGGCGAATAGAGAAGCAGGCAGGGAGACTAGGGATGGTATATGATCGTGTATATACGAAGCTGATAAAGTATTGTCGATGCGCTCCACCTCACTCGCTTTCAATGAAAAAATCGTCATAAACGCATCGTCGGACGTATCGCGACTCGGCGCATATGATAATTACGAGAAAATTATTCCTCGATCGCCCATCATTTTTCGACAATTATCGACGACTATTGGCCGGCCTGTTACAACCGAGAGATTTGTCTCTGGCTCGCTGCTATCGGGACAAAACTGACGCCGCTCGGTCGAGTATATACGGCCAGGGGCGGCGGTGAGTGGAGTTCCCGCGGGGAAGAGAAACGTAAGGGACGTCGACAAGGGGGGTTTTGCAGGAAGAGGAGGAGAGGAGGGGGGAGGGGGGGATTGGAAGCTGGAGAAAGAGAGGAGGTAAGAGAGGGGGGGGGGGAGAGGCAATGTCGAGAGGGATGGGATGAGAGGGAGAGGCAAGGGGAGAGGGTACAATATGGGTTATCGAAGGAGAGAAGGGGGGGGGGGGCACCCCCGAGGGAAGATCAGGGGCCCTCATTTTATTACACGGTGATCCTTCGAGCGTTCTCAACTTTGGCTCGGGAAATTCGTCGGGAAACTTGGTTTTTTTTTTGGTTTTTTCCTCTTTTTTTTTTTTTTCCTCATTTTGATCGTACGTCGATCGACGCGGTGATGAAAATTCGTTGCGATCTTTGTATCTTCGTACGTCACCGTGCCGCAGTCGCGAAAGGTGGAGGGAGAGAGGGGATGGGGGGGGGGGGGGGGGGAGTGAACTCCGCGAGATCTCGTCACACTCAGCACGGAGGTTCGCCTGTAGGTGGAATTAGCGACGAATAATCGTTTCCATGACGGCTGGTATCCGAACGTGCCGGCGGAGTGGAATTTGCATCGTCGAGGGAAAGTTGATGAAAATTTTGGTCGATTTTTGACGAGCGATGTGCGGGTTTTTTTGATTGTCAAATTTTTTTTGGATTCCCGGAGATTTTTGGATTTGTCGTTGTTATCGTTGTTGTTTACATCGATGGACGGATGGGAAAATGATGAAATCGTTTTTTTCGAGGATTTACGGAGGACGCTTTTGTGAAAATTGAAGAAAAGGTGTTTTTTTTTTATTTTTTATTTTTTTTAAATGATAATTTCAACGATTTTTTCGCGACAATCGCCCAATTTCGGACGTTTTTTTTATGGAAGTTTCCCGAGTCACTGTCGTCATTATTGTTTGCCACGTTCAGACGCGCGTTGAATCGTTTTTTTTGAAGAATTTGCGAAGGACGCGCTCGTGAAATCTCGAATGGGAATTCCGCGGCTATTTTCGTCGAACGTAACGAATCCCATGTGGGCCACGGTTTTAGGGGACTCGGACCGTAAAAACGGTGCAGAAAACTGCGAGACGAATGATTTTTCATTCCGTATGTGTCTCTTTTTCTTTTATCGTGTGAACCTTTGTTCTTTTTATTTTCTTTTATTTTTATCTTCTTCCGATCGATCACGAATAATACAGAATTTAGCAGGGGCAACGAGAGGCAAAATAATTGTCATTTATTGATTGGAAAATGTTTGTTTCAAAGTCGTTTCGTGTCCTCGAAAATCTCGGGGGAGGATGAAAAATGGGAGAATATCGTTGTGCTTTTTATTGATTTTCAAAAAGTCATTTTCCGCCTCGGAAAAATTGAAATTACGCAAAATGACCGAATATGTCGTTGTTTTATTACGAGAGAAAAAAGGATGTCGAAAATTCAGGTCGTACGAATGATTTTGCAAACAAAGTTTCTTCTTTCGAGAGAATTATGTTTGAGAACGCGCGTGACACGCTCCGATTGCTTCGGAAAACGCGCTCCGTACTTTCTCCGTTTGCGTTTCAAGCGATGAGAATGAAATTTCGTTGGCGCGACGTACGATCTATCCGAAGAGTCGCCGAGAGTCGCGGTTTTTCGAAATTTTTTGCTATTTTCAAAAAAAAAGAAAAGAAAAAACGAAAATTTCGAGTTCCCGAGTTGGGGTGGAATTGCCCGTACGCGCAATTCGGCAAAACAGCCCATTGGACGTTTCACCGAAGAACCCCGCGTGTTTGCGACACATTTTTCGGCGGGAGGTATCTTCGCTTGTTCCTTTGACTATCAGGAGGCACTAAACGTATATCTCCCATTGTTTTGGAGCAACGCCAGAAGGCGGAGGCGGCGAGAGAGCGAGAGACGCTCGTGTCGAATAGAAGCATCAGAGAGCAGCAGGAAAATATATATTCCGGATGGATGAAAAAATAGAAACAGACGAGATAAAGAGACTTGGAAAAGTACAGAAGGGGGGGGGGGGATAGGTGAGGGAAAAACGCAGGTTTACAACGTAAACCCAGCGTGTAAACGCGACAGCGTCGAGGCCCGAGCCAACGTTTCTTATCTCGGCGGAGCTCGGCGGTGAAGGAAGTCCTCGCAGGCTCCGCGAGAAAGTACCGAGAGAAAACACGCGCGGAAGTGCTTCAGGTACCGCGCGAACCGCGTCGTTGGACCTCAGAGGGAATTTTCTCGATTTTTAGCCATGAATTTTCACGATATTTTCTTGATTTTTTTCACGAGTGCCACGATTTGTATCTTATCGTCGTACATCGCCGAAACAAGGCGGGTTATTCTTAGGTTTCCATTGAGGAGAAAGATGTCAAAGGTCGATGACTTTTCGTTGGGTTTTTTTTCTTTTTTCAAAATTGAACATTTTTTGTTTTCCTTGTGTCGTTGATGGAGAGTGAACGATCAATCGATGGGCAATTTGAATGGGAAAAAACATCGTTATACCCAACGAAGGTACTTCAAAGTACGTCAGTACTTTAGTACTTTAGGTACCGCGAATCGCTGCGTTGAACCTCAGCGGGAATTTTCTCGATTTTTAGCCATGAATTTTCACGATATTTTCTTAATTTTTTTCACGAGTGGCACAATTTGTATCTTATTAACGAGAAAGATGTCAAAGGTCGATGATTTTTCGTTGTTTTTCTTTCTTTTTTCAAAGTTGAACATTTTTGTTTTCCTTATGTCGTTGATGGAGAGTGAACGATCAATCGATGGGCAATTTGAACGGGAAAAAACATCGTAAAAACTAACGAAGGTACGTCAAAGTACTTCAGTACTTTAGTACTTTGGGTATCGCAGCGTTGGACCTCAGCGGGAATTTTCTCGATTTTTAGCCATGAATTTTCACGAATTTTCACGATATTTTCTTAATTTTTTTCACGAGTGCCACAATTTGTATCTTATCAACGAGAAAGATGTCAAAGGTCGATGATTTTTCGTTGTTTTTTTTTTGTCTTTTTTCAAAATTGAACATTGTTCATTTCCCTCAAGTCGTTGATGGAGAGTGAACGATCAATCGATGGGCAATTTGAACGGGAAAAAACATCGTAAAACCTAACGAAGGTACGTCAAAGTACTTCAGTACTTTAGTACTTTAGGTATCGCAGCGTTGGACCTCAGCGGGAATTTTCTCGATTTTTAGCCATGAATTTTCACGAATTTTCACGATATTTTCTTTATTTTTTTCACGAGTGCCACAATTTGTATCTTATCGACGAGAAAGATGTCAAAGGTCGATGATTTTTCGTTGTTTTTTTTTGTCTTTTTTCAAAATTGAACATTGTTCATTTCCCTCAAGTCGTTGATGGAGAGTGAACGATCAATCGATGGGCAATTTGAACGGGAAAAAACATCGTAAAACCTAACGAAGGTACGTCAAAGTACTTCAGTACTTTAGTACTTTGGGTATCGCAGCGTTGGACCTCAGCGGGAATTTTCTCGATTTTTAGCCATGAATTTTCACGAATTTTCACGATATTTTCTTTATTTTTTTCACGAGTGCCACAATTTGTATCTTATCGACGAGAAAGATGTCAAAGGTCGATGATTTTTCGTTGTTTTTTTTTGTCTTTTTTCAAAATTGAACATTGTTCATTTCCCTCAAGTCGTTGATGGAGAGTGAACGATCAATCGATGGGCAATTTGAACGGGAAAAAACATCGTAAAACCTAACGAAGGTACGTCAAAGTACTTCAGTACTTTAGTACTTTAGGTATCGCAGCGTTGGACCTCAGCGGGAATTTTCTCGATTTTTAGCCGTGAATTTTCCCGAATTTTCACGATATTTTCTTGATTTTTTTCACGAGTGCCACAATTTGTATCTTATCGACGAGAAAGATGTCAAAGGTCGATGATTTTTCGTTGTTTTTTTTTTGTCTTTTTTCAAAATTGAACATTGTTCATTTCCCTCAAGTCGTTGATGGAGAGTGAACGATCAATCGATGGGCAATTTGAACGGGAAAAAACATCGTAAAACCTAACGAAGGTACGTCAAAGTACTTCAGTACTTTAGTACTTTAGGTATCGCAGCGTTGGACCTCAGCGGGAATTTTCTCGATTTTTAGCCATGAATTTTCACGAATTTTCACGATATTTTCTTTATTTTTTTCACGAGTGCCACAATTTGTATCTTATCGACGAGAAAGATGTCAAAGGTCGATGATTTTTCGTTGTTTTTTTTTGTCTTTTTTCAAAATTGAACATTGTTCATTTCCCTCAAGTCGTTGATGGAGAGTGAACGATCAATCGATGGGCAATTTGAACGGGAAAAAACATCGTAAAACCTAACGAAGGTACGTCAAAGTACTTCAGTACTTTAGTACTTTAGGTATCGCAGCGTTGGACCTCAGCGGGAATTTTCTCGATTTTTAGCCGTGAATTTTCCCGAATTTTCACGATATTTTCTTGATTTTTTTCACGAGTGCCACAATTTGTATCTTATCGACGAGAAAGATGTCAAAGGTCGATGATTTTTCGTTGTTTTTTTTTTGTCTTTTTTCAAAATTGAACATTGTTCATTTCCCTCAAGTCGTTGATGGAGAGTGAACGATCAATCGATGGGCAATTTGAACGGGAAAAAACATCGTAAAACCTAACGAAGGTACGTCAAAGTACTTCAGTACTTTAGTACTTTAGGTATCGCAGCGTTGGACCTCAGCTGGAATTTTCTCGATTTTTAGCCATGAATTTTCACGAATTTTCACGATATTTTCTTAATTTTTTTCACGAGTGCCACAATTTGTATCTTATCAACGAGAAAGATGTCAAAGGTCGATGATTTTTCGTTGTTTTTTTGTCTTTTTTCAAAATTGAACATTGTTCATTTCCCTCAAGTCGTTGATGGAGAGTGAACGATCAATCGATGGGCAATTTGAACGGGGAAAAACATCGTTATACCCAACGAAGGACGATTTCACGCAGTGGGAGTAACCGCGGTTGTACCAACTCCGCCTTCATTAGCCGACCAACCCTGTTCTCTCGTCCTTCTCGCGGTCACTGTGCAATAATTCTCGTTTGCACAGAGTGAAAATAACCGACGAGGATCCGCGGCATCGTCATCCACACGTGGGCGAAAACGTCATCTCGAACACGGAGTCGCGCGCGGTGATAACAACACCGAAATACATCGACGGAATTTTCGAAAAGGGAAAAAAAAGGGAAATTTCGAAAAAAATGTCAATTCTCATCACAGAATCTCTCGAAAGTTTGAAAAATTCGGAAAAAATCCCATCGAAGATGCTCCAGTTCCTTTAACCCAAAAACCAGCCTCTTTGCCTTCGTATACCGTTCGTAATAAACTGAATATTCCACTTGGATCGCAAAATAAAGAGGATCCAACGGTCCGCGAGGTGATTTCGAGGAGGAAAAACCGTGTCGGAGAATTTTCCCTTGTCTCGAATTGAAATGCGAGAAAAACATCAGACCCCGATTTCGTTGGAGTAAAAAAGAAAATTCCGGTTTTTTGGGGGGGGGTTTGCGCTTCGGAGATGGAAAAACTGGACTTTGCTCTCGTCGTAATCGATATCCGCGTATTTTCTTGAATTATGTTGCATAAAATGAATAAATAAGTGACTCACCTCGCTTCGCTGCTGTAACCTCTTGTTGAGCTCGTAGAGTCGGTAGTCCGGCTGTCCAAAGTACGGTGTGTGCCTCCTGGGGACAGGTAACGATCTGTCAGACCACAGACCGATTGGTCATGTTAGGGTGCTGTGTTTTACTGTATAGTATTTTTAGTAAACTGTGTGTTCAAACGTGTGTTTTACTACTTTACTACTTTTTATTCTCCTACAAATAAACCGCAAAATTGCACGCGGATGAACCTTCGGAATGCCCACTTTTTTTCGAGAAAAAAAGCCCATGAAATTTCTTTACCGATTTTTTTCAACCACCAGTACGACCAGCAGCGACGATCGGACGAGAGAGGTTGAAATCCTTTCCTCCAAAGACACGTTTTTGACAAGAAAACAAAAGCGAAAAATCGCCACCGCACCTTTATCGGTATTTCGAATATTCACCTAAACTTCAACCTCCCCCGATCGATCGACGATCCGGGGACGTCCGCCGGTCGATGGACTCGTGAAAAACGATTTAATCGGCATTTTTCGGCAACCATTCCGGATATTTACCGACGTCGAATGTGGAAAATGAAAAATTTCGTTGGGAGAATTCGGCAAAGAATTTTTTTAAAACAGCGTGGAGAAAATCGTCGCTGCGATGCTTTCTGCGTTAAGGTAGTTCTATCGTTAGATTCAAATCGAGAAATTGTTTTGCAGTTTTTCTCACATACAAAATGGTTCGCGGGCTTCAGTTAAATAAGAAAAGTTGTTGCAAATCGACTAAAGAACAGCATACTCCAAATTCACGGTCATCCCAGGTGATGTGTGCTTGCTCTATAATTACAAAAATTGCGAAAAAAATTTTCTTAAGATTTTTTTGGAAAACTCAAGAAATCTTCTTTGATGTTGCATAAAAATGTATGCAAAGTTTTAGAAGGCTTCACCACGTAGAAGCCAAGATATTCATTGATGAAAATGCAACTTTTAACACGCGCTCTTACGAGAGACTACCGAAAATTGTGATTTTTACCAATAAATATCTCAACTTCCACGTGGTAAAACCTTCCAAAATTTATTACACACGTATATATGACATCAAAGAATACGTATTCAAATTTTCAACAAAATCTTAAGAAAACGATAAAACGATAGAACTACCTTAATTCTGTGATTATCCGAGGATTTTTCGGATTTAAAAAAACGGATCGTAAATCGTCAGGCAATTTTCAGTCGACGAGATTGCCGAAATTTCGGAGCAACAAATGTTGCTCGATCGATAAAATCATCGTTTTGACATTTCCCTCGTTAATTTCGCCCAAGTTGAGCGAATTTTCAAAGGAGTCGCGTTGCATCCGAGGGCAAAGGAATATTTGCACACAAAAAATACATACATCGTTTTACCGGAGCCGCGAACGTGACTTTGTGGAGCAACAAGCGCGGGAGTGACGTAAAATTGAGGAAGGAAACCCACGCTTGTGCAGAAACAAGAAGGGAAAAAAAATTACGAAAAAGAGAGAGAGAGAGAGAGGAAAAAGACGAAGAAGTTTATGTATACATATAAGTCTGTCGTATATTTTGGATCTTGAAGTTTGCGTCAACGGAAATCGGAATCTTTTCGATTTTTCACATTGAAATTCCCGGATATTTTCATCACTTTTTCCTTCTTCGTTTCACGAGTCCGGTAATTTCGAAGGATCGGTCGTACCCTCCGGAAAATCGTAAAGAATATCGAGAATAAAAATGAAGATTACCGCGCATTTCGTTGGATTCCGAAGGATCTACGAAAATCGCGTGTATTTTCGTAGATTTACATCAATTTTCCTTTTTACATCGCGCGTGCGTCCACGCGTTATTTTCGTATTTCAACCCCGCGTACGCGATTCATCGCTTCAGCTCGGTCCGTCGCGCGGTCGGAGATCGATCAACCTCAGAAACGGGGAACAAATTTTCTACATTAGGGTGTAAATTTCCAAGCTGACTGTCTCCGAAAACTTTGAAGAGATCAGGATTCACTCGCGCTACATTTTCCAATAGACTTCCTAATAATTGAAAATTAACGAAAAAATGTTTGTCGGCGATATAAAAAACTTCAAAAATCGACAATTTCTAAAAAGTTCAGGAATTCCGTGTTATTTTTGATTGAAAAAAAGTATCGCCATTTAGGCGTGTTATTCGAGAATTTTTGAAAAATTTCCGGCATTTTGGTTTTAGGCTTTCAGCTCAATTAGGCAATGTGAGAAAATTCGAGAATCGACGATTTTTTTTTGAATTTCATTGATAGAAGCGTGAAAAAACAAACTAGAATGTAGAAAGTTCTGGAATCCCGTGTTTTTTTTTTTGGAAAAAGTATCGCCATTCAGGCAGAGGTTTATGTCCTTTGAGAATTTTGGAAAAACTTCCAGCATGTTTTTCTGGCCGCGAACCAACGATTCCGCGCGTATCCGAGTGAAAAAAGTCGACTTGGAAAATATCGGACACCCTAATGCATACATATATCTCTTCGATACACCCTCGGGAGAATCTCGCGAACCGCGTTTCAGCGGGGGATGAACGCGAGTCGCGGATGCACGCGAGAGCATCAAGGAGAGACCGTGACTCGGCCGCTTCGTGCCGCTCCACGATTTTTGGCGCGAAAGTCTCGATCCTCGATGTTTACGCGACATTCGCACGAATTTTCTCGAAAATTTCGAGAGATTCGGCGATTTTGACTAATTTTTTTATTATCGACGACGGGTCAAAATTTCGTTTAGGAAAAAAAAACATAAGCAGGATTAAGCAGGACCTTTTTTCGTCCCCTTCGCTGTGACGAAAGTTGAGAAAACTCGGTGATTCTACAGCGGAGCGGGAATTTTATTTTTATTTTTATTTTTTTGTCAATTTGCCAGTGTCTTTTCTTTCGTTTTCCTTCCAAGAGCTCTGAGAGAGCTAAAAAAAAACGAATTTCTCGCATTCTCGACGAAAGCGACTTTACCAAACTTCCGGAACGAGGGGATTGGTCGTGGAGCTTAGCGTTTGATGAGTCGATTTAATGCGAGATAAATTCGCGCTACTACCTTCGACCAATCGACGAATAATCGACTGACGATGAAAACGTTGATGCGACCGTATCATAAAATGAGCATTAGGGTGGGCCGGAAAATCGACCGTGTTGCTTCCTTCCGATGCACCAAAAAAAATTCACCGCTCGGCATCTCAAGAAGCAACGATCGAAACGCGAGCCCTTTGAGCAGGAGCCATCGAGAGATGCCTTTCGTCGCCATTTTTTATCTCCCACTCGAGAAACGCGGGAAATGTAATATTATTTTTTTCTCTTCGAAATTTTATCGTCGAGCGTATCGTAAAAAATCGCGCGAGAAAGATCTCCCGCGTTTAATCGGCAAAAGTTACCGTTCGATCGACGATCGGCGCTAAAGTGCGACTCGCTTCGATTTCGAGATGAAGTTCGCGCTTTAAAAGCGTTTAATTTCATCCCAAACCGCTAAATTCAAAGTAAAATCGCAAAAAAACAATGTCAAAAGCTTTCCGATGTTTCTTGCGACGACCGATTTTCGCCCGGTCATCGAGAATTCGAAGAAACCGGAAGCGAGTCGCTTTTCCCAGCACCCCAATATCGGTAATCGTAAGAAGCGATCGTCGACGAATCCTCGACGGATTTGACCACCGCTGAGTAGCCCACGAGGATGCTCAGATCGGGTTATAGCGCCGAAAAGACGAAGGGTCCAGCAGCGTGCACACACGCATGTACGACAGTTGCTGGATGCTGGGCCGTCTTTCGTCCCTCTTGCACTTTTATTTCCTAGGAGCATTAAACGCGGCGCGCCGAGTGAGAACGAGAGAGAGAGAGAAAGAGGAAGGAATGGACCTTCTGTCTCTGCGCACAACACGCACTGGAGGAGGCCAGGAATGAAACACATGTGAAAAAAAAGGAGGAGAGAAGAGAAGAAAAAAAAAAAAGTGCCCGACGAGACACACACGAGCGCAACATCGGGCCGATTTGCAGCATCCCAAATACGCGCGCGCACACGCAAACACACACGGAGGGGGGGTTTCTTCATCCGTAAATGGAGAAAAACGATATGGATAGAAATACAAAGAGCAACAACCAGGGGCGCAGAATTCAACGATGTACGCGGGATAGAGACGGAAATCACGAGAAGGGAGGAGGGTTGAGGGTAGAGGGGGTGTTATTAGGGGTTGCTCATAGGACGGTAGTACGCGATCAATGCCAGAGAGTCATGCCAGTCACCCCTGAAGTTTATATATAGACAGCTCACACGTGTAAATGCCACCCCTCCTTCATCCAACCCCCTCGCCCCACTTTTTAATCTCCAACCCTCTCGTTACCGCATGTGCATACGCGCCTCGCGTCTGTGATGTCTTTCTTTCTCCTCCTCTTTTTTCGTCCGCGTGTTGAGCCCGCGGAATTGACGAATAAACATAATAATAAACGCCTGTTTGTTGTCACGGCGCTGCGTCGTCCGACCGTGAAAATCTTTTGATCGATTCAAGGGTGGATTCGCAGGTTTCGGGCGATACCGATGGTACTCGGACCGCGGAGGACTGGGGCGTCAAGGCTCCGGGGTCTACGCACCCGCGGCTGAATGGAAGGCGGAATTCGAGCTCTCGAGGATCGTAGAAGAATTGGAGAAGAAACGTTCCTTTGGATTCAAAGGCCGAAACTTTGTTGATGATAAATCGGTCGGAGAACTCGCGTATTTTCTCTTATTTTTGATTTTTTAATTTAATTTCGAAAAATCATTATCCAGAAAGCCAACAAGGTTTTTTTGTTTTGCTGACCGTTTGTCAGCAACTCGTCGATGGTAAAGCCTAAAGTGGCAGTAAAATAAAGAACAGCAGCAGGCACGGGGTTAGGGAGATGAAAATTTCGGAGTGAAAACCATATCGCGAAATCTCAAAGACGCTCGTCGTCGTTGGGTCCTAAAAACTTTCATCCTTCGTCATCCACCGAAGTTCTTCTCTTCGAGATTTTATTCTCGCGCGGAAAAATAATTTACAGCCGATGATCGGTCGAAGGAAAAAAAAACCAAGGATAAACACATCGATAGACGAGAAAAGTGAATGGGAGAAAGCCAAAGAGCGTCCGACCGAGTTGCCTCTCGGGAATTGACGAAAAAAGAGCCGCGAGGGAGAAGAGAGAAACGAGAGCAATCTGTGGAAGATGCTGAATAAAACCGTACGAGATTTTACAGTCGTAACCCAGTTGTTGCCGGTCGTCGGAGCGGTCTTAGCCGTTACATGTGGCAACATAAAGCAACGATCCGCGTTATGTAAACCCGCGGCCATCGATGGTCCGATGGACGAGCGTGCGACTCTAGCGTGGGAAAGTTTTACGAGAAAAATCGGAGGAGAACGCGAAGGAGAGAAAAAAAGATGCAAGTCCGAGCGAGGCTGAGACGTATGGTTTGCGGGTGAGACGAGATCACGAGATCTCGCCGATCTTGCCGTAAACAGCCAATCGCTCGCGACTGCGAGATCCCGCCTGGCGTTTTATCCGTCATAGAGAAGAGATCATCTCTGTGGTCCATTGTTATATACGTGTGCAACGTGCAACGTTAAGTGTGCCGGGAATTTTTTCAAACAATTCCTCAACAACTTTTACGCGTGCCTGTGTGTGTGTGTGTGTGTGTGTGGTTGCTTTAAATCAATATTCCGAGTTCCATTCATACTTTTTTTTTCGAAAAAAATGAAAGCTCATTTTTCGACGAAACTTTCGTTTTTGTGGAATTATCTCGCGAAATGTGCGGATTTCAGCAACAAACTTTGCCTACGAATTTGCAGGACAAATTTGTATCCGTTCTTTTCAAAATAAACGCGTGATTTTTTTTTTCAAAAAAGAGGCTTCGAGCCGCGGCGTTCTCTTCGTACTTTTTCTCGAGAAAAAAATGTGCCTCCTTTTGTATTCGATGAAAAACAAGCTTTTTGAGAATCGTCTGCGAAAATTTGATTTTTTACGATCTCCTCGCCCCCCAAACGAATTTGCAGGACAAATTTGTATCCGTTTTTTTTTAAATAAACGCGCGATTTTTTTTTCAAAAAAGAGGCTTCGAGCCGCGGCGTTCTCTTCGTACTTTTTCTCGAGAAAAAAATGTGCCTCCTTTTGTATTCGATGAAAAACAAGCTTTTTGAGAATCGTCTGCGAAAATTTGATTTTTAACGATCTCCTCGCCCCCCGAACGAATTTGCAGGACCAATTTGTATCCGTTCTTTTCAAAATAAACGCGCGATTTTTTTTTCAAAAAAGAGGCTTCGAGCCGCGGCGTTCTCTTCGTACTTTTTCTCGAGAAAAAAATGTGCCTCCTTTTGTATTCGATGAAAAACAAGCTTTTTGAGAATCGTCTGCGAAAATTTGATGATTTTTTACGATCTTCTCGCCCCCCAAACGAATTTGCAGGACAAATTTGTATCCGTTTTTTTAAAAATAAACGCGCGATTTTTTTTTCAAAAAAGAGGCTTCGAGCCGCGGCGTTCTCTTCGTACTTTTTCTCGAGAAAAAAATGTGCCTCCTTTTGTATTCGATGAAAAACAAGCTTTTTGAGAATCGTCTGCGAAAATTTGATTTTTTACGATCTCCTCGCCCCCCGAACGAATTTGCAGGACCAATTTGTATCCGTTCTTTCTAAAATAAACGCGCGATTTTTTTTTCAAAAAAGAGGCTTCGAGCCGCGGCGTTCTCTTCGTACTTTTTCTCGAGAAAAAAATGTGCCTCCTTTTGTATTCGATGAAAAACAAGCTTTTTGAGAATCGTCTGCGAAAATTTGATTTTTTACGATCTCCTCGCCCCCCGAACGAATTTGCGGGACCAATTTGTATCCGTTCTTTTCAAAATAAACGCGTGATTTTTTTTTTCAAAAAAGAGAGCATCGGGCCACGGCGTTTTCTTCGTACTTTTTCTCGAGAAAAAAATGTGCCTCCTTTTGTATTCGATGAAAAACAAGCTTTTTGAGAATCGTCTGCGAAAATTTGATTTTTTACGATCTCCTCGCCCCCCGAACGTACGTATAAACCGCGGTCGTCGCGCCGCGGGGTTACACGCGTACAACTTGGAACCCCACACGCGATAAGCTCCTGACCAACCCTGTCGGAAACTGCCGCGCGCGCGGTGATTCAGTCGAGAGATCGCAATCGCATGCCTCGATTGATTTTCGCGTATATTCGCCATACACGTGCATCCTCAATGTTGCGTACATTTGCGTCGAGAAACGCATGTACAAGTGCGGGGAAACCGGCAGAGCCTCCCGCGCGTATTTACTCGATATCAAAGGACCGGACGTTAAGCAGCAAAGTGGCTGAAATTAATATACGGGAACGATATTTTGCTCGACGAATTATTCGTTCGGAAGAGGCTTCATCGTTGTATTCAACGTGCAATTTTACGACGAACGGTGAAAAAAATAATTATCCATTTTCCGGATCTTTTCCTACATAAAGTAAGAACGGAGAATACGTATGGGGCCTTCCACGTCGAATCGGTCGATTTTGAGCAGAAATTGTTGTTTGCCGATCGTTTTCTCAACGAAAAATAATTACTCGATAATGCTTAGCGCAACTCGGAAATTAATTAACGATATTTGACGTTTTCTTATCAAAGTTTTTCAAAGTTTCGTTCGAACGCACAAAGAATCAGAGTCCCGCTGCGAGAAATTGCGAAATGAGCGACACTTTTAAAAAACTAAAGACGAAGATCTTCGTAATGAAAAATGAAAAAGTCTTTTTGATTTTTTGTCTTTTTTCTTCAAGTTTCAGACGAATGGAAACGAAAAAAGGATCAAAGTTTCAAAATTGACGGATTTTATGCGAAATGCCCCATATATACGCGTACATCCCGTGTAGCGTGTATACACGTATAATATCGCATGTATTTTCTCAGATACGCGTCTATGATTTTCCGTCTCTCCTCCGTGCAGTTTTAAATACTATATTTTCCACGTAAGATCTTCGTAATGAAAAATGAAAAAGTCTTTTTGATTTTTTGTCTTTTTTCTTCAAGTTTTTGACGGACCGAAAGGAAAAAAGGATCAAAGTTTCAAAATTGACGGATTTTACGCGAAATGCCCCATATATACGTGTACATCCCGTGTAGCGTATATACACGTATAATATCGCATGTATTTTCTCAGATACGCGTCTATGAAGTCCTTTTGATTTTTTGTCTTTTTTCTTCAAGTTTCAGACGAATGGAAACGAAAAAAGGATCAAAGTTTCAAAATTGACGGATTTTACGCGAAATGCCCCATATATACGCGTACATCCCGTGTAGCGTGTATACACGTATAATATCGCATGTATTTTCTCAGATACGCGTCTATGATTTTCCGTCTCTCCTCCGTGCAGTTTTACATACTATATTTTCCACCTCGTCGACGTCGACGCATTCTCAAAATAGACGCAAACTCAAATACACTTTTGACGGCTAATCGGAGCTATATACGCGCCTATAAGCCCGGCTCTCGAAGAGCCGCGACGACGAGTTTGGGAATATATTTTTTCGACGTTTCATCGCGACCCTCAAAGCCCTTCGCACATCTGCCGCGGCCGCTCGTGATTTCTGCGTGCGCGATTTATGATTTTTACGCTCAACGCCGAGGCGAACATCCTCGTGTGAAAAAGTAACTCAATTTTTCGGCAAATTTTGCAATCGAAATTCACCGCGATGTATTCGCAAATTTAGCGATTTTATCAAACTCGACGCGTTTTTCACGACCATCGAGACGCCCTTTGAGCATCGGAATTAAAACCGTCGAAAAGACGATATTCCTCTCTCACCGACGTGCAGAAAAATAAAAAAATTGAATATTTCGTTAAAGAGGACAAAAAAAAAGGAGAATAATACGAATGCGCGAAAAGGCGAGAGGAAAGACGAGAAAAACGTGGAAAGCCGTCGTTTTTCCGCAAAATATTCGTTTTCTCGCCATTTATTCTCGTTCGCTTATTTTATTATTATTTTCCTTTTTTTTTTTGAGGCACACGTTTGTTTAAATTCTCCGCAACGACCATTTCAGCGTCTTGCTCGTAAAGCTTGTCATCGTTGCGATATTATGCAACGATGACGAATGCAACGAGGACGCGATGCACGCGAGAATCGCGACGGACTCTCGCGTGAACCGCGCCACCGACGTACGGACAATCTCGCACGGATGGAAAAGGAGAGAGACGCGGGAGGATGCACGAACGTTTTCGAACGCTTTGTCAGCACTCGGCGTCGCGATGGAAAAACGATCTTTGCTCGAGTTTTTTCTCTCTCGGACGCGAAACGTCGGTGCAATTTTCGTGCCGCTGCATATTCACGCCTGACCGCACACCGTCGCAGGCGCAGCTCCGACTCGGACCGCGCGAACGGAAAACAGGCGTTTTCATCGTCGGATGCTGGATGCACGATCTCTCGAGATAAATCCAAAACACAAATTTTCGAAAATATTTTGAATTTACGACAATTCCGCGGTGTTTATTCGCGTTTAAGGGGACTTTTCGTTGTTTCTCGATCTTCTCACTCGATTACCCGCGGAATCGTCGGTTTTCAGCCTGAAAACGACGTTGGAACGAAGAGGAAAAATTTCTTTTCGCGAAAAAGATTTTTCGCGGATTTTCGTCCTCCCTCCGAAAGGACGAGCTTAACGAAAGTACGAGTAGGAGAGTACCGAAAATTTTGGAAAATATACCCTATATTTTATCATCTTTTTGGAGTGAAAAAACGTCGGGCAAAAGATATCGAAATTATTACACAAAAGAAAAATATCTGTTTCTTCCAGGAGGGACCTTTTTTGATTGGAAAAATGCGAGTTTTCATCGGCGGTTTGAGAAAATTTCAAATTTCACTGATTTCAGGCTAATCTTTTCGTTTACGTCGGATTTTCCACCTGAAGAATCTCGCAATTTTTTCTGCTTCTTTCTCAATTTCAAGAATACAGATGCGCGCGTTAAGGGGGTAAAAATCGAGATGCTCGGCGGTAGGAGAGCCGCGCGAACCGCCGTCGTTCGAACGGAAGAGAAAGGGAGGAGTGTTAAATCGGGAATGGCGGGCCAGGAGGCCGTAACGCGGGAGGCACGATGGTATTTTTATCGGTCTAAACATAGTTAAACTTTCTTATACAAAACGCCATATTACAACGTTATAATATACTCCGAAGCGAAAAATCGAACGTATACGGGTTAGAAAAAATCTCCCAAACTTCGTTGCACTCTCGATGAGACGGGAAAAAAAAAGAAATAAATTTCAACGTCGTATTCGCTCAAAATTACCCTTTTTTTCTTTTTTTTCGAGTTCTTTTAAAAATTCAAACTCCAAGGGCGCAAAAAACGTCGAGATTATACGCAAAATGCAGATCTATACATTAAAACGGAGAAGGAAAAAATTGAAAAACGTTTATCCGGAAGTTAAACGAATGGAAAAAAAAATGAGTTTTTTTTTTTTTTCATTTTTTTCGTTCACGCTGGCAGTGTTACGAGCGTGCCAATTCGATGAGGTCGACATAAAGTGGTTTCTTATCGCGCGTATTGTAATTATCGCTTGCAGCGAGAGAGAAAGAGAGGCGATTTTCGGTCAAAGGAGATCGCTGGCAAAATTCACAGGTGAATTCAATGTGGTTCGAATTAGCCGGCGTTCGATCGAATATAAATCGACAGGTGTAAACGTTACGGAAATTAGCTTTTGATCGAATGGAGAATTTAGCTCCGCGACGATAAGCGCGATATGAAATAGAGAAGAAAGGGGTCAAAAAACGTTATCGGCATTATCAATGAAACGTAAAACGACGAATTCGATGATTTTTTTGAAAAAAAAAAAAAACTCCCTGCCACGAACGACGAGAATTCGGTCGGGCGTTTCTCCATTGCGTGTAAAAGCATCGTCGATATTCATTCAGTTTTCACGCAATGAATTCGATTCACAAAATGAATTCAATGGGAATTTCAAAAAAACGAAGATTGTACCGAAAAAACGACGAGCAAAGTCAACGTCAAAAATTGCGGCCAAAAAATGGCAGAGTCTTTCGCTCATCATTGTTTAAACACTCGTTCAAGACCTCTCGAATTTTTCGTATCGCGGGAATTCATTTTTTTCGTTCATCGTTTCAAACTGTTTTTGTAAATTTCGAACGATTTCGAAAAAAATACCGAGTCAACGAAAAAATCCGGAAGGAGAGCGAGTTTTCTCAATTTTTACCGATTTTTTTCAAATATTTTCTCAATCATCGTTGCAAAACAAATTCGGTGGTTTCGTCGAGTCGTGGTTCACGCGCAAACCCCCTTAAGGCGTTTCGGTACTACTTATCTGGTAGCAAGATCTACAGAAAATCTCATTGTATTTCTGCAGGATTGCAACTGTTGCTCGCCAAATTTTCTTTTATAAGTTCCGTTCAATGCTACGGTTGGCCAACCTACTACTAGAAATGCGCATGCGCATGCACTTCCCATCGCATCCAGATGGAAGTCGTCATGTGTAATTTTCATGCAAAGGCTTGTGTTTTGTCCTGTATCTCATCAACCAGATGGAAAAACCTCTTCAAATTTGAAGACAATCATTATACAGATGTAATTCAGATCTGACATAAATGTTATGCAAATGGTAATATTTTAAAAGAATTTACAGCCCAAACGAATATTTCGCCCATTTACTTCCGAGTATAAGCCGAATTTTTGAAAATTATTTACAAAAAAACGACGTGGTGGATCAACTTGAAATTTGAACCGTCTACATTTTGTATACTCGCCATTTACGAAAAAAAAAATCGAGTTCATGGTAATATTTTCAAAAGTACTACCGAAACTCCTTAAACAATTCCGACGATGGGAAATTCACGCGAGATTCGTAGCTTCGTTGAGGACGCATCCTCGTCGGGGCAGCGCGAGACAAATTGAATTTCAACTTGTACGAAAAAAATGGAAAATGTCCGAAAGAGTGGCTCATCGTCTCCTTTCGTGCCTCGAACTTCGCGAAAGCTATTTTTTTTTGTGATCGTTAAATCGAGCGAGAGGATCACGTGTTACGAAATACGAGCAAAGAATCCGACGGCGAAGAGCACTCGGAGGATGCTGTGCTTCCTCCTACGGTGAAAAATCTCCGTTAAAGTATATGGCGTATTTTTACGAGCTCACACACACGCGGACGAGGAGACGAACGAAGCAAGCGCCAGTTGGGAAATTCATGCGGAATTTTATTCGCTCGGATATACACGCGTCCGCTAAAACCTACACTTGGCCCTCTCTCGCGCGTCCTTCTTTTCCGTACGGTATATCCACTCGTTTGAACGATATTTTCATTATTTTAAGGAGGAGTACCAAGTACACAAGGGTGCAGTTATACGGCGTGAATAACGGTACGGTATGTACGCTTGATTGTAGGGCAGAGGCTTCTGGTACACGCTCGCGCGAACGGTACAGCTGTTCTACTTTGAAATAGCAATTTCAAAGTGAAAGATTCTCAACGGGATGGACTTTTTCAGTCGTTGGATTCTTCCCCGTGCGCAATTTCACTCAAAACCGACGTAAAACGCATCCCCGCGGGGGTTGACGCGGTTTTTTCCACCCTCGGCCGTTCGAACAAAGGAATTTTGACTTTTGCCACTTTGAAAACGGAATTCCTACTCTCCCCCAAACGGGACAGGCGATGGAGACGAAAGTAGCCTCAGCCAACGTAGAATCGTGGCAAAAAGTGGCTAATTGTTGAATTTTTTGAAAATACTCGGACGACTCGTCGATTTTGGTACTCAATTTGATGTTGGATAATTGGTATTCGAAAAAACTCAATATTATAAAATTCGCACAAGTTTGTGGAGACTTCTCGACGCGTTGAAAAAAAAATTCTTTTTTCTCTCCGTTGTTTTATTTATTTTCTCCCAAACGGGTGAACCAATGGCGATGAAATTTGCTCAGCCGACGTGGAACTGTGTAAAACGACGATCGCCGAATTTTTTTTTTCCTTTTTCCGCGCAACGAGCCCGGTATTCGAAGTTGCGAGCGAATATTTGACAACGAAAATCGAATAATTCCCAGTTTTCGGATATTCGGCGGATTTTTTCGAATTACTCGATTCGAACGATATTCGCGCGCTGATAACCGTATATAAAAGTGTGTATATATGTGTTTCTGTATGTATTACGTGTATGAGCGTCTTATCTGCGTACTAAACATGAACGCGGTGACGTCGACGACGATTCCCGTACGGTAGTGTGTGCTTGAGAGGGGAAAAAAAAAGAGAAGGAGAAAAAAAGCACACCCGTACATGCGATAAGTTCTCGACTCAGCATGCGAGTTATCGCGACAAAATATTCGACGCGCATTTGTCTTCGACCGACGACGATTATCATGATACCAAAAAAAAACACGATAAATTGTGGATATTCGAAAAAGTAACAACGATTTTTACCATTTATTATAGACTATTTTTTTTATTGTCCATTCGTTATTATTGTCATCATAATTTCAGCTATATCGATATTGGCTAAATTGGTGAATGTCTGGAAAAAATGTGTTAAAAAAATTCGATATATTTAGGCCTCGAGGGTCGAGTAAAAATCGAAAAAATTGAATAAAGAAAATAACACGTTTTTTTGCTGTAGCCTGTATACCTGCTGATGTTAGAGAAAATTGCCGTCTCGCGTGTATTCAAAACAATGCACGATCGGGCCTCGAACGACTCTCGATGTACGCACGACGCGGTTTTCTTCTTTTCTTATAGTTTTCCCGCGACCTAAATTCGCGATACGCCCGAGGGATCAATGAAAAGCGGATCGGAGATTCCGCCCGAGGTGCCCGTACGGGCCGTTCCTCGTCGATCGAAACGGACGGACCGCGAGGAACGATACTGCGGCAGATATTTTTGCAATTTTCGAAATCATGAAATTTCGAAGAATTCAACAAAAACGAAAGAAAATTTGAACTCTCGCGAATTTGAGAAAAACCGAAAGACTCTTTTTGGAAATTTTCCGAGAGAAAAGCACGGAAAATAAATTTCTGGCTTAGAAATTTATAAATCTAAAAAAAACAACCCGCGTGAGTGTCGATGACGGTTAATGAGAAATGACGATAAAATTCATTGATCGTTCGAATGAAGAACGAAAAAAAAACATTTTCGAAAAATGTTTGAATTTTGCGAGATAATTTCGGCTCGAGTAATTTGGGCGAAAAAAATGAGGGCCAACTATCAGAGATCGTGAATTGCGAACAAGAAAAAAATAGTAATAATGATGAATGTTAAAGGAGAAACGAGAGAAAATTAAATTTTCTTTTTACATTGACGTGGAACAGCCCATATATGTGGCGCGTGGCATTCCAAGTGGAAAAAAGAGGAGTATATCAGAGCTCTCGGATAACTGGCTAAATCTCATCTGCGAGATTATTTATCATAATAACCCTGATATCAAGGCTAATTGCGTAATTAATCACGACCGAACCTGGGTGGACGATTTCGACTTGCAGGGAGCGAGCGCCTTACAAATTGGCCGGTCCGCAGTATCATCACGAAGTCTAAATCACTCTTTTTCTTCGGTAATCTCTCCAACTTTCTCCCTCGAGCTTTTCACACAAATTTTCGAAGCGATCGAAAACAATACAAATAATCTCGTACATCTTACCCTCGATTTTCCATTTTTTTTCAAATTTCTACATAAAAATATAATTTCCCACGCGGGCAATGACGTAAATTTTGCAATAAATTGTGAGTATGTGATTTTTCCAATCTGAGATATACCCGTGAGCTGAAAGCGCGAAGGAATGAATTTAATCTACGTTTAATTACGTGCGAATCAATAATTCCATGTTTTCCCGTTCGTGCATGGATATTCTCATTTTTTATCTCATTTTTTCATCGGCAAAAGTGTCTTTATGAACGTCGTGTTTCGAGTGAAAAATTCGATTGATTTATCGAACATCTTTATGACACATAAATCATACATAATCCGGACGATGCTGGTGTACAGACGAGCTACTGAAATTTCGTACGCTGCTTTTTTTTATCTTCGCTTCTTTCTCGTTTTCCTCTTCCTCTTCCACCTGTCTTTGCCGCGTTTTTCTCTTGCACTCGACGAAAGAGTGTGGACGATCGAAATATTCGATTTTCTCCGCACATTGCAAATTTTGTATTACCGCAAAAATGTTCAACGACGGGAAAAACCATCGCGTTCAATGACATTTTTTCTTTTCCTCAAAATTCGTCGATTAATTTTCGCTATCGCACACGCGCTATTGGGGTTTGTTTCTCCGTGTTTTCGACGGTCCTCGAAGGAGTAAACCCGAAGAGTTCAAGGAAAATCCAAGGTGGAAACGCGGTGTGCAACGGAAAGAGAAGGAAAAATTCGCGAAAAACTCTCGCGGTGGGAAACGCGGCCAAAGTTGGGGTGAGTCGTTGCTGACATTGTCGTTGAGCGTGGAACGACCAGTCGCGGGCGACAACGAGGTGGAGGAGGAGGCTCGATGACGACGGAAACGGTCTTCGTTCGGGGAGAATGCGAGGAAGAGGAAGATGAACAAGAAGAAGAAGAAGAAGAAAGAAGATGAGATCGTGAAGAATTCAACGAGAAAGGAGAGGAGGATTTGAGGAGGCGGCCTTGAGAACACGGATCACGCGGAGGATCTCTCATGGGGTCTCTCGCGAACTCCGGAGAGCGAGCGAGTGGAGCGAGTAGCCAAGAGAGTCCCCGCAATTCCAACGCGAACAAAACCGCCTCGCACTCGAATCGCTCTCGCGGTTCTCATTCGACATCCGATCGATCGAATACTGGCGGGAGAGGCTTTTTCGAAAAACCAAAAAAATAAACAAGAAAAAAGCGAATTTTCGTTCCAAAAGACGGAATTCGAAATTCCACCCCTCGATGTCGTCATCGAAAGACGTCTACCGTCGCGCTTTTCCATTTCCCGCAAGAATAACACGGGAAAAACCCGCAGTGACCTTGGATTTTGCGTCGTTCGCGACTCGAACGAAAATCGAAATTTTCCCGATTTTTCATACTGGATTTTTTCGCGGAATTTTCACGATATTTTCTTTCTTCCATTCGCGAGCGTCGTGAATTCGAAAAATCGACGGAATTTCCGATTTCGACGATTTTGATTTTTTTTTTAATCTCAATTCAGTCGCTCGCGTTTTCCTCGAGTATTCGTTAATTTTTCCTTGCGAAAACGCACGTTTTGCCGAAGGGTCCGGCTAGTCAGAGCGTATTTTTATTTTTGTGAAATTTGTCGCTATATTTTCGAAAATCGTACGGTTAACTTCCGGACGTCGATCGTTGCGGGAAAAACTCGACGCGCTAGGCCAGTTCTGGAATGAACTTTCTCTCTCGAAGCGAATTCCGAGAGAATTTTCGTGATGCATCGATTTTCATTGAAATTTCGCTAAATTGCTCAATGGAAAAGTCGAAAAATTGCGCACCCCGAATGAATCTCGCATCGAAAAATCTCATGAAAACCGCGAAAATCAATCATACGGTAGATTAACAAATTTCGTGCAAATTCCTTCCGACAAATTGTATTTTAAAATCCTTTTTTCTTTTTTTTTTTAATCAAAAAAAATATTTCAGATGCCACGGGAAGACTCGATTCGCGGGATCGATTTGTGGGCGGTAAAAATCAAGGAGAAAGAGAAAAAATTTAAACGATCGAAAGGAGCATCGCCTCATGATTTTTTTTTTCGATTTTTCACACCGAAATTCCACGAATTCTCGTGATATTTTCTTTCTTCCTCTCGCGAGTGTCGCGACTTTGGAAAAATCGGTGAAAATTATTGAAAATTATTCCGAGAATCGTAGGATATTGACGAAGGAGAAAAAACTTGAAAATCATGAAAAGAAAATTGAAAAAAAAGACACGGAGGAGATGACGATGCTGTTTCGGGCCCGAAAATGTACGTGCGCAAGCGGAGTATCGATGATATACAAGCAGGATTTAAAAACAAAAGGAATAATAAACATTTGTGAAACGCGAGACGCGCGCGCAACTTCCGCGTGACTCGCGCTCGAAAAAAGACGAAAAAAGCAGCGCGCGCCATATCCGTAAATACCCAAACACACATACGATACTTTTGTCGGCGAAACTCTCGGCTTTCGCAATTCGAGTTTCCTCATGGCCGAGGGGACGTCGAAATTGGCAAAATTTCACATTCGTTTCCTTCTCAATTGCGCCACGAATGATTCACCGAATTATCCAACAGTGAGAGAAAGAAGAAGAGAAGAATCAGCGAAAAATCACTCTCGCCTTCTCCGAGCTTCGTTCCTCCGCGTCCCCGTGTGATTTTTCCATTTTTGTTTTTTTTTTTTCAAATTTTTCCTCTCCGAATTCACTCGCGTGTCGCATCTCGACTGGTCTCGAGGTGAACAACCGTTTGAGTGAGAAAAATTGAAACGAAAAGGAATGAGAAAAAAATGAGAGTCATTCGGCGGAATCGGAAGGCTATGAGAATGCGAGTAGGGCCTCTCCCGCGTGTGTGTACGCCATGGGAAAAGTTGAGAGACGCTGGATACCGATTTCACGATGTGTGGTGCTGGTTCTTTCTGGTGGTACGACGAGTCTCAGGTAGGTCGGTTCAACCCGCCAGCAGAGCTAACGTTCTGGGTCTCCATGGATATTACGTGTGTGCACATTAGTGTGTGTGTGCGTATGATAGCTCACGCGTCCGCGAGTACACTGTATTTAAATACGTACGTATTAGGGTGTTTCGATTTTTGGCAACTTTTTTTTTCATTTTTTTTACAGACTAGTCTCATTGGAATATTCAATTTCCCGCCGAAGCAGCATGGAAAAAGCCACCGCTTTTCCATTCGCCATCGGTTTTCTCCGTAACATTTTTTTATTTCTTTTTTCTTTCATAAAAAATTGAATTTTACCGCTTTGCGCAGCATATGTGGAATGTTTAATTCATGTGGATGTTAAAATTCAGTTCATCGCGCGCACGAGACATTTTAGTCAAATTTTCATTCTAGTATGTACCCCCCCCCCCTTTTCAAATACGGAAGTAAAATGGAAAAATGCAGATACGATACTTGGCGTTTTCTCAACGAAATTTCGAGTTTTCAAGGAAACCTCGATGAGTTTTGTGATTGGCGGAGAATTTGCGATGGAACAGGCTGTTGAAGTATCGGAAATTCGAAAAAAAAATGTTTCGTTAATTTTGGCTACTTTTCCAGAATCGTCGAAAAGCCGAAATTTCAAATGATCATAAGTTCCTCCCTAATTAAGCTACGTAGATTTTTTAGGGGTGTTTTGAGACGCTCTCGAGTAGACTTAAAAAATGGTGAAAGTTAAATGTCGATAGCTCGATTCCTTCACCCTCAAAATCGATGTTGAAAATTGGCGAAAAAAACGCAAAGGGGTATGTATGGGAAAATTGGCGAAAATCGGTGGTCCTTCTTTAAAAATCTGCCAAAAATCGAAAAATTAAGATATCTGGACGAACCAAACGGCATTTTGAAGCCTCATCAATTCCAAAGAGAATAAGCACAAGTCGGAGTGTCCATCTCGAACGAAAAAAAAATGGCAAACATTTTAGTGAACCAACTCAATCCGGCAGAAAATGACGAAAAATTTTGGATTTCAAAAATGATTTTTAATGGTCCATATCGATGTATTTTTCCCCGCTGATTACGAAACACGCCGGTATTTCATCGAACACCCAATATTTCCGTCCGAAAATGCGATAATACGAATTTTATCGATCAATCACTATTTTCTCATTGAAATATCGAGTTCCCGAGAAAAAGTCGGTGGGTTTCGTGATCAGCGGAAAATTTCCGATCGAATAAGCTCCTGAAATATTGAAAATTTGAAAAAAAAATTTCGACTCATTTTTCGCCACTTTTCCAGCATCGTCGAAAAGTCGAAATTTCAAACGATCACAACTTCCTCCCTAATGCAGCTACATAGATCTGTCGGGGATGAGGTCATCCTGAGATTTCGGCTTTTCAAACCCGAAATGAGCGCGCGCGAAAAGGACAGAACTTGGTATCGCAACTGGCGGATATTGTCAAAGCTGTTATCACTGCCTTTGATCGGCGTCGTATAAACGTAAATACATGCAAACCCACACCGTTAAACGCCCGATAACCTCGTTGGAAGTTTATCACGGGACCGCGAATCCGCGATAAGGATTCGCGGGGTAAGGAAAAAATTCGACCGTGCCCTAAATAACACTCATTTTGTATCTTCGAAACAAGTGCAAAAATCGTGCAAAAGCTGACCGGTCTCCGATATATCTACACACGCAGATATATCTCTCTTTTTTTTCTCAACAACCTTGAAAACAATCGAAAACACAACGTCGAACGAGCGAATTTGTCGAATCGACATTTTATCGTCGATTTTTCGAGCTCGAAAAAAAAGACGACTGAAAATCGATCGATCGTTTTTCTCACCTTTCGAGTCGCGAAATGTTTTTTCGAGCCAAAGTACAATCGAGGATCTTTCGCGCGATTTTTTTCGCTTCCGGCGTTGGTCGCGACGAGATTGAGTAGTTTGTCGATAAGTCGAGGAATTCATTTCTCAAATTCCTTCGGGCATCAGGTGAGAAAGGGGAAGTGGAAAAAGAGGAATGTCCTATTTATCCTCTCTTTTTTGTTTAGCGAAGAGAAACAGTTCCGTGAAGTGAAACGAACGTTTAAGGACGAGCCTCCCTGATGGACAATAATAACCCTCTTGTCGATATGGGGGTACGGACGTTTTGCCAATTATACCTGTCGGCAGAGCCTCTCTAAGGTCTTCCACCGTGAGACACCTGCGGCTCGAACGTTTCTGGGTAAAACCTGACTTTATACACGACAGGCATTATTTCAGCGACAATAGAATAAGGGACTGACAATTTCGCGTGGTTGACAACGCGGTTGAAACGCGAAGACAAAGAAAATCCATCGTGGACGAGGTTCTCGACGCGGTAATTCTCTGCGGCGTGAACGCAAACGAGATTTTCCGAATATTTTCAAAAAAAAATTTCAAAAATTTTCGGAAAACTTGGGTTTCTATCTTAAATTTATTCCTTGATTCGTTTTCCACTTCGTTTTTCGATGTTTCTTCAACGTTTCTCGCGCATGCAAACGTTTCACAGTTCCGGTGAGAAATTTACGTATTTCTCGAGAATTTTCAGTCATTTTCACCAATAATATCGAAAAAAATATATTATATATACCGAAAATATCACGGAATATTAATTTTTTTCTCATATTTCGCGCGCGTTATTTTCGATAAATTTATTTAGTTTGGAAAAGTAACAGGGTGTGCGGAGTTTAGTCAAAGTCTTCGATGATGAATTTTCAACGTAATTATCGCGGAGGGGGGCTTTCGCAAAGATTAATCGTCGAGAAAACGCACGGAACTCGGGCGCTGATCGCCCCCCTCCCCAAGTCCTTCTTTCGCGTGTCATAATTATGAACCCAGATTGTCACCGAGGCACTTTACACCTTTTTTTTCTCGTCTACGCGATAAAACTCGTCCCTCTCCTGTCGGGCAAGGTCGTCCAACCAAAATCCTCGACCCTCGTTTTTCCTGGTTTTTTTTTTGCAAACCCTAGCGTAAAACCTCCCAAATACGATTTTGAGTGCCTCGTATTCCATCGTTAACCGGTAAATGTACTCTCGACCGTTTAATCTGAATGAAAGTCCCGAAACATCGATTTAAAGTAAAACATTCGGTAGTGTTTCGGCCTTTCGAACTTTAAGACCGCTAAACCCACGGGACCTACAGGCGTAAGGAGGGAAAAAAATTCTAGCTCCCGGACGATGTTTATGACGAAAGAATTCGACGTCTTTAGAGGTGTGGAAAGTTTCGATTTTTTTTAACCACCCTAACATACACGTACGCGCACCATGTGTATTCGTCATTTTACGACGTCGATTCGAGCGATCAAGGTTCGCCTTATCCCACAGCCGAGAGGGTAATGATAAGATAAGACACGAAAGCGTCATACCGCACGAGAGGGGCAAAACCGAGCGACAAAAGCCAGCGCGACTTCCGATCGCTAAAGCGTTAGCCGACACCTCAATGACTCTCGACATGCGCTTTTCCCATCTCCCCCGCCGGAATCTATCAGCATATACCGACGGAAACTTGATATCGATCTTTTGGCACTTCACTCGTCATCGATCTCGCGAGGAAATGAGGGAAAAAGGGAGAAAACAACGCGTATTTCTTCGTCAAACTGACTGGACTGTATTTTTGCTCGGTTGCATTTTTCGGAAGTGATAAAACGCGATGGTTCGCGAAGAACTTACGGAAAAGCCAAAAGGGCAGCGGGACGATTTTGCCCTTGGGATTTTCATCGCAATTTCCCGTACAAGAGCCCCGGAGAGGAGGGTACAAAAAAATATTCTTCGTCGGACATGTCCCACCTGCAAAACACCTGAACCTCAACCGCAACATCTGTTATTAAGTCGTCATCCTCCTTCCTTGCTCTGGCGTTCCTAGACTCTGTCATTTCTCAAAAGTTTTTGAAGGATACACAGTGTCGAATATTCTTTTTCCTACAACGCGAAACGACGAAATCAAATTGAAGCCAGCAGGTCGAAGGAAGATGGATTCCTAAACTTGCGTTATTCGGTATGAACTTTCGTCGGATCGTTTGGACGTTGCGATTTCAACGAGATCGAAATAGAATGCTAATTTGACCGATTACCAACAATCTGATGAGCGACTTATTTTGGGTCGTCTGACAAAAGTGACAAAGGCCAATACCAAAGGTTCCCCTAAGAAGCGACGAAAAGCCAACCCCTTCTTTAATAAATAACGGTCCACGGCGGTATATTTTTCCGTGTCTTTTGCCAATTGCGGAATGTATAATTCCCAAAACTATGGGAAACAGAGAGAAAAATAAATTTGAGAAAAAAATCATTAGATATTGACAAATGACCAAAAAGATCGTGTTTTCGTGGGGTTCCGACGATGCAAACTTCAAGTCCATCAGGAATATCGGTATCCTACCGGCGATCGCCGGCAAGGCAAGGTCTTTGCGATCTTCTCCCCGAACGCAGAATCAAGGCGATTGATCGATTGATTTCAAAATGTTTGAGAGCGAGCCATCTAGGCAACATCAATGACCCGATAAATGCCATTTTCAGGGCTGTCATTGGACGTTCCAGCGGGTTTTCAACGCGTGCATAGGAGGCGCGCGTATTTCGAGCGTGGGTCAAGTTGAGAGAAACAAGTGAGATGCCACGTTTATGATAACGGATTCTTCGTGTGTACTGTTACGGCATTCGTATTATATACCAAACGTATCGGGTATATAATACAAGAAACAAGTGTATACCCAACGAGAAGCATGAGCAAAACCGCAGCTGGTGTCGGGGGGCCCCTGGATACCCTCCGGAGCACCGGAGAGCCTGCCTCCGACGATTGGCACGGAACAGGGCATCGAACCGTGGAACATATACAGCGGGGAGGGGGTGGGGAGGAAAAAAAAGAACGCCGCAGAAGCGTTTCTCATAGCGTGTGCGCGCGTGCTCCATCATCATGGGAGAATGGTAAAAATTTCATTTCTCAAAAGTCCAAGTCTATAATAGGAAGCATCATCCTCGATCGAGCTACTCCTTCGCTCCCACCTACCTCCCGGTTTTCAGATCTTTTTTTATATCAATTTTTCAGAATCAAAATCCAAGTGAAAAAGGCATCATTGTTCCAAAGAATCATCGTTCAGTCGGACATTGGGAATCTGTACCACAACTTGCGTAATTTTCCAGGAACGTTTTATCGTCTAGAACCCTATCGATAATGTAACTGCGGGATTTCATTGGTGTAGGCTAAACAAGTGTAATCGTCCTGGCAAAATGTTTTTTTTTACCTGTAATACGGCGAGCCAAATGGTGAACAATAAAAGGGATCATTGTGCATGTGAGGCTGTCCAGGGACACCCGCGGGTCCCTGTGGACCGTGCGGATGAGAGCCCATTGCTCCACCAGCTCCAGGACCGCACATGCCAGGTCCACCCTGTGGTTGCATACCGCCCGGACCCATCATACCACCGGGACCCATGTGTGGGCCCGGATGATGAGGCGAGCCAACCATGTGCGTGCCGGGATGATGGGAGTGCGGCGAGGGTCCACCAGCGCCGCTGGCGCCAGCCCCCATGTGCGCGGGATGCGCCGAATGCGGTGAACCCGTCATCATTCCGTGGGGCGGCATCGGATGGGGACTCGGTGATGCTCCGTTGAGATGGGGACCGGGACCTCCGGCTACCCCACCTCCGGGACCAACAGGTCCACCGACGGTGGGACCGCCGCCACTGCCGCCGTGAGGCGTCGGGGGTCCCCCGTGGGTCGGAGTTGTCGCCGGCTGCGGGGGCGGCAAATTGGGACCGCTGGGACCGCTGCCGAGTGGCGGTAATGGCCCGTTCGCCATGTTGTTGAGTTGGGTCAGCGAGGCGGCAGCGGAGGCCATTGCCTGCAGAGGGTTCGGCAGGTTTCCACCCGGGACGTTGTTACCCGGCTCTCCCGTACCGCTGTTTATGCCGACGACGATGCCACCCGCGCTCGTAGGCAAACCCGCTAGATTGTTGTTCACACTGCCGTTGTTGATGCCGTGATGATGATGGTGATGATGATTATGATGATGATGAAGATGGTGATGGTGATTGTTCGCCTGATGGCTATTGTTGTTATTGTTGTTGTTGTTGCTGCTGCCGCCGCCGCCGCTGTTGTTGTTGCCGCCCGGGGGTAGGCCGAGGTTGCTGAGGGACGGTGGCAGTGGCGGCGATGCCACCGATGGACCACCGAGACAACGGCCTGGACCACCTCCTCCTCCTCCTCCGCCACCTCCTCCGCCGCCGACCAGCGAACCCGCGCCTCCCGAAACCGGTACCGGGCCGGAGTGGAGTATTCCACTTGGGGGGCGCTGCGCCACCCTCACCGGCATCACTCCCCCCTCCACGACGCTCCCGTGTCAATTCTTCGACGATACTTGAAGACACTACGAATCTCTCTTGAATTCTCACTTTCGTTCTCACCTCGCCCACCTAATCGGGACTTTGTTTCCTTTTTATCCTCGCGACCAGCGAAAACCAGTGTCCGCGGTTGGGTATCTCTCTGCTCTCTTCAAACACGACGAATCTTTGTTCAACGACCCGAAATTCTCTCTATCGAAACTGACGCGCAACGAAAAAAAAACAATCAACTGTAACCAAGTCACATGTCGTACGCACTAATCGGCGAACCGAAAATTCGGCTTTTTGTATACGCGATAAAAAATCGTTGTTGTCGACACTGGCACTATTTTCAGCCCACTTGGAAACTACATCATCCACAACATTTTCATTGAACTAATTGCCAAAATGATTCTCGCTACTTTCATACACTTTCGCATATATCGTTGGCTCAATTATTATTATTATTCCTGAGACGTATTTCTCATTGCACGATAATTCCATTGGCATTAGGTGCCACACGTAAACACCCGCGAACTCGCGAAAACCTCCACACCGTATCTAACTAAGAACTATTCCTCTTTGTTCCCAAAGAAGATGGCGAAAAAAACTAATTCACTTTCCTGTAAAATTTGCACAAAGTCGGACCAGCACGTGGATTTTCCGTTCGATCTTGATACTTTCAACTCTGTCGCAGCGGATTACACTCTCCCGGATGATGGAAAACATGCCCGGGGGTGGGAGGTGAGAGGATTTACCGGTATCGGCACGTGCCGGCCACGTTTCGATCATCGCGACACCCCTCATCCCCGTATTGTCCACTGTCGGGTCCGTCCATCGTCATTCCCGTTGTCCTCTCGATGGGTTCACGCGCAAAAACGTCCCCATACATTTGGCGATCGTTCGAAGAATCTTTATACCCAATAGCTTCCCTCTCGTTTGATCTAGTCTGCTGTTGTTTTCGGCGAATTAACGAAACTACACACAAAGGGTGAAACCGGTACGCGTGCAAATGCTACCCACGTGAACCTGCGTCTACTTCTTAAGGGGGAGTCGGAGGGTCGAATCTCGTTGAATGCGATGTCTCCCACGACGTCTGGAAACTCGCGAAAACACGCCAACCCCCTCACAGCCACCGGCGATCGCCGCCGCGACTCTCTCTCTCTTCTCTCTCTCTCCTGCTCTGCAACTTCTCTCTGACGACGACAGTCCCCTAAGCGTCTCAGCGGTAAAACGACGATCAGTCGCCGCTCGGCGTTCTACAAGAGAGCTTCGAGATGTTGTGCAAACTAACGTCATCAAACGCACGCGCTTGACCTTGCATCTCTCTCTCTCTCTCTCTCGAGAAAGAAGAATTCCCCGATGTTGTGACAACAATAACAACAACAGTAACAACAACGATAATCCTTGTTTTTCTTCCTAAAGTATCGTGATAATTCACAAAGACGACGACGACGACTTAATCCATGATCAAACTCGCCGATTGTTCGCAAAAGTCTCAAACGACCTTCGAGACCCGTGTCGCGATAAACAATTACTCGAAAAAAAAGAACAGAAAAGGCCGACACGAGAGACGCGTGGTATCAAATTCCGTCTTTCCGTATCCCACAGTGGAGTCAAACCGACTGATTAATCGACGGTTGATTGGGCTTTTCGAGCTATCGACTTGACCATTTTTGCACTCAGTTGCGCCTTTTTTCCTTCATTGCCGGCCTTTATTCACTCCGTTCTCGTTCATCACACTGCACTTTCGACCGTTGTATGTTCCTTGTATCGCTTTTGTTTATCCTCGAGTTTATAATTCAACCTCGTACGTAACGTTTGTTTATTTACTTTGAAAGAGTCGCCATCGCGCGAAACGGCCAAGGTGCCCGCGTATTTTTGTACCGTAGCGTAGTCAACACGACGCGGCGAACACACACACGCTCGCTCTTTCTCTCTCAAGCCGTCTCCCTCTCTCGCTCGCTCTGTCATCGACGACGAACCGAACTCGTCGAAAGCGGTAACATTACTGCGGAACAGCGGGTGTGGCGGCGCTGCCGTCGGTTCCGTACAGTCGCCACCGTCGTCATCGGTGCGGCTGCTATTTGCTCACCGACTCCCCCTCCTCGAGGGTTACTGAATCTCGAGCGGTGGTGGGGGCCAAGGGGGGAAACGCACTGCGCCGAAGCGGGGTGCGCGGAGATCTCTCCCATCTCTCTTTTACTCTCTTTCTCTCTTTCGTACGACTACGGTTCGCGCGTCGCTGAGAGCTGACGACGATGAGCGCGGAGAGAAGAAACATCGTAGGGGCGGGAGGAGGGGAGGGAGGTCAGAGTCTCACGCACGACGCCACGGACACTGAAATACCGAATGTTCCTCGTTCGACCGACACGCGTTTCGGTCTCTTCTTAAATACGCGTGTACATTATATCTGGAAAATTCAACGACCATTCACGTACCATTCTCAAGCGCGCGCATAACGGAGAGAGAATCAACGAGTCGACGATGATTTTTAGTCGAAAAAAACGCTATGTCTACGGTATTCAGCTTGAATAACTTTGAATTCTTCAAATTCGATCATACGTCCGCGACGAGAGCGGGCCAACTTTTCTCAAACTTCCAATGGCGATCGACTTTTCGAATGTGAATTTCTGCGTTGGGTAGCACATTTTTTTGTTTTTGCTGACGCTAACCGCGAGTCGGCCACGATTGCTGGGTACAAAAATGTCGGACAAAGGCAAGTTGAAAAAATCGATGACACTCGAAATTCCTTGTTCACCTTTGCGACACTGGCGAAATCAGAGCGCAGAATGCTCCTTGGATGATTCGAAAATGTTCCTCAACGGTTAAACGTTCGAGCATACTCGTGACGCGATTTTTTTCTGGTGATGCAAGATTGACAAAGATGACCAGTCGACGAAATCGTATCGTCAAAAAAAAAACCGTCACACGCAGGCCCAATTGGTCCCTCGTTCGATTTCTCAATGTCTCTTCGTCGTCGGTTTGGTTTTACCGCCACGTTTAGCGCGATATACCTTGGAAAAGTCGGCGAGCCACGGCCTAACCTTGTTAGCAAGAACGCGACGTATAAACGCTTACTCATATCGCAAAATCAGGCTGGCCAGCTTTGATTTAGTACGAGAATCATGAGAGAACCTTCTTGGCCTTCTAACAATGATGGTCGAGGGACCTTGAATCTTCAAAAGCCTCTCGGTTCACGCCTCGAGAGCCAGAGATCGATAATTCGACTGGTATACGAAAAACCGGTTGCAAATCGTCCTGAATTTTTTACATACACGCTTATACGGAACATTTGTACGTACATTGAATCGTGACGTTATTCACGGTCCTCTTCCCAACCCACGATTATCATTGCTGAAAGAGAATAAAAGCCTATGGTCGAAGAAATCGAATCAAAGCCCGCGATCGCAAAAAGTCCGTCGCGGATCTACACCGAGCGCGATCGCGATATTCGGGACAAAGTTCCGGAGCGAAAAGAAAAAGGACAAAATGGGCTTTCACTTTCACCGGGACTTTTTTATTTTTTCCAAAAGTTCGAAGTTCTTATCCTTACATTTACAGTCATCCTCGGCGAAAACGTCAAAACTGTCTTGAACCACCTTTTTTCGAAAATGTCAATAGGGGCTTTTTTCCCGTCTGCCAACTGTACGAGAATTTCGAGAAAAAACGTCTCGGAAAACTTTGTTGCAACTTTTTTTTTCGAAATGCTCGTAATTGCTGAATTTCAGTTTGGATACATTTTCCAAAAAACGTTTAAAAAGTGACCAAAGTTCATCGACGAATAGTCCCGTTGCTGTTGAAATCGTTGTTGACGACGATACGACCATTTGCGGCATTTTTCAGAGTCTCTTTGTCCCTCAAACTCACTCGAATTGTATTAATTTAGCGAATAAAAAATCAACTCGATCGCGTCGATTGATATCGAAATTTTGTTTTGCAGCATCCTGTACGATCTTTCCGCGGTATCGCGAGCGTTGTCTCTCTTTATCAGTGCCACTATAGACCGCTGGGAAAATATTACATACGCACGAGCACGCAGGCACATCGAGCAAGATTCGTTGCACATATATTTGCATCTATTCGATAAATACAAGCGCACAGCACGGTGACGAGTTTACCACCTCTCGAACGGGGAATTGCCACGGTGACGAGTGAGGGCATCAACTGAAAATCAAGTTAAGAGTTGACGAGACAACTTGATAACTCGATTGCTCGGAATGCAATTTAGGATTGAAAAATAATTCACCTGATCCAATCCATCAAGCGGTTGCACATTTCTGCACTGTGCAACACGCCTCGTATCAGCGCACACACACAGGTATCGCATAATAACAAACGTTAGAGACGAAAAGGAAAGACCCGAACACGTGGGAAGTGCACAGGACGATTTTCAAGTTTTTATCGCCTGGAATCCATCCTCGATATGCCGCGATTCGAGGATAAAAAAAACGAAAAAAAGTACCCTGAAAATTTCGTAAGATTCAACGCTAAAAAGTCGAGAAAACTCTGCTTGAGTTCCACCGATGCATGTTTCGAGATCGTATAATATTTTTGTCATTTTAAATATATTAAAAATCAGCGTTTCGGAACAAAAATTCGCTTTGTATCGACACACGGTATATTTACATTTATTATTTTGACTCGACAAAATCGACATCGGAGTGATCGGTGAGAAAAATACGTATAATTTGCCGGAAAAACTCAATGGGAAAACAATCGACGTTGTTTCGCCGCTAGAGGGCTCTCCTCTCGTTGGTGAAACTTTTGCGCGTGGTTTTCTCACAGGAGCGTTAAGGTAGCGCCATATACCGCGTAAGCGTCCACCCTCCCTGCCTGTGCCCCTCATCCTGGCATAATAGATCCCAAGGGTAACTTCGTGGAAATTTTCTTTATATTTTACCGCACCTTTCGGATGCATCGAGGGTAAGTACCTCCGGGGTGAGGGAGGACGGGAGGAGAAAACACAAGGATCAGGGGCAAAAGTACGTTGAATCTCGCAGGGAACGAGGGAGGCCGTTGAATTCGTTCGGCGTCAGGTATAACGCACTGTAAAACAGGTCCGAAACGGTACGCACAAAAGCTGTATATAACGAGGACTTAACCGCGATCGTAAGACTCCCACTATGCTGAGATCTCACTCGACATGTCGAGGCACGAAAAGTTTTCCCGTATAATAACTCAGAGCTGGAGGGGATATGAACACACGATCTCAAAGTTTGCATCGTTGGGTCTCGACGAAAATTGCAAATTTCTCGATAATTTTACTCTCATTATCTCGAAATTTCACTGTATTATCTATGATTTTTTCGCGAGTTTCGTAATTTGGAAAAATTGCCGAAAAATATTTGGCAAACCGCGGCGATATCGACGTCGTACGTTTCGTTGGATTCCAACGACGCAAACTTCAAAATCGTCAAAACACAGCTGCCATTTATTTTGGAAAAATCGTTGAGGCGCGACGAAAGAATTTTCCTACGGCCTTTATTCGCCCTTTTGTCTCTCATTGTCAGCACCTTATCGGTCTTTGAAAAAATTTCAAAAGTATCGCGCGCTTATTATTTTTTTTTCAAATCAGAGCGTGATACAATTTGTTTTTCTTTAAACTAGTACTGTTTTTGCTGAACACGCTTGAAAAATATAATTTAGGAAAAATAAAAACTCAGACGTATAAATCGTGAGAGAATGAAACGCGGGTCGTGATTGCATTTCGGAGTATTTTAATTTCGGAGTAAACGTGTTTTTTTCAAAATTTACATTTTACGAATTTGTACGTTTATTTTTTTAGTTTTTAAACGTTCGCTTTTCGAAATTATCGCGCGCTGTTCCGAGTGCAATTTCATCTCTTTGATTCAATTCGCGATCAATGAATTGCGAATGCAAAATTCAGCGCGAGATCAATAAATAATACGGGCGTGAATGGAAAAATACTTTGTAATGAATTTGATTACGTTTTTTCCATCAACGCGTACGTTTTTTTTCGTTTCAACAGGTATATCATTGAAAATGCAATTTTCATCGAGAAAAAAGATGATTACATCGTGAAAATCTGTGTCGATGTAAAAAAAAAACGAAATAATACGTATTTTCGGATAAATAAAATTTTCTCTAACAAACATGGATTTATTCAGACCTGATGTTTTCAAGAAAATACAGTTTTTTGCCGCAAGGAACGCGCGCCATACCGTAAAATCCAATTAATTTCTCGAGGAAAGAAAAAGAATGACATTTTCGGGCAAAATAAATGTATTCTCATCTGTATTTTCGCTTCACGATGTTGCGCATCCCACACGCTCGAAATTATGACTAGTTATGACTTATTACAAGCGCGCCCGGATGATATGCAGGCGGACCGGTTATATATATTCCCTTCGTGAATGAATTTCTCCGTCTCTTTTTTTTCTTCATCCTCCCCCCTCCCCCAATATATACATCATTCTTCTCCTTTTTGCCTATACCCTTGCATATTTGTCGGTGCTGATAAATCGATATTTCTTTTTTTCGATAAATCAACGAAAAAAAAAATACCGATAAAGTGCAATGACGCGCCATTAATTGTCGAAACTGTTGGTTTTGGTCTTGTTTGAGTAATTTTTTTTCTGGTTTTTCTTTTTTTTTTTCAATTCAAAGCTGAAAAAGCCACAACATATCAGCGCCTGCTATGGCTAAGATTGTACGAGAAATTCATCGAGACCACGATAATCCGACACTCGCGGACTTTTCGTTCCTCGTCGTTCGCCTCTTGTCGCCCTGCTCGTCACTTCTCTCTCGCGCACCGTGTCTTTTTTCTCGAGTGAGATTTCGGCAGAGCTCCAAGAGCTGTGCCCTCCTTCTCTTCACTCCGCCACGCTGTCCTCGTCTGCGGGGTCGAGTCAGGTATAAATTCAAAGAATTCAAACTGATCCAACTCCACAAACGCTGTATACAATAAGGCGTGTATATGGGTCATTCCGTTCGAAATTTACGTTTTGGGCGAGATTTTTGGAGCGACAAGCGGATTCTGAAGGTGTCTTGGAAAAAATCATGGAAATTGTTGAAAAAAAAATATCAACGTTCCTCTGACGTGAGAAAACGCGATTAAATTACATCCAGGAGAGTTTTAAATTCGAGACGAACGGGAAGGAGGAAAAAAAACATGGTTTTCCGCAAAGTGCGTCGTCAAAAACGATGAGGATTTTTTTAAACGAAACATCGGTACTTCTTTCCCAATTACGTCGAGTGTCCTTGGCTCCGTCGCATTACCGACAACTTGGATGTAAAAAAAAATGGCGATGGTCACTCTAGAATATATTCGCATGTGTGTGTGTGTGTGTGTGTGTGTGTATGTGTTTGTGAGTGTGTCGACGCTTTCCATTGAATGGTTCGAAAAAGTGGGTCGAAAGGGAAAGCTCTCGCATGACTGTGTGCTGTTAGAAACGTCCGAAAGTCCGAAGACGATTATAAACGTACACCGAAATAGCGCGGTCTTCGTACTCACCTGCAATTTTATTTTCACCTTATTTTCAACATTTCGTCGGTCAATTTTTGACATTTTCATCATCCCACTTCTTTTTTTTTGTCAAATTTTGGTACCATTCCCAAGAACGCGAAATTCTCGTCGATGACACTCTTAAGGGGGGGGGGGGGGGGGACAGATGGCAAGAATATTTTTTTTTTTCAGAATTACATTTATTCCTTTTTCTCTTCTCCCTGCTTGCGAAGCTCTCTGAAGTTGGACCTGCTCGAGTTTGGCCGACGTCGTATCTCGACTTTGGAGCAGACGAATTAAAAAATCAGCCGGATTAATGAAAAGCAGGCCCGCCCCCATCAGCCGGACGGCAATTATTCACTTGCGATTAACGGAAAGACACGCGAAAATGCCGGACTTGACGAAACGTGACTCGCTCGAACGTAAATTCAGGATTGTTCGCCGCGACGAGGAATGAATGACACGCGTCTGACTCGCGAGAATGTGGCAACGTCAAATGACTGAACGCGCGAATTTTCAAACTCGATCATTCTTGCTTATATGCCCTCTTGCTTGCTTATCGATTTTTCTCTAATAATGTTAAAAAAATAATATATAATATATTTTATATTATATATTATATAAAAATTGATGAAGTATTTGAACGTATTATATATTATATATTATATATTATATATTATATATTATATATTATATATTATATATTATATATTATATATTATATATTATATATTATATATTATATATTATATATTATATATTATATATTATATATTATATATTATATATTATATATACGACATCCTTTTTTTCATCACTCTCACTCACTCGATATTATTTTTCCGTTTTACAACATTTTGCAAAGAAACCTACGTTTCGTTAAGGGTTACCGACGGGCTATTACCTCAAACGTTCGGCGAAAAAATTGCACAAAAACAGGCTGGAAAAATGAATAATTCGATAAACGAAAAAGAGCTGCTGGCGAGGATGACGAGAAGGAAAAGAGGGCAATTTCTTTCAAACCGTTAGATCGTCTATTGGGAAGGAAGAGAATCAGCCTGTATGGCTCGTTTTTCTCGTGAAATCTTTCCTTCTTTTTCCCCCCCCTCTCGAAGGTAAAGAAGTGAGGAAACCAACGACGACAATTAGAGACGAAATAAAGACGAGCAGAGTCACAGTCGAGCGGGTTGCAACGACCGTGTGTGTGTGTGTGCGTGTGCGTGATTTCGGTCACGGCATACGCCCGTACATTGACCCTCATCGAGGAAAGGATTTAATACTACGCTGTTTGTTCGCGTTCGCTCATTCTTGCGTCGTTGAGCTCCCGCGCTCTCTTCGTTATTTTTCTTCTTCCTCCTTGTTTTCTTTCCACGGTGACGAGCGCAAGACGGGAAAAATCAAGTTCGAGCGCGTCACAGGGGGCGCTTCTTCGATCTCACTTCCGTCTGATCTATATTTTAACCACAGGCTTGTCATCGAACGGTACCGCAGAAAGGAACGGGAAGGATAAAAAAAAAAGAGTGTCGCGAGATGACGCGATGCATTCGCGGACAAAAACGCGTCCGATTAATTTCGACGCGCGTTTCACGGCAATTTACCGCATTTCGCCGTACAACGTACGGTCGTATCGCGGAGGATCAGATTTTCCGCGACCGAGTCTCACGCGAGCGTGGAATCTCGCTGTTTCACGCGCGATTTTTTTCCAACTCGATGGAAATTTTGGATTTTTTTCCAAAATGCCGAACGATCGAGCTGCGCTTTCGAGGAATTTCGGCGAATTTTGAAAAATCTCATTTTCAAAAAAAAAAACTCGAATAAAACGAACATTTTCGAGACTATACATTTCAAACTTACATTCGAGTTTTGAAAAAACCAGCGCCGAATTTCGTTCTCGACTTTTGTCCTGATTCCTCGAGAAAAAAAATTCTTTTTTCTCTTTGCACGCCACGAGCATCGATCTCGAAGATAGTTTGCGTTTCTGATGAAAAAAGGGCCACCTTCAATGAGAATTTTATGACGTGCCGATACAACGCAAAATTGAGCAATTGCCAGCAGCTTAAACCGTGCGGACATTTTCGACGTTTTGCTTTTTAACGTCCTGTGCGTTGGGGGCCCGCGTATGGCGGTATCAGACGACAAAAGTTGCACACACGAGCCTGAGGTGTACACGAGCGTTCGCGTGCAAGAGGTTTCATCTCGAGTGTCAGGTCGCCTCTCGGTGTAAGCTCATTGTGCGGCTAACCAAGTGTAACCTCGGGCCGGCCACGAATTTACCTTATCCTATAAACCTATAAACCTTAACCTAAAGTCATACACATACACGCACACACACACACTTGTGTCCGAAAATCTGTAAAACGGACTCTGATATTTCGCTTCTTTTTCACCCTCGACCTTTCCCTGCCCATCTTTTTATCGCGGATGGACGGAGGATCGTATTGCACAAACGATTTTTCCACGCGTGTTTTTAGCGCTCCGTACGCCGGTCGGCAAAATCAAGCACTCGCATCCAACGCGGACGACTTTTCGTCTTCAAAGTTCGGATTTTTCGGTCTTTCCGGGTGTTCCACCCCAAGATCGGCAGAACGAAACACTCACGGAGAGGCCTTGAAATAATTCGCTCGTCCGGCGTTTTTTTCTTTCTAGAAAACGTTGAATTTTTTTTCTTTGAATTTTGGGGCTTTTCGCTCTCGTCGGTTCATTAGGAAATTAGGATTTTTCGATTTTTCCATCCTTCGGACGGTCCGAAATATTTCGATGACCAAGGGAATTCCGGCGGAGATATTTTTCATTGCCCGCCTGGACCGGAAACAAATCCAAGCGATAAAGACACGGAAAGTTCAACGAATCGAAGAATCTTTACGGCGACTCTCGTCTTGAGGGTTGATTCACGCACCCTCGTCGACGTACTCTTTCAGCCCCTGCCCTCCGCCTCCACCTCCACCTCCTCCTCCTCCTAGACGCCCCTCCCCTCATACAAGTACGACGGAAGTTCGCAGCAAAGAACGAACTTTGGAACAAAATGGATGTCAACGCGCCTAATTTTTCCATTTCGAACTCGCCAATTCTCCATTGTGGATTCCTCGTCGAAATAGACCAAACACCACTTTTTCACTCGATACCACAATGAATATCGACGTTTACGAGCGTAATCCGGTGACGAATCGCCTCGCGGTCGTCTCGTGCTATTTTTTATCATAAATTCGCGCATATTCATCGAACAGCGTACGGATGCTCTTGGCGTATTATTTTCGGGTGAAAAAAAGGGGCCGGGGAGGGGGGGGGGGGTCAAAAAAAGAATCGAAACGAAAGATCGATCAGTTTGAGAGCCACTGTTCCCGGTGCGTTGCTTCGGCCGGGCTGGGAAAGAAGGGTGGATGGAGAGAGAGAGAGAGAGAGGACGAAGAGCGAAGAGAAGGATAGCGCGAGAGAGGGTGGCGGAGAACACGGTTAGGGGTGCGGGTGAAGCGTAAAGGGGACAAGGGAGGCGGATGCTCGGGTGCCAGGGTAGGTTTTGATCAATATCTCGCCCCCACTCTTTATACTCACCCTTCCTCACTTCTGGAATACCGTATATATACCCGTTCGTCACCTTATGTACGTGCGTGTATGTAAACCCGCGCATGTGTATTTGGGACATGCATATATACATATTTTTACGTGTTTAATCATATATGTATGTACTGGTACACGTATTTGTACATATATACATGTATATATACGTATAATTATGTATATATGTATATATATATACATAATTCAAAGATACAATATATAAACATACATATAATACATGGGCATGTATATAATACATACATGTTTACATCAGGGGTTCGCAAGTAGCGTTGGAATCCCACGGAATCGGGTGATTCGAAAAGTTCGAATTATTCGATAGTTCTTCGAACGATTCGATGATTGTTTTCATTTTTTTTTTTCAACGCCATCATTCTACGATGTCGCCGTGAATCCTTTGGACAAAGTTGGGACCGTCGCATCGATAATTCGCGAGATAAACATGCGGGGAAAATTGGGCAAAAGACAGTTTCGCCAAATTGGAAAGTTGGCAGCAGGGTGATCGAGCGAGTCGGAACCTCGACGTCGTTCGATTTATACGCGGAAGTTCGCTGTGGCTTTCGATTCGATTTCGAACAAAACGCTCGTTTACTGAGCTTCTTTTTCCTACCGAGCTTTGGTGCTTTACGAAGGTTATATAGCTTTACGGAATTCAGAGGGTTTTTCGAGAGCAGAATTTCGAAAAATGACGTATCATCCGTGTGTACTTCAGTCGTAAAAGATGGGAGGGTCGCGCGAACCTTTGCAGTTTTTCCTCCTTTCTCTCGTCATACCCGAAAGCTTACACATGTTTCTCGATATCCGAAACGAGATTCGCCGCGGATCTCGCATCACTCGACGGCGCATGACACGCACCGCGTTTGAGATATCCGCTGATTCACCCTTCCATTCCAACCCCCATCCCCCGCTTCGCCCTTCGTCCGCGACCTCGCCGAAGCTGCGACGAAGCTCTCAACGCTGCACCTTTACGATCCTGGGCTGCATTGCCCACTCTCGATTCTACCGACTGAACCTCCTCTGCTTCCTCTTCCTCCTCCTCCCCCCCTCCAGGCCTTTTAGTTCATCGTTACACGCTCCGTACTTGAGGAGGTACGCGCTCTCCCGCTCTTTTGAACGAAACGCGACTCTCCGCTACCTGTACAAGCTTCCGGAAGCTGCACCGGGCTTTTCCCCGCGCGTGACAAGGCCGGATGAAATCACGCAGCATCCGGGCATCCGTGTGTTACATAGATTCGGATGTACGTATATGGATGACAAATCAGCGCGTGGAGGCGCTCGCGACGCAGGGTCGGGCGCGAAAACAACGAACGAGGAGCGTAGTAACCCCGCGTGCGAATTCCTCGCAGAATTCGAATTATCCGAAAGTCGTAACGAATCGTTCGAGTTTTTTCGGATTATTCGAATTTCGGCATCTCGAATAGACTCAAAAAGATTGAATGACGTTTCTCCTCGTCGAGTAATTCGATGACACTCGGTGAACTCGAATTACCCGAAAATTCTAACGAAACGTCCGACGGTTTTTCGAATTATTCGAATTTTCCGTATTTCAAACGGTTCCGTTCGAAATTTTACGAATCGACTCGAGAAGTACGAAATAATTTAGTCCTCCAGTCAAATTACGTCGGTAATTCGATGATGACGCTCGAGTTGCTCGGAAAATTGGCGAATTTTCGAAAAGTTTGCGGATACGTTCGAAAATGAGGAGGTGTTCAGAGTTACGCGTTAATTAGGACGGTTCGAGGCTGAAGAGTTCGGGGACCGAGAGGGAGGGCAAATTTGACGAAAAGTAGAAAACAAAAAAAAAGCAAAAGTTCATCGTGTGTGGTCCCTGTGACTCGCGCGTTCGTGGGTATCGTCGTCACCTCGCCGAATCCTCGTTTACCATGTGTGTGTGTGTTTGTGTTTGTGTGTGTGTGCGCGCGCGCGGGAAAAAGGATTCATACGGCGTGCATGCGCGAGCACTCTGAAAATTATTCACCTCTCTCGTGCATCTCCTCTTATAAAGTACAGCCCTCATGCGCCGTAGGTTGTTTCCTCGCGCGGCTAGTTCCATCCTCGCGAGGATATATACACGTATGTTTATACGCCAGCGAGAGGAAAGTGCATGCACGAAGAAGGAAGACGATAAAAGAGGACGTCGAGAATTGAGGAGGAAAAAAAAGGCGAGATATGAAAACCAAGAGAGAGAGAGAAGGAACGAGATCCAATGCGCCTGCACGTATCCGCGCGCAGACGTACGCACATGTGCGTGCGACATCGAAAATCGAATAATTCGAAATTTCGACGAAAACTCGAAAAAAGTTCGAACGATTCTGCAAATTCGAATTTTTCGCTCGCGGGACTTTGTTTCGAACATTTGGCTCGAATTTTGAGTTCCAAATTTTTGACCAAAAACGAGTTTGTTTGAGTTACCTAAGCAGCGATCTTAATCACGCAATTTTCCGTACACGCGTACGGATTATTCGGAAGAATTTATCGAACCATTCGAAAGTCGAACTCGACGCGAGTAATTCGAAAATTCGAATTACCCCGCGCACCCCTGATGCAATGGCATGTCACTTATGTATATATAGACACATGTATATGTACACATGTATATCGTCTCTCGGAGGAGCGTTCTTAAACAATGACCTATCGCTTTAAACCCAAAGCCCAGGGTTCTTCGTCGACTACGCCATTGCTACTCAGAATTCCAGTTTTCTCCCTACTTCGATTCTTCTATACACCCCCTCCTTCGTTCTATCTCTTCTTTTTTTCTCCCGTCCATATACACATATATACTCGTATTTCGCGTATATATACATGTATATATGAGATATATCATATAAATAAATAGATATATATATATATTCTTCGTGTGGCTCTTCTTACTATCTCACTCATAGTACTTTTCATGCCGTGCTTCCCTCCTCTCCTCGATTCCTCCCTGCCGCGCTCCTCGCGCTTATAATATACGTGTCCCTCCTCTCTGGCCCCTGCCGTCTTGGCAGCGACACCGTTGCTGCTGCTGCTGCTGCTGCTGCTGCTACCTCACCGCCCGCAACCCTTCACCCGCCTCCACTCTCACTGAAACCTGTTCTACACAACCTCCTCCTCCTCCTCCTTCGTCTCTCGCTCTTTAGCGTCCTTTTCTCCCTCATTATACACTCGGCAAATTCCATCTCTTTTCATCTTACCATGGCGCGTCACCACACACTCATTATCTCTCCTTTTCTCGCTCCCTCTCTCTCCCTCTCCTTCATATAACTATCCGTGGTACCCATAAACGCACGCAAACTTGTGCGCGTGCGCGCATGTGCACATGCGCGCGCGCATACAGACATTGCACTGCACTTGCTGCTGTGCGAACCGGCCGAGTCTGCATGTTTCACCGCGACGTGTGTTGGCACGACAGGGATAGCGATATTTATTATCAGAGGAGGAGGAGGAGGAGGAGGAGGAGGAGGAGAGAGCGAGGACAAGAAGGGCGAAGAACCGAAAGACGACGGAGAAGGAGCATCATCGTGGAGTGATGGTGAAGAAAGAGAAGATGGTCGGTGGGAGATGGCGGGGAGGTGAAGAGGAGCAAAGAAAGAAAAGAAGAAAAAAAAATCATCGAGTCTGTGCACGCGCATGCCATTGTTTGCCGCGTGTCTTGCCCGCTCCTCCTCTCCGCTCCAAACGTCCTTCTCGCTCCTTTCCCTCCGCTATGCGAACTCTTCTCTCTCCGTCTTTATCGGTACCGGTCTCGTCTTGTATCCTTTTTCTTTTTATTGTTTTTTCTCATGGCTTTCCTCGAGTCCCTCTTTCGCGCGTTGCTCCCGAAGTTACTCTCCCGCTCCCTCCCCGGCGCTCCTTTTCTCCTTCGGACAAAACTATTCTCACTACGAGGCTTGACTTACTTTCACCCTGCCTCTATATGTTCCTTGTTCTATTCCACTCCCTCCCTCCCTCCCACTCTCTGGGGGAATAGGCTACGGGCATTCTGCCGCGAGATCCTTCTTTTTTTTTCCTCATTCGCTTCATACTCGTATTGTTTTTTTCCATCGGTTTTTTCTTTTCCACTCCTGTCCTATCCCATCTCACTCCCCGGCTCCGTGCCTTTGTTTCTTTCTCACTTGTGGATGAAACGGAGAAAAAAAAGAAGGAGCGACCGGAGGGTCCCAGATGCTTCGACGTGGGCCCCGAGCCAGTCCCCCCCCCCCTGCCACTCCGCGACTTTTTCCCTCCTCACCTCGCGCTCTCGCGCTGCTCGTTCCATTTCTCTTTTTTAGTGACTTTTTCACCTCTTTTACCTTTTCGTTCTCTTTGTCGTTCTTCTTGTTCTCCCACCTCTCCTCCCTTAAACTTCCGTCTATATCTCGCTTTCTCTCTCTCTCTCTCTCTCTCTTTGTCACTTTTTTTTAGGCCGCAGCGTTCTTGTTTTGTTTGTTTGTTTGTTTGTTTTTTGTTTATCTTGTTGCGCACGAAGAACAGAAGGTCACTGTACAAAGGGCGTAACTAGAGCGATGATCCTTCGCGGGTCCACGCGAGTCTCCTCCTCCTCCTCTTCTTCCTCTTTTATCTCTCGATCCCTCTTCTATCCTCCGTCTTTACGGTCCCTCCTTCATCTCCTCTTCTCCCCATCGACTTTACCATTTCACTTTGTTCCTCCTATTCTCCTTTTTATATCTATTTTTATTTATTTGCTTGTGTTTCTTTTTCCACCTCCTTTCGAATTCCCGCTCGACAATGGAGGGAGAGCATGTGAATTCCGAACATTCGTTCGAGAATCGACGAAACGTTAATTTTTCGCGTGCGCTTCGACACCTTGCCTCTTACTTTTTCTCGTTTGCTCTTTTTTTCTCTTTCTCTTTTGTTGTTTGTAGCACAGCAGCAGAAGTACGGAATGCGCAATTGTCGAGTGGAAAGCCTGCGCTGTCTTGGGACAGCGTTCTTATTTTTTCGCCGCCGCCGCCTTATTTGTGCAAAGGGAAGAAAAAATAACAGAGTTTTTCAAAGCTCCGGCATTTGATCGATGATGAAATTGGTTCAATGGCGAAAAGGCTCACGATCGGTGTGCGCGAACATTGGGGTGTTTCTTTTTTTTGCAAAATTCTTTCGTTGCGATATCGAATGACAGAAAAATGTTGCTTTTCTCGCGAGAAATGTTGCCTAAAGTGAAACACCCTGGCAAACACGCGCGAATGATTCAACTATGGTGGATGAAAGAGCGCCAAAGTGCGCGAGGCGTTTGAACACACTCGCTGACGGAATACACGTTGGCGCCAATGTGCCGAGCATACGGACAAGTTGTCCGATGGGGATATCTCCTCAAGGCGGTATTATATACTGCAAGAACACGGTACCGCGGTGTTTTCCACCCAGGGGGGGTGAACCGTCGACTTTGCAAACGAACGCGGGGGCTAAAGTGTTCGCGCGACACTGCAACCTCCGCGGATTCGTAAAGGAGTGACACGCGCGAACGGAAAAAAGATAAGGGAGGCTGAGAAGGAAAAAAGACATTACGGATATGTTACGCGTGTGTCTATTAGGGTGGTTTGAAAAAAAAAGAAAAGCATCGAATGTCAAAATTAAATTTGAAAAAAGTGAACGGTCAATTTCCAATTATTTCGACTCGCTGCGTTAGGATTTTTGGTTGAAATTCGTCAATCGTAGGAAAGAGTAGGTATTTTTTCTCAATTCCCGTCAGTATTTTTATTTTTAATGTAATATAATATTGCGTAACGTGGTACAATTGTAGGACAATTATTTTTCTCAAATTCCCGTCGCTCATCGCTTTTCTCGGCAGACTCGCCGGGGATGAAAGTACACGGGAAAAGTGCTCCGGAGTTACGACTCCGAAGCGGCGTCCTCAGTTTTCAATGAATGCCATTAATCCTAGCTGATTCCTCTCGCTGTTTTCGCGTTCATATCCGCGCGTATACCCCTCGCTATTTACCCATCATATCTCTTTCTTCATTTTTCTCGTCTACTCTAGCCTCCGTCTCGCGTCCTCTTTTTGCACGTCTCTCTCCCTTGACTCTCCGAACCGACCGCAGCATACAGCAGAGAGGGTTATCGGGACCTCGGGGGTACAAGAAAAAACAAGAAGATCTGGTCTCCGCGGGTACGCGTGTAGCTAAGAACGTAGCGAAGAACTGGACAAACCAGATTGCGGAACACGCAACATATTAGAGTTAAAGGGAGAGAGAGAGAGAGAGAGAGCGAGGGAAAAGGAGGAGGACGGAGGGAGAGAGAGAGAGGGAGAGTGGGAAGATGTCCAATTGCCATTGAAAATTCAGAGTCGCGAGGAAGCTCTCGTTGTCTTCAACTCTATACACAAACGTCCGAAATTCAAAATTCGATATTAATCGATTTCACTTTGACCGTCAGGCTCGAATTTTGAATATCGAATTTTTCCGATCGATACTCAGCTCCGTTGATTCAACGTGGGAATTCAGTATGTTACGTAATGTCAATACAGCGTCAATGATTCATAAGATTTTTATGAAATTTCCGACCCATTATTTTCGCAGAAAAGTTCAAAGTCACGAATTGTACGCGAAAAAAAAACAGTATTCCAGAAATAATCAACAAACTTTTTTCTTTCTACATCTAATCGATTTTGGTTTCTCCTTTTTCTCGAAATTTCGCAATTCTGATAAAATGATCGGTAGATATCGAAAAAAGAAAAATCCAACATCGAGTGCGAATTTCGCGTACCCGCCGATGATGTAAAAATATGATAAAAATTAGTTGCGCAGAGGGCGAAGAGGGCGTTGATCTCGTGACGTGCGGAAAAAAATTACTTTGAAAACTCTCCATCAATTTTAAATTTCTTTCGCAACTTTTGGAAAATTCATAAAAATTCTATTGCGTCGGACGCCTTCGTTAGCGCGATCTTGAAAAAGTTTCAAACGAAGGGAACTTTGAAACGATGAAAAAATTACGAAAAAGTTCGTGCAAACGCGGAAAAATATGCCTCGAGCGTTTCGCACCGGGAGAAGATAAGTTTCCCGAATCTTTTCCAGAGTCTTTTGGTTTTTTGCCAATTTGCCAGTAACCCTTCGATCTTGCTTCCTATCCGCCGTGTGGGTAATTTTTTTCAGGCGAAATTCGTCTAGTTTATCAAAAAAATTTACCAAAATTTTTCAAATTTCGACAAAAAATATCATTGTCCTATCCTTTCGCATTGTTTTACGATAGAATTACAGACAGCAGACACCCTCGACCGTCGCGATGCATTCTATGTGCATCGCGTACGAAAATAAGAAACTGCCGTTGTAAAAGGCCCACGCGCGTCCCCTGGAGATGAATTGAATTTTTCTCGTCAACGTGAAATGAAAAAAAAAAGAGAGAAAAAAAAAAGAAAGAATCGCAGAAAGAGGGAGAAAATACTGGGCGCGCAAACCCTTACCCTGGTTTCTCCGCCAACCCCTTTTTTCCACCACCACCACCACCACCACCATCATCTTCTTCACCACCACTTTTGCAATCCCTGCAACGGTGCAGAGTCTCTTCGCGTTCCTCGCAAAAGTCCGCGCGAAGCCTTCTCTCTCGCTCTCGTTCAACCCTGAGACCTTGGGGGTGGACGAGGGTGGAGGGGCGGTGAGGGGATGTTTTTTCCCGTGCAAAAGCTCCCTCGTCGGCTCCGTCGCACACGCGGAACGCGAACCGAGCTTTTTCCATACGATATGGACAATAGTTCTCCGATAGTGGCACAGTGTTGCCCGTGGCAACGTGAAACACCGTGGAGGCGCGAGGCTACAGGAGCCTTCGACCAGCGATGAAATTGCCCGAGCGTGTGGGCGGTGGAATAAAAAAAAAAAGAAAAAAACCGTCGGAAAAAGGAGGAACAAAAAAAAGGAACAGGGGGCGAGGCGGAAAAAGAACGAAAGGGAGGGAAAAAAAAGTGCGCACACAAACCCCCGAACGCACACGGAGAGGAAGAAAACTAAGGGTGGGTTATCGGCGTGGCGCGAGGGCGCTAGTGGGAGAACAACGAAAAAAAAAAGAAAAAAAAATGCGGGAGCCTGGAGAACAAGAGGTGGGGTTCAAGTTCCGTGCAGCGAGAAGAAAAAAAAAACAAGGGAGAAAACGAAGAAAGAATAAAATTGACGGATGCAAATGAATAAAGATGTGTAGGGGTGAGGTTTTTTTCTTGTTTTTTTTTAACGTTTTTCCACCGTCAACGTTGAAAAGCCTTGGAAAACGTATGGGAAATCATTGAGCCACTCGATCGTACCGCGAGAGAAATAAGGAAAATTTTGTCATTTCTGTTTTTTTCATTTCTTTCGGCCGCGTTGATTTTGCAATCATTTTTTTTTCATCAACTTTGAGAATTTTTTTCCGAGAGAAATTTCGCTTCGAAAGATTCGCATCCACGTATTTTTTTGATTCTCCGCGAAAAAAAAAACGCGTACCTCAAGGAGTGGAAATTTGTACAACGAATTATCGATTTTTTTTTTCAATTATTCGTCGATAACAGATATTGATATGATCTCGACATTATTCGAAAAAAATGCCAAAGACATGTGATTTTTCACATCATTTTTAAAAGACGTGCCGGAAATGCAATTTTCCTTTGCTTTTTTTTTCAACGATTCCTCAACGACCGTTTTAAAATGTTTGCTATCGAAAAAAAAAACGCGGCGGTATTCACCGATTTTTGTGAAATCGCAGAGTACTCGAGTCTCCCGTTTTGTTTAAATTCCGGTGGAGGTTGTACCTCCGGCGAGTTGTCGAGAATGTTCCGAAGTATCAGTGCGAAAGCTGCTCGCCGAAATGGCGAAACTCGCCGCGAAGTGTGTTACGGCCGCTGCCGTAAGAGGCGCGCGCGGACTTCGCGACGCGAATGACAAAGCTGCCCGGGACGTTTTGTTTTCCCTCTGTCTCTCTTTTCAACTTTCTCGCGCTGACGACCAACGGCCAAAGCACGTGGTCCTTACACGTATACGTGCATCTCCCCACATCGTAATACCGCAATTCCGCGCTAGAAAGACCGCTCTCGCAATTACGTATCGCGAACAGCGATGAAGTTGCAGCTCGTTGCGGACCTCGCGCGCGCCCCCACGCGACCGCACTGTGAAACGACAGAGTCGACGCCAACTTCATTCCGCTGCGAACGAAATGAAAGTCGGCGATCGATTTTTGATGAAAAAAAAAAGGGCAAGGACCAGGGAAAAAAAGAAAATTGACTCCGCGATTAAAAGCGAAAACCCGCGTCTGCGCTGAGGGCTGTTATCATCCGCGACGATAAAATCGATAATCGATCTTGGGCATCGTCGACTTTCTCGTTCGTCCTTCGAGACCTTTGCCCTTCGGTTTACCCCCCCCCCCCCCCCCCAACCCGCCCTCCTTTGCGCCTGACATTCTTTCGACGAAGTCTCGCCGTCGTAAATTCATTTTGTTTTCTCATCGAGCCTCTGGAACAGGATTCACCCAACGGCCGAAACGGCCATTCCGTGTGACGTGAATATTTTCGGCGATGTTATTTTTTTTTTGACAAAAAAATAACATTGCCCAACGTAAGGAATGAGCACCCTTTCGGGCGAGTTCTCCCCGCTGGAAGGGTGTCTTTTCGGCCACCCGGTTGGCACTCGATGTGTCTACGCGCGGGTGATGAATTCTTCGCCCCTTCCGCGACAAAACTACGCGAATCTCCCGTCTCACCACCTTTCAGCCTGCGCCGTAGCCTCTCAAAGACGTTGTGTGTACGGAAAGCACCGAAAGCGAAGTAGCCGACGAGTCGCTCGGAGTATTCAGCTTCTACAGGTGGTCGACGCACCAGGAGGAGCACCCGGGGGCTGCCGGGGTGGAGGGTGGTCGGAGGAGGGCGGGGTGAACATGTACCACACTGACCCGAACTTACGCCCACGCTCGCGCGTTTCCCCCCCTCTGCAACCCCCGCGGTGCTTGGTACACAACCGACGCGTGCAACGGAAACGCCCGTTCTTACTTTCTTGACCCGCGCACGAACTTCAAAGAACGCTTTGAAAGTATCGAGTGTACGATAGCAGCTTGACCCCGTACGGGGCGAAACTTTAGCGCGAGGGTTCTCGAAAAAAGCGTGCCTCCCCCGTGTCTCTCCTTTTTTCGGCAGGATTTTTCACGTCGAAAAAAGCCGAAATTTCGGTTTGCCCTTCATGGAGACTTCCGACGACTCGATTTCGACGAAGGGAGCGCGGGAAGACCCGACCTAATCGCCCGCCTTGACGACTCAAAGTTTGCGGATTGTCGCTTGTCGGAGGAACAAAGGGGTTGAAAAGTTTCGTAGACTCTTCTCTCGAGTACTTTTTTTTTGTCAAAGTTTGACGTTCGGTGATAAAATTTAGAGGTAAACGGACCAAATTCGGAAGGACAACATTCCGCAACCGGAAACACGCGTTTGGGGAAAGACAAAAATGTGCGATTTCGAGCGAGGGCAAAACTCGTAATATCGAAAAATCGGGACGAGAAAGTGGGTCGATTCGGACCGACGAACGAGAATCCGCGAAAACCTCGTAGGACATTTTTTCCCCCCCAATAAAGCCTAAAAACTCGGCGAAAGATGTCGGAAAATCGCAAAAATCGAATTAAAGAGAAAAACGGGGAGCTTTCTTCGGGAAAGAAGGCGCCTCCGAGTCGAGGTCAGACCTGCGCCCTCTTGGGTTCGGCGATCCGAGTTTGCGCGTGCATCTTTCGTGCAAGACGACATCGCGGCTCCCAAGTTGGCCAGCGTCTGATGCGACGAGAGGAAAACGAAGAACAGCCGGAGAGTTTCAGCCGCTGCGAAACTCTCCGGCTGTTCTTCGACGAGGAATAAGAGCAAGAGAAAGAATGGACCAGAAAGATGAGAGGAGAGAGAGAACAAGGGCGGAGGGGGGGAGTGGGAAGGGGGGGGGGGATCTTAAGACACGAAGGTAGAGCGTGCGACGCTCACTTGTTGCTCACCCGACTAATTGCCGAGTAATTGGCTGTCCTCCCTCTGCCGTTCTTTTTCCATCTCTCGAACTCTCGTGCACACTGGCGCGCGGAGGTTACGTAAAGTTTGCTTCATTGTCTTCGATATACAACAGCGGCGGTGAACTCGCGTCCTGATTAACCCAATGCGCTGCACGTCACGTAAATTCAACCCACGCCCCCGAAAAACACGAAAACACTTTGACTCTTTTATTCACCAAAATCAAAACTGAATGCAGTGCGAATATTCATCCACGACGCTCCGCAGGTACAAAACCGAGAAAAAAGTGTAGAAAAAATGTGTCAATAATTGGCCACTTTTTTTCAACGATTTTCCGTTTATCTATGAAAATTCTGATTTGGAGAAAGGAAGAAGGAACGAGGAGTTTTCCGAACTTTCTTAGAATTTTTTTGTGGACGCAAAAGTCCGCAGGCTCGATTGCGAATCATCCTGACGATGGAGAGCTTTTTTATGCGCGTGTGCGTGTTTGTGTGTGTGTGTGTGTTTTTTTTTTCGGTACGGTTCCAGAATTGAAGGAGCTAGAAGAGAGGAGAATAGATGAAGTTTCCAAGGAGTCTGCGAAAAAAGAAGAGCACCGGCGGTTCGTTACCTTCTCAGAGTCGCGTTGTAAAACATCTCTTCTTTCCTTTTCGCATTTACGATCTCACGGCGGAGCGCTGTCCGCGCTTTTGCTCAATTGCGCGTCCACCTTCGTGCGGGGACAATGACGATAAAGAATGTTGAGAAAATTTAAGTGTTCGCTCGAACGGAGAAGAACAAATGAACAACATCGAGAGAGAGAAAGAGAGAGAGAGGGAGAAGGAGGGGGAAGCGAAAATAGAAGCAAAAGTGCATCGATCGCAGCGGCAAGGAAAACATGTCGCATGTTATATCCTATATACAGGGTGTCCGAAAAATTGTGTACTGATAATTTTGTCCTACATCGGGGATGAAATTCCAAGACGAAAAGTCCTCGAGCACTTTTTCATCCGACGAATCCCCGTTGAGTTATCGATCACTACAATCGTCCGACTGACTCAACTTTGACGACTGATAACTCGTCAAGTTTTGATCGCACGAAAAAATACCAAAGAACATTTCGACTCGGAATTTCATTCCCTTATCCGACTTTCGATCATTGACATCGACTTTTTGGACACCCTGTATACACACCGTATACCTCTTTCGACTTTTCACTTCAACGCAAGTTTGGGGAGAAAATTACGCTTTTCGTAAACGGGAAATTTACTTTTTACCCATCGACACTTTCTCCTCAACGGTGACCCTATTCCGCTGAATAAACACCGCGATTTTGACAGTTTTTGGACAAAATCGAGTTTTCATGTTTGAGAAAAAAATGTCCATATTCGAAACAGCCAACATTGTCAAAGAAAAAAAAAGAAAAAACGTGATCGGTCACGCCGGCTCGGAGGAAATACGAAATCGACTCGCGCTGCGAGTCTCTCGCTCTTTTCTTTTACTAATAATTAATCCCCTCGTACGTACAGAAGCAATGAAACGAGACGAGAGAACCGAGGAATAATTTACGACGGCTCGAGCTATCGTAAAACGTTTTTGAGGGAGGCGAGAGAAGCAAGATAAAAAAAAATAACACACGCAGCAGTAACCGGGAAAGCAAGAGGAAAAATGGAACGACAAAACGAGAACAATCCGCGAGTACGGAGAAGAAAATATCGAGTTGGGTGTCTGCGTACGTATGAATCGCGTACAAGCGCTGAAATACCATGAGAAAGGGGCGCAAGAGGGCTGGGGATGGAGAAGGGAAGGAGACAAAAAACAGCAGCGCGCCAACTAGACGCCGTCGTAAACTTTCCGCGAGTAACTTTGAATTTTAGTGAAATAAAAAAAAACAACAAAAAGGGGACAAAAACAACGCTGCACCGCACGTTGGCAAGAGCGCGTCTCTTATCCCTCGCTCGGTCGCTTTGTTTCTTTTTCTTTTCTGCTTTCTGTTTTCGCCTTTTTCCGCACTAAATAGTTTCGTTAACCCCCTCGTTGCGATATCCTTTTAAACTGTTTTTTTCCCCTTTAGACGCAGAAAGGGGGGGGATTTCCCTTCGCCAGGTAATTCGCGATGCACGTAAGCATCATTTCGCGAATTTATGATCAGCAAACAAAGTTAATGCGTTTGTCACTTCGCCGAGAATCTTTGATGAAATGTATCATTCGTCTCGTTGGAAAATCATGAAAATACATTCTCGCTTCGGAGGTGAATTTCGTAATAATTCGGGGTGATAATTATCTAGCGTCAACGGGGAAGGATTGGAAGAAAACTCTGGTCTAGGGGAGCGCATTCAAACTTTCTTGGGATTGGGGAAGCTTGGGATTACAACGATCAACGCATCGGCTCGAGACTAGTGGAATAATCCGTCAATCGCTTGTCCAAGAACAAACATTCAGTAGGCAAAAAAAAAGTGAACAAGACGTTGAACTTGCGACAATTTTTGGTTTTCAATTGCCGAATTTCCTTAATAATCTTAGTCGTCAAAGTTGCAATTGGCAGGGGTGATTTGAAAAACGAGGGAGAAATAATTGATCCGAAAAATTCTGTTGTTGTTTGTATCGGTTCTATCCTATAACCATTTCTTTCCCACACAATACCTTACACCTCACCCTGTTATCACTTCGTTCCCATACACATCAGCACCCCCAATGTCTCCACTCAGCACCCCTGAGCCACGGTCCCGAATAATGCAACTCGACCATCCCCTCCACTTCACACTTCCTCCACTTCATTAGCGCTAGTCGTAATTCTCAGTTCATCTCCAACCGTTCAATCGTACATACGGACCAATAAACGGTCTCGACTCCAACCAAATCGTTCTACTCAATTATTATATCTCCGATCATTACATGCTGATCGTGTACGAAACGTCGTTATCGGGTGTGAAAAATCGTGATCAATGTAAAAAAAAAAGATAAGGATGAATGACAATCGACTCACCCCTGGTCGATCCTGTCGCCGGGTCCCATCATCGCCGGGTGTCCAGGTCCCATTGGTCCGCCCATCGGATGTCCACCGGGTCCGAACGGGCTCCCGGGTGGCATGCCGTATTGCGGACCGCCAAAGGGCTGTCCGGGCGATGGAAAATGCGGGTTTCCAGCACCGGGTGGTACGAAAGGCGGCCCGGACGAGCTGGGTCTACTGACGAACTGCGGAGGGCCACCGGACGGCGAGCCGAACGGACTCGGACCCGGTCCGTTGTAAGGCGGGCCGGAATTGTTCGGCGGCGGTGGAAAACTGCCCTGATTCGAGGGTGGTCCTGGTCCCGGCGTCGAGGAGCCGCTCGGTGCCGGCGAAGCCGTGTACTGCGGCGTCCCCGAACCCGGCGGTGGACCCTGGTAGGATGGCGCACCGGCGGGACTTCCGGCACCGCCGGGAAACGCGCCGGGACCTTGGAAACCACCGGCGTTGCTCGGTGGACCTCCCGAACTGTTGTACGGGCCCGAGGATGGTCCACCACCGCCTCCTGGACCAACGGAATTCGGCGTGAACGGCGACGCATCCGATCCTGGAGGCGGCCCCTTCCAGGACGCCGGTGTCGCTGGATCCTCCAGCGTGGTTGTTGCTGCTAATGGTGTGTTGAGCCGGCTACAGCCTAAAACACACATTTCCTGTTTCACGCAAATTTACGACGCTGGGAGGAACCGCGATTCTCGGAAAAATGATTTTCAGCGTCGTTTCGGTGGGAAAAGTTTTGTTTCAAGCCGCAGAATTGCACCCGACGATCCAAAAGGATGACATACCAGCGTAGATGGTATCTCGTGGAACAATGGTAATTTAAGCAGTGAGAAAGCAACGAAAAAACGATCGCATTTTCCAAAATGAACTCTCGATGTGATATACACGCGTATTTGCCAAATCGCGCATTTTACAACCCTGAGGTGATGAAGAATGGCCGATAAAATTCATTTCAAGAACAATTGGAAATTGAAAACTTATTGAGAAATTGTGTTTTTGTTGCGTGTCACCGATGAATAAAATTCTAAATCATTTCGGTCGGCACGGTGCTGCGACGAATCAAAGGACAAACAAACAGAGTACGAACGAAAAGAAACGGACTGCGATTTCAGCAAATGCATTCGGATAAAATTTGTTCCGATCCTCTGTTGTACTTTCAGCGAAAACTAAGTTTGAGAAGCAAACTGGCATTTTCCAAAAAAATGCTGAAAATGCTGCTCGAGAAATGTAGTTTTTGTTCTTTTATGTTTTCAATTTGTCGCAATCTCCGTGATTGCGCAATCGCACAGGGAAAATATCGCTGTGTCAGAGGCAATGAGAAATGGGAATCGTACTTTAGTCACGTCGCGCCGAGACAAACTAGGACACCGAAACTCGTACGTAGAATGAATTCGTCGCGTCAGCCGTCGTTATTACGACGTCAAATTTTGTCCTCCGGACGAGAGTTTCGATCGTAAATTTCCCAAATTTCTCGTCGAAACTTTTGACGCCAGGAAAAACATGGAAAAGAAATTTACGCCGTTGCATCGACGGTAGTTCCGCCTGAAGTATTACATACTTTTTTTCGCATACAAATGCAGTTACTCCTCGAGAATAAACACACGGCGGTTAACTTATACATTCGCCGATGAATCTAAACAGGATGAGAAAAAATGATTATTTTCATTACTTTTGACGAGTAGAGACAGAAGGACGCGTCGACAAAGACTCGATTGTCAACAATGTCACGAGCATCGTAAAAGCAATCGTTGGAGGTTCAACGATGAATTTATAAAAATGAAAAAAAAACAGCGTTTCGTATTACGAAAAAGCTCGATGAATATCGAAAGGACGAACCAAAAAAAAATTCACCATTATTAGTTCCATTAGCCTTCATCGTTGCCGAGCAGCTTAGACTCACTCCATCGCGTTTTTGTATTCTCTCGGAAATCGAAAATTAACGCAAATCCGCACTCCGCACTTTTTTCGGGTGACGAAAAAGATGAACACACACACACACAGAAACACACGCGCGCACTAAAAACCACGAGATGAACACGCGAGAGCGTAAATTCGCAACAGAAGGCGATGAATTTTCTAATGTTTTCGATGTATTATTTGGAGGTTATGATTCCCGGCGACCTAACCTACAAATACGGTCGCGGACGCGCTTTTTCACGCGATTCGCACGAAAACCCGCGGTGGAAGTTTTTCCAATCTTGTCGTTGATTGAACAAACCCTCGTTAAAAACACGGCGTTTCTTTCCTCGGTAACATTGGGACGCGAAACGGGGATAAAAGTGTCGATATATCGCGACGCGCGATCCGCTAACCGCCACAGGACAACAGAATTGCCGGCATTTTTAACACGTTTATCAAGCTTCCCGGTGTGGAATAATCATCGCAGCCCGATGGAAGCTTATCTCAATCGCTTATCTAACAATCTCGCGGCTCCCCACAATCACAATATTCCATGGATTTCATTCATTTTCTTTTTTTCTTCTGTTTCATCGCGTCACATTTGCCGAAGATTGGAGGAAACAAAAAAAAACGAGAATTACAATCCGTCTCTGTCGCGCGCGCGACTCGTTCCACAACACGCACGGCGACGACGGCGAGTGCGCGAAGCTCGCTCGTGCGCGCGAGCGAGAGAGCACGAGAGAGGGCGCTCGCGCGCGTCCCGACGAGCGAAACCCCCGACGAGTGCGTATAAACACCGCCAGAGTCAAACGTCGAATCTACACACGCGCACGAAGAAAATGCACACAAAAAAAGAGAGCAACGTATTTACCGAGCGAGAAAAACACACGTATAATGAAATGTCATTTCTCGGCGAGAGAGGGAAGGAAAATAATCGACGCTTCGCGAGAGGCCGTTCAACGAATATATGCCCATACACCTTGACTTCGTTTATTCCGAACGTTTGTTCGTCATACATTTTTGTCATACTTTGCGATGGAATGGGGTATGAGCACGGTGGTGCTTCGTTTACACTTTTTCCTCGTACCGACCGTACAATCTCAGCAAGGACTCTCTCTGTACGCCGTACGAAGGACGCGTTTTCTTTTTTTTCCCTCTTTTTTTTTTGCACCACACACGTCAAAGGACTCATTGAACTTTTCCCCTTGTTTAATTTGTAATTAAAGTCGTATGCTCATATTCGCGTATAAAAAATGCAATGCCATCATTGTCGAGTTTATTTCGGCAGCAAACAACTTTTGAAGAATTTTGTCGTCGATGACATGCGTCCCCTCCGATCCTCTCTGTAACACTCACTCGCACAAATACTCGATGCGTCTCTCTCTCTTTCAAAGGCGACCTTTGACCTCGCGCGGACCACGTGTTCGCGCGGGTCACACTCGGCCCGTCCAAATGTCATCCGAGCCTCCTTTCCGGTCTTCCGCAACAATTTGTTCCTTCGCATCAATTTATCTCTACCAAACTCGGCAGTCTCTCGTGTCTACATGCGTGTCGAATTACTGTCTTCTACCACTCATCGCGATCTCATAAATTTTCATTAATACGATTTTAAAAAAAAGTTATCAACAAACTGTTCAAAAATCAACAAAATTTCGACATGTTCGAAAAACTTTTTTTCCTTCCGCATAAACGTGTTTCGTTCATTTTTTTGTATACACTCAAACTTCCCCGACACGTTATTCGACGATTTTAAGTTTTCCTTTTTTTGAGGTTAGAATTTCATCCCCGATGTAGCATTAAATTATCAGTATCCACTTTTGGGACACCCTGTATATGCATATACATACGGGTACATAAACACGTAACCGTAACACGGGTCGTAAATCCCCCGACCGATTAATCAAATGGGAAACTTTGGCAGCGTGATGTCGTCGCCTGTTGCATTTCTGCACTTCCGTACGAAATACACACGCGAGTAAGCACGAGGTTTTTCGAAATTTATCGATCGTCGATCTCAAATTAAAAAAAATGTATTCATCCACAACGATGTCGGAAAAAAGAACGATAAAGAGTCTGTGTTCGAGCCGCTCGGTGCCGGCGAAAATTTCGCGATTATTGCCAGTACCATCGTTTGTAATTTGACGAGCCTGGCAGCAGCGACATCTTTGCAAAGAAAAAGAAAGCAAAAACAGAAACATCCTATTTTTTTAACGACCGAATATTCGACGAGTAAAAGAAATTCTCTACATTTTTGATAAATTATTTTCGTACGAAGGACATTGACGGAAAAAAAAAATCATAAAGAGAGACAAAGAGGAGAGAGGATTTTTACCCAGAGATCATGCAACTTCGAAACGCAGTCTCCCTGCTCATTCGATTTTCCCGTCTCCTCCGTCACTCGTTCAGCTTGATTTCAAAATATCTCTGGCTTTCTCTTTTTTTCGTCGTAGCTTCGTAACTTTGCTCTCGGTACTCGGGGGTGCCCACCGGTTGACAGTGTCACCCTAAAAATCAATAATATGTCCAACCCCAACCCTCGAATCATCCTCTCTCTTTCTCTCCCGAAAGAAAAGAGATGCAGCTAGGCCATACGACGAAACACCCCTCTCTAGAAAGCACGTGTATATACATATTAGGGTGCTTCATTTTTGAGCAATATTCGTTTTTTTTCTTTCGTCCAAGTAGATAAAATCCACAGCACATGGTCTGAGAAACAAAATTCTACCTCGATCATAGGCACACGGCTCGTTAAAAAATTCAGTCTCCCGTTAAAGTTTAAGCAGCATGGGCAGCGAAAACCCATTTTTCCATTCGATGTACATTTTCCACGTCCGGAAAAATTTTTCATAAAAAATTAATTTGACGGCTCTGCGGAGCGTGAAATTCTCTGCAAAAACGTTCCTCGGGTACCAACATGCAGCATCGATATTTTGAATCACAGAGCGCGAGCGATGATCATTTTTAAAAAAAGATTGCTGTACGTGAATAATTTCGAGAGGGAAAAAAATCATTATTATTCAATCGTGCATGAAGACAAGGAAGCACGGAGTAAATGGTTATACGATTTTCCCCAACGAATTCGAGGCTTTTTTTTCCCTAAAATCGACATTTTTTTAAATTAATTCCCATGAAATTATCGATTTCGAAAAAAAAAATTAAATTCCCTCGATTTTGCGAAATCATTATCATTCAATCGTGCATGAAGACGATGAAGCGCGGAGTAAATGGTAATACGATTTTCCCCAACGAATTCGAGGCTTTTTTTCCCCTAAAATCGACATTTTTTAAAATTAACTCCTTTGAAATGATCGATTTCGGAAAAAAATTAAACTCCCTCGATTTTGCGTTTGCTGATTTTTCTTCAATTTCCACTGATTTTTTTTTTCCATTTCGAGGAGAGACTGGGACATTTCCTTGATATAGAAAAACGAGCATAACGATTCTTACCTGACGTAATCATGGATGACGCGCTCACTCGATGGCTGACGTCATCCCAGAGCGTTGCGGCGAAGATGCAAAATTCTCCAAGAGACACCGGATCTTTCGGGCATTCTCACGCGTATAATTCGAACGTTAAATCGTTGAAAAACCGTCTCAGAAAACAATGAACGGTCGTCCGACGAGATTGATCGAAACAACAAAAACGTCAAATTATTCGGGAGAAAATCTACGGCGCCTTGACGAGGAAAATTGAAAAATCGATGGAAAATTCTCGACAAAAATGTTGTCAAAAAAATGTGCGTTTAATTCCGTAAAAAAAAACATGTCGACCGAAGATTTCACGCAAATCGGATAATCGAACGATGTTTTGTTGATTTCGTTCGTTTTCGCGAAAAAATGAAAAAAAAAAAGAACAAAAGGAAGAACGAAGAATTTGAGAAAAAAAAAACAGAAAAACATACGATCGTGGTAGATATTTTATTATCATCTTAGGAACTGAAATGCCCATATAATAAAAAATATTGAAAATAGTAATGATTAGTTATTACCAACGTAGGAATACAATCGAAGATTACGACTAAAAGAATCACGGTTGTTTTGTTTTTCTTTTTTTTTCTTTTCGATGTACAAAATATCAATGAACCTTCTCGGGAAGATGCTGTGACGGCCAACGGAGAAATTTCGAAAAACAAAAGAAATTTGAGAAAAAAAAACAAACGCCGGAAACTCGTTTTCTTTCTTTCTTTTTTTTTTTGGAAAAACATTTTCTTATCTCTCTCGAATTCGCTCGAAATTCGGTTCATTCGCCACTCGCGCATTCATGCTGTATTGAAAAAAAAAAACAATTTGTAATCGAAAAAAAAAACAAAATTTATATATATATATATATATATATAAAAATAAACAACCCTGCGGCATAACAGAACAAACAGATGATTTTTCCCCCCTTCAATTTCTCTCTTCTTTTTTTCGTCCCTTTCTGGCGGAGCGTTTTTTCCTGCTCTTAATTCTATCTTCGGTCACACCGTGTGTCATTTTTTCCGATCTCGCGTACGTGTTCTTATCGAGAGTCTCGTATCACTTTTATGGCACGTAACTTTATCTTTTTTTTTTGCAAACGAACGTCGTAAGCGAGAATTAAAAACGAGAAAACCTTGAAAAAGGAAAAAAAGCCAAAGAAGTTCGGAAGAACGCAAGATTCGACGTTTGGCGGGGATTTTCAAAGAGAAAAACCGTCGCAGCTGCGAATTTATCGCGAGAGCAAAGAAAAATGTGATTTTTCTTTCAATCTCACTCATTTGGATTTATTTTCAATGTAACGGAAATTTGAAAAATTGTCGCCAAATTAATATTGCGGAAAAATGAATATTTCTTATGAGAAAAAGATGGCGATTCTGCGATTGAAACGAGAAATATTGGCGAAATTTAGAATTCGATGGGAATACCTGTATTTTACGAGATAATTTGAAAAAATACCAATCGGAATCGCCGACGCGTAAATTCGCGAGAATTACGACTGCTCAAAACAGCGCCCCAAGGATTTCCTCCGTTTTTCATCTCGTCAAGACGCGCCTCCTTCCGTTCATTCGGCAATTAAGAACAAAGTGACACTTGTACGGAATTAAAAGAAGAAAAAAAGGCAGCTCGAGAGGAACCTCGGCAAAACGTCGAAGCGAAGAGCCAAATTCGAGACGAATTTTCCGAAGAAATTTCAGCTCGAGAATGGTAAAAATTGTCAAGAAAAAAAATAAAAAAATTCCATCGACTCGACGTCGATCACGAATTCGTTGTCAATTTTTTTTTCCTCAATTCACGACGATAAATTATCATTTCCGCCGAAAGTTCATTTCGAACGATTTTTCTCGGCCCCACCCGATGCCTCGGTTCCATCGAGCTGCCGTTTTTTCATTGCGATTTTTTCCTGATGAAATTTCGTCGGAAAATAACGGAAACCGCGGAATAAGACGCTCTCGAAAATGTAAAATTCTCACGCGAGGGTGAAACGTTTAATGGCTCAAACGATTTTACGAAGAAAAACAGAGAGTTCGATCGCCAATAAAAGACTCTTGAGAAGAAAACGAGAAAATGTTGGACGATCTAACGAAATGTATCAGCGATTTCACGTTTTTTTGTTCCCTCTTTTCGACGTTTCGGAATTTCGAAAAAATGTTCCGCTCCTCCTCGCTCTTCGTGCCTTTATTTTCGCTGTTTTTTCTTCACCCATCTCTCGCGTTGTTTTGTTCTTCTCTTCTTTCGTCACATTTTCATTTATTGATCTTTTTTGATTTGATTATCATACGAACGAACATATTTCCTTGGGCAATATGTCTATACGGCTCTTAATAACGAAGATACGAAGGAGCGCCGCGAGCGAGAGTCGTGGCGCGCGGCGATGATCAGCAATTCGCGCTTTCCACGATTGTGCCTCGAGGGTTTTTTCATTTTTAGAATAATAATTATCGAAAAACGACGTGTTGTCGGAGATCCATCGCGATTTTCGCGTATTCCGGAGGTAAAATTCCAACGTTAACCGAGATAAAAAGACCGTTGATCACGCGTACTCGCGGATGGAGGAAAAAATGCGAAAAAAATTAGTCAACCGATTAGGCACCGAGCGCGCTCGTCTCGGACGATGGGAATTTCGAAAAGTTGTCAAAAAAATTGGTAAAAACAAGGCGATTTGAGCAAATTCACTCGTTTTTCCAGGTGCACACGTTTTTTTTTCTTCTAATTTTCCCGTCGACTCGAAATTCTCTCTTATCCGATTAAACGAAGTTTCAGGACGATGGAAAAATTAAAATGAATTTATCCGGGGGAAATAAGCTTTCTAAACTTTTTTCAGAGTAATTTTGCTTTTTTTTTTTTACAATTTTCAAGATAACCCTTCGATGTTGTCATCATCCGAAATCAGTGGGCTTTGGAGCTTCGGTACGACTAATTTTTCCCGATTTTTTGGCGATCCTAGAAAAGTTTGAAAAAAAAAAAGCATCGATCGAACGAGAAACACAGAGCACAGTGATTTTTGAGTAACGGCGATATTTTTTTTGTTCCTGCCGAATCAATTCGATAATTTCGTTTCTCTCGATACACTCGATTTTTTTTTTTCAAAAACTTGGTCCTCTCTGAGAATCCCTCATTTTTCCCCTTTCCGGCGAGATTCTCGTTCGAGAATTTTCAAACTCAATTATCCGTCAAAATTTCTCAACGAATCGTTCAAAAGAGAAAAGCAAAAAATTCGGAACGAATTTTCGAAATTCAGAAAAATAACGCGAAAATTTGACGCGAATTTTCTTTCCGAACCACTTCGCCCCTTCCGCACTCGTTTTCCGTTAATTTCGAAAAGCAGAGGTGAACAAAAATCGACGGAAACGAGTGTGAAAACGAGGGAAAAGATGCGAAAGAAAATTCGCGGGGGTCGCGAAAAATCATTGAGATCATCGCGCGCGAAGGGAAAACAACGTTTTTCAGATTTTCAGATTTCCTCCAAATATTTATTTCCAACGATTCGTCGGTAAATTTTCGATATTGCCATCGCGAATGCATCGACCCAGCCCCTATCTCCGACGAGATTGGTTTTTATCAAATTTTCCCACCATCGGCGAGGTTTCGTTGGAATTTTACCGGCGAAATACGATCAATCGATTCGTTTTTCGAGTCACTCCACAGTGGACGGTTTTTGTTTCGTGTTTTTTTTTCCTCCAAAATTTGTCTACCTTTTCTCGTAATAATTTCACGCTAGAAATACTATATCGCTGACGATCGCCATGTGCCACGCGCAAATTTCGCCGCGAGCGCACGCACGAGCACACGCACACCACACACAGACTGTACAGCATTTAACGCTAAACTTAACTCTTATTGCGCAATTTTCTATCGTTTTTTTTTCCTCTCAAATATAATGCTGAAGTTTCAAACTATGTGGATATCGCTTATGGCGAGATATATATATATTTATATTTATATATATATATATACATTATATACAAACGCATCGCGGTTTCCGAGCGAATCCCGATCGCGTCGTCGCGTTGCACTCGCAGCTGACTGCGAATCAGGGTTATTTCGTTTTTTCTCCTTTTTTTTCGTCACTACTTTTCTCCTCTCTCTCTCCTCGCGCTTTTTATTATTATCGCATCTATACGGTGTATAGTTCGTCTCGTTAAAAATTGGCTAACTTCAACTACGTCTCTAAGATTACGCAGTTCGGACACGGAACACGAGTTTTCGATCGCCGGCCGAAAATTTTCACCTCGAGTCTCGTCCTCGGTGTCTCGCTGCGTGAAACGACGACAAAATCGGAGGAAAAATGAATCCGACGAAATGAGAAAAGGCGGTTCGGACGAATCTGACGATTTTCATTTTTTGTTACGAATTCTCGTAAAAATGCAAAAAACGCGATGAAAATTTGCGGAAAAAAGGACAAAGTCGCGAAACGAGAGGGGAAAAAATGATGCAAACTGAAAATTAATACGATTCCGTAACCGAAATTGCCGTACGATCGCGTTCTCCGACTTTGTCGGCGATGACGATGAATCGTCGGGGCTCTTTGTTCGTTCGAGGACGATACGGAGGGTAAAATCGGAAAAAAAATCGAAAAATCGGGAAATCAACGAGAATGTGGAAAAGTTTCGCAACGAATTTTTTCAAAACACTCCGAAATTTCCAAAACGGTGCCTTTCGATCTTTTTTCATGCAAATTTTGCAAAAAAAAAAAAAAAGTTCACACAAATCGACGAATAATCAACAACGAGAGTCGGTGATAGTTTATCGTTTTTCCAGATCATTCTACCTCCCGAATATTTCGAAATTCGCGAAGAGAAAATGTCGCAACTGTTTTTTCAATGTCGAATGCTTCTTCCGCACGATTGATCGATTTTTTTTTTCGTCTTTCGCGTAATCGCGGAGTGCACGAAGTTGGCGCGACATTTCGTTCTTGGGACCGTACTCGCGCGAAAATCCTCAACTTTGATATTTACATTTGTGTAATCGTACATCAGTGTCGGTAAAGAAAACTACTGCTTTATCTTCTCGATACACCGCTCGGCATCTCGAGAAATTCCGAACGACGCGGGAAATTTTGGTTTTTCCGTGGCAAATTTGATTCACCCATCGGCGATTCGGAAAATTGCGGAAAATGGACCAAACAATTTTCCCGCCTCGTTGCCACGAGCGGCCTCTCGCTGTTTTACCTCAAGAGCTCGTACGTGAATTTCTTCGAGCGCGGAAAGATCGATTTTTCGCGGTACGTCGAGGAGAAAAAAAAGGTTCTTTCTCTCGCTCTCCCTGATTATACGCGCGTGTGTGTGTGTGTGTGTGTGTGTGTGTGTGTTTTTTGTCTTTTTCGTATTCCCGTAACACGTTTCAGCTCCGAATTCCTAACCTATCTAAAATGACGAGACGAAAAGTTCGATATCACCATCGTTATTAATTTTCCTTACTATGTTTATCGACTAGCCGACGATGATGTCCGTTTGACGAATTTTCAAAGTCCTCCCTCGGTTCTTCCGTCATCTCGAGACAAAGAATCGTCGTGTAGAAAAGTTGGACGTTTCCTCTCTCTCTCTCTCTCTTTGTCTCTCTTTACTTGGACGTTGGAACAGCAGGCTGATGCTGTCCTCCACCGATGGCCAATCTCGGCTGCGACGAGGAAGCGAGCAATTCCTTGTAGTAGGCGTTGAATTCGGGCGGCACGTAAGGCTGCGAGGTCGCCGTTGGCGTCGGAGGTGGAAACAGCCCGTTGTAAAACGCCGAGTAGTACAGAGGGTCGAGCATCGGTAGGAACTTTGACGACGCCGCGTTGTTCGGCAACTGCCCGAGGAAACTCGACGAATTTTGCGGCAAAGCACCGTTACCACCGCCACCACCACCACCACCACCATCGGTGTAATTCGTCGAGGAGTTGGTCGACGAGGGTTGCCTCCTCGCCGACGGGTCGACGGCGATTTGCCTCGTCGGGTGCACCTTTTGCATCTGTTGCCTGGCGATGGAGGTTTTGTCACCCTCGCTGGTACGCCGATGATGATTGTGATTGTGATGATGGTGATGATGCTGATGATGACTCGTCGGATTCTCGTGGCTCGTAATCTCGTTCCCGGAGGATTTTCTCTTCTCGTTGAAGAGCTGCTGCTGCTGCTGTTGCTGCTGCTGAATCGAGCTCGTTCTCGACGTCGCGAAGCTGTTCAGATGGTGAAGATTCGGTATATTTGGAATAATCGCTTGATGACTAGGCTTCCTCGTGGCGTAGGGCGAAACGGGCTCCGACCTCGACGAATATTTCCCGTTCAGATGGCGCTTCGCCTGGTTGCCGTTGACGCCGCCGTTGCAAACGTTGACGCCGTTGCTCCCACCGTTGTTCAAACCCTGCTGCAGCCTAGCTGCCGGCGGACTCGTCGATAATTTGCACATCTGCTGCTGCTGCTGCTGCGCAATTTCCGTCTGGGTACGGCTTTTCGGGCCAACGAGCGTAATCTCGAGGTTGTTTGTCGCCATTGTCCGCGAGTCCAACATACTCGGGTAAGCCGGAAACGTCGTTTTTCTCGTTTCCTGGCTCATCCTCGTCGGCGGACTCTTCATTTCGAGATTGAGAGGATTGGGCCGGGCGAGCACGGGAACACGCACGATTTCGAGGTTAGGTCGGGCGAAAGCGCGTTCCGCTTGGCGCTGCTGCGTCAAATCGAGGACGTCGCCCCCGCTGCTGCTGCTGCTGCTGCTGCCGGTCGTCGCGGCGGCATCGACGTTGCACGACAGACGCTGCTCGATGAGCGTCTTCATCGGGTTGTAAGTGTGGCGCGCCAGGATGTCCTTTGGGTTTCCGTAGACCGTTCGCTCGCTGTGGGCGAATATGGAGCGCGATTGCGTGACCTTGGGCGGTGCTTGACGGTCGTTCGTCGGGGAGGTGGTGACGAAGCGATGATTCACCGGTGGGGAGGGCGACGGGGTCGGCTGGACGGCGGGATTCGTCGCGGAGCTCGCGTAAATCTGCAAGAGATCGGCGTTCGGGCTTCCGACGTTGATCACGCGGCTGTTGGTGGCGCTGCTGCTCGGCAGCGTGTTGTTTACGACGTTGAGCCTCGGATGAAACGCCGAAGCGTGACAATGGCCGTTTTGCGACTGCTGCTCGTTCCGCGAGGGTAACATGTGAGCGATGTCCGGGGTGACCGTGACGGATATCAGCTTGGAGGCGACGCTCGACGCCGAGGAAGCGTCGCGGGTCGTCTCGTCGTGCCTCGAAGCGCTGTTCACCGGCGTTATCGGCAATATCGTCGCTTGTATGACGCTCGGTCTCGTGTCCAAATCGACCGCGGTCACCTCGAGGCCGCCCTCGCGGAGGATCTCCAGTTTTCGCTTCTTGAAACTCGGTATGACGATCTTGTCCCGACTGGCGTCGTTCTCCATCTCGAGATCGATGATTTCCGGTGACACCGAGGTCGGCGGCAGGTGAATCTTTTCCGTCGCGTAGGAGGGCTTCTCGTCGTAAATCGGTATGTTTTCTTTACCCTGAGCCAGTATCGTCGTTGATTTTTGCGTGTTTTGCCCGTCGAGCTTCATTTCCTTCATGTCCTTTTCCGGCGGTGGCGTCAGCGTTACGATCGTCGTCATCGTCGTCGTTGCGTTCGTCGTTATCGAGGCTGTCGACGAGGACGACGTCGGCAGCGCCATCTGACTCATCGGTGGAGTATTCAGCTGACGTTCCAGTGCGCTCTGAGCGAAGGACGTCGGGACGACGGAGGTTGGCGCCGCGTCGACGCTGGACGGTGCCATCGTCGGTGTCGTCGACGGCGTGTTGCTCGGCGTCGATGACGTCGACGTGTTCGACGACGGTGGCGGACTCGGGCTTGGCAGTTGACTGTTTTGATTAACGACTTGCGTGCTGTTCGCTATTATCGTGTTCAGTGATTTCAGCCGCTCCGGCTTTACTCTAACGCTACGCAGGGACGATGTTTTAACGCCCTCAGTCTTTGGCTTGTCGCCGGGTAACAAAGGCTGCAATGGAAAAAAACGAGAAGATAAATCATGCATTTTTTTCGCCATCTTGTAGTTACGAATATTCTTCATAACCTATAAATATCGATGTAAAATATAGAATTTTATCACGGTAAAGATCCTTCCGAACGCAACGAAAACAAAAATGTCAACGTTTCGTTGTGGAATGGATGATAAACAAAACTGTTACCGATGAGGATAAGATCGACGGTAATGCCGAAACCGGAGAAGCGATCGTTGGCGCTTCCGGTGGCGGTGGAGTTTCCGAGGCGGATACGTTTCTAACTTCCGGTTTTGATTCGTCCGAATCTCTGGAGAGACTTCCGTTTTTCATTCGTCTGCCGTGCGCCGGTCTCACCTTGGTCTCTTCGCCTCTCTGATGTCTCTCGTACGGCAGCAGCAATCTGTTTTACCAACGAAATTACCAAATTTACCGACTCGACGATCATTTCGCACAAACGAATTCTTCCCGAAGTCATTCACTTTGGTGTTATCACTTTGGTCGGGATTCGCACAAAAGTCAAATTACAAGCTTGATTTTTCAATTTTCATTCCGCACCGAAAGGAAAATGGTTTTTACCTCTCGTAGTGTCTTCGAGTTATCGTCGCTGCGCTCGTCGAGCCAACGTTTCCACCGATATCGTCGTAAATCGATTTCCATAATCGTCCACCGCTCACCGTGTCGTATCCACCGAGCTTCTGTACTTTCGTGTAAAATAGAAAGAGATCGACTGAAACATGAAACGAGAATTCGTGATAATTATCTCGTTACAGCGTGCAGGGAGATATTCGATGTCCGAAGATGGCGAAATATGGGCTGCGGAGGAGCGAAAGGCACAAAATTCTCGTACGCTGCGGCTTTGCTGGAAATACACCTGATTTTTGGCCCAGCGCCGACTCATCGGATGCAACCTTTTCGGAATACATACCGTAGAATTCACGATTCGATACTCTCTTTGTTGAAACTTTTCGAATTTTAAGATTTCGGTTCTCGACGCAGAAGCGATCTTACGTTAATCAGTGATAATCGACAAAGCGACGATACTTACTTTGTCTATAACCCAGCAGCGGCATTTTTCCCACCGGCGTGCCTCGCAATTTCATAAAACTATGGACGTCAGTGAGGAATTTTTTTTCCTCCCCCGTCGTTTTTCTCTCGCTGCGGCGAACTCCGGACGGCGGTCGCAGCGCAGGGACGAGGCTCAAGTTCGAAACCGCCACTCTGGAGGTCGACGCCACCGAGGCCTCGCTCTCGTTGCTCGATTCACCCGGCGACACGCTGCGCTTTTTTCGTTTTCTCCTCGGCCGTCCTTTCAACTTTGGCGCTGGAGACAAGAATGTCGAAAGTCAGAAATATTCATGCGACGACGGACGAGCAAAAGAACGAATAAAAAATCGACCTTTTTTCGATAGCAAAAAAAAAAACAACGAAAGTTTCTCGTCAAAAGGGATTTTCGAAAATACATCAAAAACGTTGGATAATTTTTCGTCCGCATTTTCCAAAATAAGTAAAACAAAAAGAACAGTCGACGAACACCGAAATTTCGACAATTTCCGGTCGATTTGCGATTTTGCAAAGGCGGAAACGGATGTTGCCTTTGTTGTGATAAAAACAATCGATAAACATCGCGAGTCGTTTTTTTTTTGCACGACAGTAACAAAAAAAAAGGAACTGGCAAATGCAAACTTCTCACCATCGATTTTCAAATAAACAACGCGATTGTTTCGTATTCTCATGAGAATAGTCATGGCGTTAACAGCCAGGGATAAACACGTGCTGATGTAACGCGGAATTCGCGTAAAATTCAAAACACACACACGCGCGCGTTCGTTTCTCACGTGGACGCGAGAAGCACGTGCTTCTCGAAGCTCGTTTCTCTCGATCGAAGAAATATCGTCGAACAAATGACAAAGAAAAAAAAAACAAAAAAGAAAAAAAAACGCCAAGACGCAACAAACGCTTCGCGAACGTTTTTGTTTTTTTCCCCTCTCTCTCTCTCTCTCTCTCTCGCTCTTCAATCGGTCGACGAGTTTTCTGCTTTTTTCGACGATCGCAACCGCAAACCGGAAAAAGATCGATCGTCAATCGCGAATTCGCCCGTGTTTTTCATACGCGCGTGATACTTTCGTGAAAAGCACGCGATAAAAAGAAAGATAAACAAGAGTTAACGAAGCGGTTTTAAGAATCGACTCTTTGCCGGGTCGAGGCGCGCGAGCGCGCTTTGTTGCTCGCGGAGAAACGTTACTGACCGGCTCGTTGCGAGCAAATGCCGTGAAAACATACAACGCACACACGCGAAGCGAAAATTCACCGACGAATGACCTTAGCGCCGTTGGATAGGTCGTACGAAACTATACGAGGAGGCTGCCTACCGACTCTTTGCGCGTTGGTGCGCGTGCCTGTTTTTTTCCGTACTTTGGCGCTTTTTTATTTCCATCATTTTTCTCAAGATTTCGACCGACTCGAATAAAGTCCGCAACGCGCGAGAGCCGGGCAACGCGGGCGATTAAACATTTTTTCCGCGTTACGAATCATCGATCATTCGCAAGATTGTACGTGAAAAAACCAAAAAAAAACTACAATGTTCGTTTTCAATGTCCACAAAAACGCACACGTGGCTGGAAAACAACGAAAGTGCGATCGTGAAATTTATAATCACCGAGATGCGAAAAAAAAGTCACAAGAAAATTCGTTCGAACGGCAAATCGAGGGTACAAAATGATTGCTCGAAACATTTCGTTGCGGTCCGTCAATGCGAATTTCGAGACCGTTTCAAGTCCGTATAATGTAACACATTGTGGCAAATTTATCGCGTCACTTTCAGTTTTATTTTTTTTTCAATCTTCTTTTCTCGTCAACATCTCGCGAATTATCGCAGGAGATCCCGAAAGCGAGTAACTTTATCTTTCGTTTTTTCGCTAAAATACAAGCCCGAACGGATCCGTCGGTTTGTTACATAATGATACGCGGAACGGAAGAATCTCGGAAGCGAGTAATTCCGTCGTTCGTTTTTTTGCCGAAAATAAACACGAGCCGATTTATTCATCATCGGCACAGAGCGTATCTCGTAATTGCAATATGTGACGCTACTTCCATTCCATTGTTTATTATTATTTTTATTCATGGCGTTATCCAAAGCGTAATAATCGCTTCTGTTTTCACCGAAATATCGATGAATACGTCTTTGCGCAGTGCCGAAGAAAAAAATCATTCTCAAGTTTTCACGCGCAATCTATACCTCTCGAATCATCGATAAGACACATATCGAGTATCTCACAATTTTTCGCGTTCTTTGGAAAAATAATTCTCGAAAAACCCAATGCACAGTCACACGTACAAGTTCGAAACGAATTTTCATGAGATTTTCTTTCTTCACAATTCCAAAAAAAGAAAGATCGTAAAATTACTCGGCAAATCGTTGGCTTCCAACGGTGCCAACTTCCGAATCACACGTTTACTTCCGCCGACGATCGAATATTGATGATAATAATAATAATAATAAATTAAATATAAAAAAAAATACGGTTCTCGCAGATCCAGATAATTCGTGAGAAAAATTGATGAAAAAAATTGCAAAAACAGGAAGATGCGTAAGAAAAATCATAGAGCAGCTTTACCCAAGTGATTGCAGAGAAGTTCGTGAGTCTCCAGGTCGGGATAGTCGAAGGTGTCCCTGCAGAAGAGGACTTTGGTGCCGGGCGGCGCCGTGAAGCCTCCGAGGGCTGCCGCTATCGAGGAGCAGAGCCAGGAGGGTTCGGCGCCCTCGAGCCTCCGAAGAAGAGCCCGATAACGGCAGTACCTCGGATACGACAGCACGACGACTCTCGTTTGCGCTTTTTTCGCGTCCTTCTCGTCGTCCGGCTTCCTCGTCGTTTCGAGACTCGATTCGTACTCCTTCTGCTGTTTTTCGACATCCGTAAAATCGATTCCCGGATCGGTGAGTATCTGCGGATAATTCGCCTCGTTCCTCTGATGATTCGTCACCGGTGACGAGGTCCGGGGCGATACCGGAAACGAGACCTCCCTCCCCCAGGACCACTCGACCGTCGGCGACAGCCACGTCACCAGGTCGTGCACCCTCACCACGACTTTTTCCGAAATCGTCAGTACCTCGTCCTGAAAATCAAAATTCGAGGGAAATTTTGAAAAATCCAAAAAAAACGACAAACCCCGAGGAAATTATCAAAGACCGGTCGATGCTTCGTGATTATTGTGATTTATCATTTTTTCCAAAAAATTTTCGAAAAAAACTTTTGCGGTGATTGTGGAAAAATTTGAAGAAAAAAAAAATTCAAGGACGAGTGAAAGAAGGTCGTACGAAATTTTGATAATTGCGACCCCCGTTCCAAAATGCACGCCTTCGTTTTGTTCGTACTTTTTCCAAAATCTCTCTCCGATGCTTCGTTTTGAAATTAAGGTGGCAAAAGAGAAATGAAAAAAAAAAAACGAAATTAAAGATCGGGCGAAACGATTTCGTATGGATTTTCAACGATTTTGATATTCCCATCGTTGCGATGCGATGAAAATGCCTCGACGAGAATGCGTTGCGGTCTCGAACGCATTCCCAGCGATGCGAATTTTAACATCGCGAAAATCGGAGCGTAAATCCAACGTTAAATAAAGCTTTCCAATTTTCATTTAATTTGTACTCCTTCGGAGATCTCTCCGAACCGCCTCTTCCGGAAAATAAAATGCCGAGAAAAAGTATCCCAAAGAATCAAAACAATTCCGCATTAAATTTCTCGAATTTATGGCACTCGAATTGAGAAATAAAGTCAAAAAACTTTGTTAAACTTTATTCCCTTTATTCGATCCAGCGAACAATTTAATAATGTCAATTTCGAAATTCGCGAGGCAATCAATTTTCATCCAAAATCAATGTCAACCAAATGGAAAAAGAACCAAAACGCCCCGGAATATCATAAAAATTCGACATTTTCATTTTCACCGCCGGAAACATTGATTTTATAAACAAAGAAAAACACCTTCCACTTTGTTATTCGAACAATCGTGACGTGACGAAAAACGGTATTGGAAAATCGCCTCGATGTTATCGACGTTCTTTTTTAATTTTTCTTCGACAAATAACGAACGTGAAATTAACGAGAGAAAAAGTTTCGTTTACTTGGATCATTTTTTTTATCTCGTTGATTTAAAAAAACACTCGTCGATAATCAATCTAGCAGAGCGTGGTTTAACGCGGAGATTGCAATGACAAAAGCGCCACCAAAGAGGTAAATACATACATACACACATACATGCAAACGAATTTAATAATGTATGTATATTATGAACATATATACGCTCGGATACACGCGCGTTTGTTGCGGCGAACGAGCGAACTATGCGAGAGCTTTGTAAAACGCCGATGGCGTTTCCGATAATTGGAATCTATCCAGGGGTTCGATCATTATTATAAATTCATAATATAAACGCATGTATAGCACGTACATACAAAACACATGCGCAAAACACATGATATTGATGAAGGGATAGAATAAACTTGCCAAGCGAGAATTATTAAGCATGGAAAAGTCATGAAAAGTTAGAGGCTCGCGAATACGAGCAAATTGCGCGGGAGCACCGTCGATATATTCCCCGCGACGTGCTCTTCTTTATCGCCCGCCTCTCTGCCATCGATTATCGCGAGGCTCCGCGATGCTACACGGCTTTTACCGGCAATATTACCGCAATTGACATTGCCGTCGAGTGCACATAAAGCGTTTCATGGACCATCTGTACAATATGGAATTTAAAATGAAAAAAAAACAAATAAACATCGCGAGAGTCTCAAATACCGTCAACGAAACCGTCCACCTTCCTGAGTCTCTATCGTATCGTCTTAAAAACGATTTGTCCCGTCGAAAATGAAAATTCCAAACGTTCGAACTGTTTGGCGATTTTTTCAGATGGTTAATTAAAAAAAAATGAAAAAACGTCGAGTGCGGCAAACCGAGACGAAAAAAATTCTTTTCGCTTTCGCAAAAATCGCAAGGGTATCTCGAGAGACGTTTCGACGCGAAAGAAACAATTCTCTACGATACTGAGATAAAATGGAACGAAAGATACATAGTACCTTCAAAGTACAAAGTACTTTGAAAGTACTCTTGAAGTACTTTGGGAAATTTTTTTTTATCTTATCTCGAGAGGCGTTTCAACGTAAAAGAAAAATTCTCTCTGATACTGAGATAAGAAAGAATGATGAAAAAGACAAAGTACTTTCGTTGCACTCTGACGGGGCGAATCTCTCAACGTCATTATAAATCGAAGCGTGCACGAAACGCGCAGCGTGCAATTTTCGAGGTGAAGACGCGACTCATCCTCACGGACACGACGATGAAACGGGATGAACGCGGGGAATTAAGGAAGATATACATTAGGGTGGGCAAAAAAAAGGGACCATTTTTATTTCCCGATGTACCGAAGAATCGATCGCTCGGCGCCTCAACAAGCACCAATTTAAACGCGAACCCTCTACATCACGAGTAAGAGAGACTCTTCGTTCGCAATTTTTTTTTTTGCAACTTTGGAATTTTTCAAATCGTCGAATTTGGGGGGAAATTCCGCGAGACATGTCTTTTCCAATTTCTAATTAATTCGTCATCACTCTGCATTATTTTGGGAGAAATAATTCGATAATTACAGAATTCTATTATTTTTTAGCGTGATGAGTGAAAAGCATTGAAAACGATGTGAGCTTCAGCAGCGATTATCCGACGAACGGTCGCTTTTATCGATTAAACACAAGAGACAGTTTTTGTAGAGCATCAAATTTGCAGTGAAAATACGTCGTGGAATTTTTCGAAAAACCAACGGTCCGCGAGTCGCGAATTTTCAAAAGTGCGAGACGAAAAAGAGGGAGATAAAAAACTGTCCGTTGTTTCGATCCACCCTAATATACTACAAACTTCCTTCGGTATTTTCCCTGCGAATGGAATTCGTAATTAGAGCATAATTAGAAACGAACGTTCAGTGATGTGCAGTAGTCCTCGTGTCGGCTTTATATTCACGTGAAATTTAATAATTAAATCGCAGCTCGCTCGGATCGATAAGGTAAATTTGATGATAATACCGTTTGTAGAACGACGGATTTTGTGACAATTACAGTCATTGAATTATTCGATTTTTAAAGCCAATATTTACTCACGGATATCGCTATTTTCATATTATTTATTACAATAATAATTTATTACAAAGAAGGTAAAATTCAACGTGCAATTCACTGTCACGTACGATAATACAGAGTCAAAAAGTTGCCATTTTCTCACAACAATTTTTTTCATTTTTAACGCTGCCATTTGTTGCTTTTTTTTTATAACTCAATCTTTCACATATATTATTCACCATGTGACTTTACCGCTACTTTTTTGTGATGTTCCATAATTTCTCCAACGACATCGAAGAAACAATTTTACCGCAAACTTTTTTGTTTTTTTCACCGACTCCGAGTAGAATCGACCTAGTTTGCTTATCATGAAATTCTCCGTGGTGTTATTACGGAGCGTTAATATTAACGTAATAATATTATATTATGATTATTGAAGAAATTGCATCAATGATTGCATTCAACATTAGATATTGTATATAAATATCGAATCGATTTCATTATTGTTATATTTATCAGCGCCATAATGTTGAAATTAAATACATCGTACGTGCATTATGCGTTGCATCATGTTGTATAATTAAATATATGGTATTATACAAAATATACAGGGTGTCCCCGAAGTTTGATATCGATAAATCAAATTTAGATTCAGGATGGAGTTTCGAGTCGAAATGTATTTCAGTCTTTTTCTCGTACGACCGAAACCAAACGAGTTGGCGATCGCCAAAGTTTGAGCCAATTGGACGCGCGCTCTCCCTTCTCCCGCGCGCTCCTATTGGTCCGGCTATATTGATCAATAACTCGTCAGGGATTCGTCGGATCGAAAAGTGCTTAAGGACTTTTCGACTCGAAATTTCATCCCCAATGTGGCATTGAATTATCAGCCTTCATTTATTTCGACACTCTGTATGTAAACGTGTAATATACTATGTACATGAAAATCGAATATTTTTCCGATTTAATGACATTATTGGTACACGGATACACCCTACAATCGCCGTTAACTCAATAATCTCGTGGAATTGATGCATTCGGAGGGAGAAAGACGAAGTTCACTGCGACTCTTGAATGGGTTCAGAATGACAAATGTACCCGTGTATGTTCGATCGATACAGAGAGGAAAAAAGACGAAGAGAGCCAAAGAGAAAGATGGATTCTATACGATTATCATCTTCGTGCGTCTTCCTCTCGAATAAATTCTCTCGAGCGACCCCGATATTATGAGAATAAATTGAAACATTATATCTTTCGTCGGAAATTTCGCGCAATGCCCCATATTTCCCTTTTATCCCTTTGAGTCATTGATCGGGGAGAAAAAAAAACTTTAATACTCGCGGATCCTGCGGGGATGAGAAAAAGTGAATTTTATGGTACATTTGTTACGAGCTTTGGAATATTACGGAAATTATGGCGGAAGGATGCCGAGGAGTTTTTCCTTTTTTGCAATTTACAGCCGGAAAATACGATTTTGCGAGGAGAGGGGGTGGAAATTTATTTTCAAGAGACTTCAACAATCGTCCACTCTTTTTCTACTGGAAATCGATATTCCTGAGCAAGGATAAATGTAAAATCGTGCAATTATTATTTTTTCCCAACGATAAAAAAAGCCCATGTTGGAGTTTGCATGGAATTACACTGCAAAGGTTTGGCGTGGGGAAATGGGCGTGCCTGGAACATTGCCATCAAGAATAACCGTAGGAGAAAATCTCCTCTCTGGATTACGTTGGTTGGTTTGGTTTAATTGAGATTGGTTTTGTCTTGCTTTTCTCCGTTAATCGTACACGAAGCGAGAACGAGTGAGGGATATTTTTTGTGAAAAATGACTTTGTTGCAACGTGATCGATGACAAATTATCGCAACTTTGAGGGAATTTTTCGAAAATACCAAACGAACGACGACTACAAAAGTTCACAAACACAAAATCAAACGCAAATCAATTTTTTTTACTCGAAATAAAATTGCGGTTTTTCGCGACAATTTCCAAAAAAAAAAATGCTTTTTTCTTCCCTCTTTTGTCAGCAAATAACTACGCAGCTTTCCAACAAATTTATAAAATATAATCGATAAATATTGAACAATGAAAAATAATTCATCAGGTATTGTTCGTATCGCATATTGTCGAAAAAATAATATGACTTTGCAATTTATTTTTCAATCGTCGATGTTTTGTCCGCGTGCGGTAATTTTTATTTATCGACGAACAATTTCAACCGTTGCCGTGTGGCTCCCGGGGAATCGACGAAAAAGTGATTGAAAATAATTCGTCGAGCGATAAATAAATTGTTGATATCGAAAGACTGAAAAATAACGAACGAATTTTTCGAGGACAAAGGCGAATTTCTCGTCAAAGTTCGAAGCGGAATTGCCGATTTTCCCAGGGGCGATGATTTTTTTCGTTTATTCTTCTTTTATTGGCGAACAATCAGTCGTTTCGCGTTGCACAATCAAGGACGGGCGCTTCGTAATATTCGCTCGTTTTGTAAATTCTCTTTCCCTTCTCCTCTCAGCACGTTCAGGGCCTTATATACGCTGTTATTAAAACTTTAATCATTTCTGTTTCAAGGTACAGTAGCTGGAACAAGTTAAAGCCGGAGAGCCTCGCGGAGAGCTCTCTTGGGAAGCGGGGAGAAAAAAAAAAAAGAGTTTCGTAGCCTCTGCTCTGCTCTACCTGCGCTGCCATCGTTCCTACACACTGCTGCAACATGTAACTCTGATAAAGTATTTCCTCCTCGCAATATTGACTCCACCGGCTCTCGCTGTTCAACATAAATGCAAAACGTAATTTTGATTTTTTTTCTCTCTCGAAACCGCCGATATTTCGAAAATTCCACAACTCGACATTTTCAGCTTACGTTACACGGTTTAATTTCAAAAAAAAGGTACATTTTTCCAATTTTTCGAAAAAAAAGGTACATTCGCCAATATTTTCAAAATTGGTCAATATTTTCGAAAATTCGAAATGGATCAGCCACTTTTCGCCGCGATTCCGCGTTGGCTTGGGAAAACGTCATCAACATCCGGTCGGTCGTTCGGGAGAAAATACGAAATGGAACGCGGAGATTTTTTTTTTATTTTTTTTTTTTTTCAAAAATATTCGACATTTTCGAAAAAGTCAAACAATCAGCCACTTTTCGCGGCAATTCTGCGTCGTCCGAAGAAAGATTCGTCGCCATGAATTTTGTCGTTTCCGAGATAATAGAATTTGAATTTTTCGAGTGGTCGCAATTCGACGCGCATTGCTCGGGGACGTTGGAATCCGGAATAAAATAAGTGGCAAATCGTAGAGCGCGAGGGAATAAAGAGCGGCAATCATCCGTGAATAATCATTTAAAAAAAGCGTTGAACGAGCAATCTGCGAGTATCTTTCAACGGAAAATTCCTTTATTCCATTTCCGCGCTCGGTTTTTTCTATTTCTCGTTCGTTCTTTGCGTCCCCGTTGTGACACGGAAAGACACGAGGAAGAAAAGCCGTCGAAATGAGCGAAAATAATTTTCATCCGACCTCGGGACAGCCGCACGACGGAATTAATTAACGAGAGTGCCGAGGCGATAAGATTATGAGTTAAAAAGAAGACAAAAAAAGGAACAAAAAAAAAGAATCGGAAAAAATTGAGGCGAGAGAGGAGGAGGCGAATTTTTTTTATTTTTTTTTTGCGAGTCTCAAGAATATTTTGCGTTGCGTAATTTTTCGAGCAATCGCGAATTGCTCGAGCGTGAACTTTGAGCTGTGGAAAAATTTGACAAAAATTCGTACGCGCTTCGAGAAACGTTCGTGCGTAATAAAAATTGAGCTGACGTTTTCGGAATACTTTTGCTGCGGGCTGTACATCGAATGGAGCTCACATGCCTTCCTAATGTCCGTGACTATAAATATTATAATTCCAGTGTGCCACATCGACCGCTCGAAACAAGTTTCGTTATTTCAATATTACGCGTTGAAATAATTTATCCATCGAATATGATATTTGTATATTATTTGTCAAAGAGGGAAAACGCGAAAAGTATGATTTTGCAAAAATTGCTGACTCGATATGCGCGTGAACACAGTCTGTTATTTTTGCAGAATTTTTCTTTTTCGTCCCTCGTCTATTTTTTTATTTAATTTCAGTCACCGTGCCAAAGCTGTTTTATCGACTGTTGTGAATGTCAATCAATATCCGCCGCGTGATAAATTGCATTCTGAAGCACGTTTCGAGGCGTTTGATTCTCATTTCGGCAGATTATTTCAGTCTGTTCGGTGAAACGTAAATTGAGTGGAAAACAAATCGAACGTCGTGCCTTCTTTCGATGTTAAAATTGCAGCTGCCAGTGTGGGAGAAAAAAAAACACTGGTATACAACACAGAGTCGAGGCACTCGTAACGAGGATGTACAGCTTGGACAGTCGTTACCGATAGAGTGCAGCACATTTTCAAGACCTTCGGAATTCTCATGCAACTCGAGATTTTATTTTATTTCTCATTGGTATTTCAATTTTTTTTTCTCGTAATTGGAGCTGGATGAATTGCATAAAATGTTTGTATTGTACAAGCGTGTTAATGTTATTTGAAAAGAATGACATAACCTATAATAAAGAACGCAATGATTTTTCGATATTTTGAAGATTAAAATTCAATTTTTTTTGTATTCACAAAGTATTTCAGCGTGCCTTGCCTGCTCCTTCCCCCCTCTTAAAACTAATGGAGAAAGCCCTCTGTATTCAAACGAATAAACGTCTAACTGTACGCGCAAAAAAATACACGCGCAAGGAGGATATTTCGTCTCTCTCCGATCTCGTTTACGAGCGAGAGATCGCGTTTTAAACGATGTCGGTCAATTCGATTCAAGTACGTAAGCTCTTCTTGCGCTTTAAAATAGATAACAAGCAAACTTGAGTGGAAATATCGAGTCACGAATGATATTTATAGCGAATGAATGTCATTTGAACCCGAGAGGAGGAAAAAAACATTTCGAAAATGATAATTCCACACTCGTCTGTTGACGAGAGCTGTTTTTTAGCTTCCGTGCTTCACGCAGCGGGAAGAGAAGAAGCGAAAGGAATTGCGTCGAAAAAATCGACAAAACGAGATGAATCGTAAGCTGAAAAAAAGTCCGGAGAAGCTGACGATCCCACGCGTCGTACATCGCTTGAAATATCGCACGATTACAGGGGCTTAACTTTCTCGAAAGAAACTAGAGTATATATTTGTATAAAAACCCCGATATTTTTGAAAAATGGTGTGAAAATGAATCGAGAAATCGAGAGTGAGCTGGATGGAGAAAAAGGGTGCGGAAAAAAGGTTTTTGGAGCCTACTGTACGAGATCTCCTGTTGCAAAAACCGCCGAGGACCGAACCCGTCGTATAATGCTTAAAATATCATGCTTTTAAGGGCTTAATTAATCGACTGGAATCGATCGGAGAATCAAGATGGAGTGCACAGCGGTGTGTAGCACGGACTGATTCTACGGTTAGATCGCGGAAGAATGATGAAAAGAGGAGGACTCGCGATCGAAGGCAAAACGGTGAGGAGGGTAGAGAGGAGGGAATTTAGTCAACCTGCTCGCGCGGCAGTGGCTCTCAAACGCCTCGATACCGTTGTTCATTATCATTATTGTTTTTCATCACGCAACAACTCGCGTTCGAGCTATTTTTTACGTAATTACAGCCTCGTCCCTCGAGAAGACTAAAAAATAAAATCGTTCCTTTCGTTATTCACGAAAAACACAAAGCGCATGATGAAATAATGACAATCATCAAAATTTTTAAAATTATATTGTTATCTTTATTTTTGTATATCTACCGATTGTCGTAGAAAAAAAGAAAGGCGAGGATTTTTTCTTTCAATCTCGCTGCCGATGAATATATCGCGGTATAAAACGTACAGCATAATTGTGGACTTTGAGAAAGTCGAAAAAGCTCGATTATCATCGATAATAATAATGACTATTGTTCGAGCTATTTTTTACGTAATTACAGCCTCGTCCCTCGAGAAGACTAAAAAATAAAATAGTTCCTTTCGTTATTCATGAAAAACACAAAGCGCATGATGAAATAATGACAATTCATCAAAATTTTCATAATTATATTGTTATCTTTATTTTTGTATATCTACCGATTGTCGTAGAAAAAAAGAAAGGCGAGGATTTTTTCTTTCAATCTCGCTGCCGATGAACATATCGCGATATAAAACGTACAACATAATTGTGGACTTTGAGAAAGTCGAAAAAGCTCGATTATCATCGATAATAATAATGACTATTGTTCGAGCTATTTTTTACGTAATTACAGCCTCGTCCCTCGAGAAGACTAAAAAATAAAATCGTTCCTTTCGTTATTCACGAAAAACACAAAGCGCATGATGAAATAATGACAATCATCAAAATTTTTAAAATTATATTGTTATCTTTATTTTTGTATATCTACCGATTGTCGTAGAAAAAAAGAAAGGCGAGGATTTTTTCTTTCAATCTCGCTGCCGATGAATATATCGCGGTATAAAACGTACAGCATAATTGTGGACTTTGAGAAAGTCGAAAAAGCTCGATTATCATCGATAATAATAATGACTATTGTTCGAGCTATTTTTTACGTAATTACAGCCTCGTCCCTCGAGAAGACTAAAAAATAAAATCGTTCCTTTCGTTATTCACGAAAAACACAAAGCGCATGATGAAATAATGACAATCATCAAATTTTTCATAATTTTTCGTAATTACATTGTTAAAAAAGAAAGGCGAGGATTTTTTCTCTCAATCTCGCTGCCGATGAACATATCGCGATATAAAACGTACACCATAATTGTGGATTATCATCGATAATAACAATAATTACTATTGTTATCATCAAATTTGATAAATAAATATATTGTATATAACGTAGTGTATAAAAACGAGGTTTTTTGAAAAACCTTCGACGCGAATACATCGGGACAAAATATCCACCTGAATGTTGAATTTCGAGAGAGCCGAAAATACTCGATGTGATTATTTTTGGCAGGCAGTGATGCAGCAGAGTCCACGTGAATTCTCTCTCGGTCTTATCGGCATCGCGCATTCGCGATCTACTCGTGACTTTGCGCGTAAACACGCTTCTCCCGTTGGGAACTTTTCAAGTGCGAGCGATATATAATAGACGAAAAAAAAAAAAAAAACAAGGTAAATAATAATCGTAATAATAACGGGACACACGCGATTGCGAGTGGCGCGAAGAATCTTTCGCGATATCGACGGTCAAAATCACCAAAGTGTGCTCGATAATTGTCGAAAAAAAAGAAATTTCAATAAACAAAATATCGACTAAGATTTTTCGATCGCTTTTTTTCCATTTTTTTTTTGTGATTTAACGCAAACGACATTCGAAACGAATTCCCGACAAAAAGTGCGTCCGAGTAGTAAACTTTACCGAAAAAAAAAAAAAACATATATGTTTCGTTCTGACGAAAAAAAAGTAGGAAAAATCGAGGGGAAGCTCCCCCCCCCCTGATCCTCCAAATTCAGACTGGTTTTTTAAATCGTCTCGAAAGAACATGGAACAAAATGGAGATATTCTCCGCCGGATGCTTTTTTTTTTTCACGTTTCATGCACTTTTTCATATTTTATAACACTTTTTTGTTTTTTCCTTCGTCAAAAAGTCGATTGCAATTCGCTCGTGACACTGCAGTCAGCGGTGTGTTTATGGGCTCGTGTTTTTTCGAGGGGCGCGTAGGAAAAAATGGGAAATTGGGGCGCCATTATCGTCGCCTCTGGCTCTACCAATTAGCGAGAGATCAACGAATGCTTTTCAGCCGCACAGCGGCAACGGACGTGATGCAGCTTCGGCCCTTTTTCGCGTTTCCTTTAAATGATTTTCCATCTCTCTCTCTCTCTCTCTCAATCTCTCTTTCGCTCCTCATCGTCGTAATTATCAAACGTGAATAATTGAGGAAGGTCGAGAGTTCTCTCAAAATTGGTATTTTTGAATATCGATTAAAAAGCACGTGAAAATATTGGCTGACGAAAATCGTCGCAATTCATTTTTTTTTGTTTTTCGTTTATTCTTGCTTCTTTTTATGGTGTAAATTTATTATTATTATTATTATTATACAGATTTTTTGGTTATCTACGAAAATTTTCCCTGTTTTCCTCCTTCGCACTCCTCCCTCCTCCTGTTGACATACATTAATATCGAAATTGACCCAAAGTATCAATTAAACGAGGAAAACACGTCCAATTATAAATAATTGCACGTGCCTGACAATTAACGCAAGTACGAGGGAAAAAACGCGATTCTCAATGCAGAAACTCGTGACTGCGCGGAATGTGCAATTTTCCTTCTTTAATTCCCGGACTTTTTTTTTTCCCATTTAACGTATCTCATCTCTCTCTTTTGTACCCCGCAACGTCGCGATTATCAGTCGTGAATAATCAAAGGAAGGAATCTGTCGTGAGACAATTTCCATCAATTTTATCAAAAATACGAAAAAAATTAACGTTCGCCTTTTCTCTTCATTTTTTTTTATCATCCCACGACCTAAAAAACACCGCAATATCGAAGTCAAACCGCGTGGCATACGTCAAACGGGGACCGCATCCAATTACAAATAATCGCTCGTCCCTGACGTTTAATAAAAAAAAAAACCCCTGAATTGCAATAAAAAAAATCGACAATTGCACATTTGGGCATTTCAATGAAATTTTCAATCGATGATACGAAGAGAATTACGAACACGCGAAACGCCCGGATTTTTGGAGAAATTCCAAATTATCCGCGCGCAGCTTTCGCTCGTTATCGCGCGTGATACCGCTCGTGCGATTCAGATAACTCCGCGAGTCACCAAATCGCATTGCAAACACGCGATAGAATCGGCGTGAGAGACAATAGCGTTTAAAGAATAGAGAAAAAAAAATCGTGAAGAATTTCGATGTTTATTTTTATTGGGAACATTATTTCGACCGTCGAATCTACACATCGGGGTTGATAAAAAGGGGGGGGGGGGGGGGCGACGCAGGATATCTCAAAGTTGACCAACGAAAATGGCGACGGTTTTCTCTCTCTTTTTTCCTCTCCAAGTGCTCCTCAAAGCTCCGTAAAACTTTTCAACGACAAGGTCTTTCCACATAAATCTGCTTTTACGTGCCAGACTCGTGTGACGATTTCGACGCGAAATTTTTGGCAAATATCGCGCGAAAAGTTGATAAATTTTGCGCTCAAAGTTTTGCCGTTTTTTTTTTTCACCAAACGAAAGATTATCGAATAAAAAATCCCGAGGGACGATTTTCCAACGGGAGGAAACGAACAGAATCGAAAACTGATTTTTCAAGAGCCGTTCGAAAAAAAAATGGCGCTCGATGATCGTTCGTCGTGTGTGCGGAGAAAAAATCGCATCTCCAGGGAGACGGACGAAAATTTCGAAAACATATTTTCAAAAACCATTCTTCTTCTCGCTCTTTTTTTTTCCCCTCTCGTCGGCTCGACCGGCGAAATTTCGAATTTTTCCTCGGCTCTCGGGATTCTCTCGCGAGTTTTGATAATTTCTCGCCGCGAAAGAGCCTTTGACGCAACAATCGATACTATAATTGCCAAACGGCCGGAGGGGCTTTTACAAACGCGCAAACTCGCTGGAATAGAAAGACATATTCCAAAGGAGGGGCGGGGGAGGGGGGGGGGGGGTAGTAGCGGTTCATAACGCTGCATGAAGAGGAACTTCGATTAACCTAAGGGATATCCATATACGAGTTTGCGGGTTGGTCACTGGTTGACTCTGATTTCCGAGGAGAATTATGGCAAATCCACAGTTCCTTCATCGACTGCGTGTAATTCGAAAAAAAAAGTTTATTTCGTGGCAATATTTGCCACGAAAGAATTGTCAGGTATTGTCGCGTTTCGCGCGACTTTTTTTGTTTTTATAATTCACGACTGTTTTTTTTCAAAATTCAACGTTCAATCATCGTTCATCGTCGAGGATGCGTGATGCACGAAGGAAAAATTCGTCCTTTTTTTCACGACTGAATTCGCCAATTTCCTTTCTGCTTCCGATTGAATTTGATGAATTTTTCTTTTTTTTATAATTCACCACTGTTTTTTTTTCAAAATTCAACGTTCAATCATCGTTCATCGTCGAGGATGCGTGATGCACGAAGGAAAAATTCGTCCTTTTTTTCACGGCTGAATTCGCCAATTTCCTTTCTGCTTCCGATTGAATTTCATGAATTTTTCTTTTTTTTATAATTCACCACTGTTTTTTTCCAAAATTCAATGTTCAATCATCGTTCATCGTCGAGGATGCGTGATGCACGAAGAAAAAATTCTTTCTATTTTTCACGGCTGAATTCGCCAATTTCCTTTCTGCTTCCGATTGAATTTCATGAATTTTTCTTTTTTTTATAATTCACCACTGTTTTTTTTTCAAAATTCAACGTTCAATCATCGTTCATCGTCGAGGATGCGCGATGCACGAAGGAAAAATTCGTCCTTTTTTTCACGGCTGAATTCGCCAATTTCCTTTCTGCTTCCGATTGAATTTCATGAATTTTTCTTTTTTTTATAATTCACGACTGTTTTTTTCCAAAATTCAATGTTCAATCATCGTTCATCGTCGAGGATGCGTGATGCACGAAGGAAAAATTCGTCCTTTTTTTCACGGCTGAATTCGCCAATTTCCTTTCTGCTTCCGATTGAATTTCATGAATTTTTCTTTTTTTTATAATTCACCACTGTTTTTTTTTCAAAATTCAACGTTCAATCATCGTTCATCGTCGAGGATGCGTGATGCACGAAGGAAAAATTCGTCCTTTTTTTCACGGCTGAATTCGCCAATTTCCTTTCTGCTTCCGATTGAATTTCATGAATTTTTCTTTTTTTTATAATTCACGACTGTTTTTTTCCAAAATTCAATGTTCAATCATCGTTCATCGTCGAGGATGCGTGATGCACGAAGGAAAAATTCGTCCTTTTTTTCACGGCTGAATTCGCCAATTTCCTTTCTGCTTCCGATTGAATTTCATGAATTTTTCTTTTTTTTATAATTCACCACTGTTTTTTTTTCAAAATTCAACGTTCAATCATCGTTCATCGTCGAGGATGCGCGATGCACGAAGGAAAAATTCGTCCTTTTTTTCACGGCTGAATTCGCCAATTTCCTTTCTGCTTCCGATTGAATTTCATGAATTTTTCTTTTTTTTATAATTCACGACTGTTTTTTTTCAAAATTCAACGTTCAATCATCGTTCATCGTCGAGGATGCGTGATGCACGAAGAAAAAATTCTTTCTATTTTTCACGGCTGAATTCGCCAATTTCCTTTCTGCTTCCGATTGAATTTGATGAATTTTTCTTTTTTTTATAATTCACCACTGTTTTTTTTCAAAATTCAACGTTCAATCATCGTTCATCGTCGAGGATGCGTGATGCACGAAGGAAAAATTCGTCCTTTTTTTCACGGCTGAATTCGCCAATTTCCTTTCTGCTTCCGATTGAATTTCATGAATTTTTCTTTTTTTTATAATTCACCACTGTTTTTTTCCAAAATTCAATGTTCAATCATCGTTCATCGTCGAGGATGCGTGATGCACGAAGAAAAAATTCTTTCTATTTTTCACGGCTGAATTCGCCAATTTCCTTTCTGCTTCCGATTGAATTTCATGAATTTTTCTTTTTTTTATAATTCACCACTGTTTTTTTTTCAAAATTCAACGTTCAATCATCGTTCATCGTCGAGGATGCGCGATGCACGAAGGAAAAATTCGTCCTTTTTTTCACGGCTGAATTCGCCAATTTCCTTTCTGCTTCCGATTGAATTTCATGAATTTTTCTTTTTTTTATAATTCACGACTGTTTTTTTCCAAAATTCAATGTTCAATCATCGTTCATCGTCGAGGATGCGTGATGCACGAAGGAAAAATTCGTCCTTTTTTTCACGGCTGAATTCGCCAATTTCCTTTCTGCTTCCGATTGAATTTGATGAATTTTTCTTTTTTTTATAATTCACCACTGTTTTTTTTTCAAAATTCAACGTTCAATCATCGTTCATCGTCGAGGATGCGTGATGCACGAAGGAAAAATCCGTCCTTTTTTTCACGGCTGAATTCGCCAATTTCCTTTCTGCTTCCGATTGAATTTCATGAATTTTTCTTTTTTTTATAATTCACCACTGTTTTTTTTTCAAAATTCAACGTTCAATCATCGTTCATCGTCGAGGATGCGCGATGCACGAAGGAAAAATTCGTCCTTTTTTTCACGGCTGAATTCGCCAATTTCCTTTCTGCTTCCGATTGAATTTCATGAATTTTTCTTTTTTTTATAATTCACGACTGTTTTTTTTCAAAATTCAACGTTCAATCATCGTTCATCGTCGAGGATGCGTGATGCACGAAGAAAAAATTCTTTCTATTTTTCACGGCTGAATTCGCCAATTTCCTTTCTGCTTCCGATTGAATTTCATGAATTTTTCTTTTTTTTAACTCGCTGATAATTATCTCCGATCAACCTCGTTGGACATTTCGGCGAAAGAAATTTCATCTCATCGATGAATTTTGCGTGCGTTTTTCCCAAGTTTGTTTTCGTTGCTGAGCAACGGGGGTTCTCTCCGCGTGTGCGTGTTTCTTTTTTTCCTCCCCGACGCCCACGCACCGACGAGTAAGTCGCCGCCGAGTTTTGCAAAAATAACAAACGCCATCTCACGGGATTACACCCACGATTATAATACGTAATTTTCGCTTTTTTTTTTGTTTTTTTTTTTTTTCAATTAATCTCACACGGAATTTACGACGATGGGAATTATCGAATTCGTTCTACGTGCTCGAAAAAACGTTTTTCGTTCGAAACAATCGCGTGTATTTTCTTATCGTGAAAAAAAAAAAACGTTCAATTAACACGGACGTGGTAATTACCGCACGGGCTTGTTTATGATGATTTGATAACGACGCGAGGTTTCGCAGGCAGGGGAAGGGGGGGGGATCATTCTCAACTTCGTATTTATCTTTCGAGACTGCAAAGAGAAAGTTGCGTATTTAATACGAGATTTAAAAGCTAGAATGAAACGCGATTTGTAACGCGAATATTAAATATATAAGCCTTCGTGAATGGGTATAATAATTCTCACCTCGTTTTCTCGCGATTATTAAATAGAGGAAAATGAAAAAAAATTCTCCACTCCGACATTCGAATTTCGTGGGATTTTCGTCGTATTTTCTCGTTTTGAATTTAATCGCATCCGGGGAGTTTTTTTTTTCGACACGCTCGGTTCACAATGATTCTCGGGAGACATTTTTTTCATCTCGAACTCGCGAAATGAGTTTGTTTTTTTTTTGGTGAAAAAAGCGCGCGAATATTCCGAATAAATATTCAAAGTTTCGTTCTCAGCTGAGCGAAAATTCAGGGCGGTTTTTGAGCTATGAAATTCCATAGTCTGGTAATTCTGTAATTAATCGTGGAAGAACGTAAAAGTTTGAGCACGAAAGACCGGAAGTGATATGCATGTATGCGCTTTTTGACGTGCGAGGAATGCAGCGACTCTCTCTCTCTCTCTCTCTCTCTCTCTCTCTCTCTCTCTCTCTCTTTCCGTCTTTTTCTCACCGTCCTCCCGCGCCGAATTTTGTACGATTTGAATGAAGCATCCGCTGCGGGAAATCGCAAATTCGAGAATGAAAAATCAGAGGATAAAATCGCATGATTTTTTTAAATCGCAACCCGGAGTCGTTGGATGCATAGTGGCGCCACCTTTTCCTCCTTCTTTCATCGTTTCAAGCTCTGTTCTACGCTCTGTACCATCCGCGGATAAAACGGTCGAAATTTTCTTCATTTCGTATTTAAAAAAATTTTTTTTGAATTTGATCGTAAAGAGTGGCTGAAAATCCGACTTTTTTCGAAAAACTTGATGATTTTCGAAAAAAAGGCACTTGTTAATTTTCACGCGAAAAAACTGGACTGAGAAACAGTCACGTCAGTAACGTGTCGAATTGAGAGAGAACAAAAATTTGATGCTCTTCCATTCAATTTCGAGTTCTCCTCAATTGAAATAAAAAAAAGAATAAAAGCTTGAATAAAAATCGCTAAATCGATAAATAAAACGAAGAAATCAAAGAAAGAACCACTGCCGCCATAAATCACCGGGTTAATAAAAATCGCGGAGTTGATGAAAATAAAAAAAATGTCCTCAAGAGTATACAAGGCGGACCGGACGAAATGAATATTTTTGAATATCGAAAAAAAAAGTCACGTCAACGATATATTTAATTGCGAGAAGGAAAAAAAGAAAGAGGGAAAAATTTGCAATTTCTATCGATTTCATGTCCCCTCGATATATGTACACGAGTAAAAAAAGGAAAAAAAAAGGTGGAGAGAGACAAAACAAGTGAACGAGCTCTCTGGGACGTGGCAACGACCGGATACAGTCACTCGAGCATTCTGAACTCTCTCTCTCTCTTCTCTCTTCATCTTCCATACACGCCTTTGCTTTACAGTCGACGCTCTCTTCCGTAAACCACCAATGAATCGTACCAATGCGGTTCTTTCAATCTTCGATTCGCACCCCCCCCCCCCCCCCCCCATATGTAAGAAAAAAAATTTCAACTTCTCAAGAGATCAATTTGGACCCTTCTCGAGGGTCGAACGATAACGATAAGATGGACCAGTTTTCATTGTTTCCGCTTCGATAGTTCGCCTTCAGTGCTGTTTTAACGCTGTTTTAACGCTAAATTCGTTCGGTTTTTGTGATTCAACGTTTCATCAATGGCATCAATTGAATCTCGTCAATCTTCAAATTTTAGTGGACTCTTTTTCGATGCATCGGACGAATTTACGGTTTTATGCACGGCTCGCGGTGTTACGCCGGGCGAGAAGCGACGAGCGTCGTTCTGTCCCTCTCGCGCTGGTGCGCCACGCGTGCGCGCGCAGGTGTGCGGCGGGCGGTGGGGGAAATGTTTAAAGAGCCGCGCGCTCGCGGAGCCCCGACGGGTTTGCGGAAGAGAGCGCCGACTGTATCGCCAATTCGAAACCTCTCACGCGCGAGTGTATCGTGCGTGCGTGTATGCGCATGTACGTGTGTTACAGAGGGCGAGAAAGAGAGAGAGAGAGAGAGGGTCGTGCATCGCTTAAGTATGCACCGACACAGATTCACGTTATAACCGGAGGCCATCGAGATGAGAAAAGACGAATAAGAAGAAGTGGAGGGAGGCAAAGGGGGAAAGAAAGATGAAATAAAAATAAGAGATACACGGAGGAGAATGAGGTACTTATTATTTAAAACCAGTTGTCATTGGCAGGAATTATAAATCGTCCGGAACAACGAGAGAATCGCGAAATACGTACACGCACACACGCGCGGGTATTACGTGGGTGAGAAATCACTCGACAAGTCAAATTGAGTTTTTTCAAGGACGACGTTCGAGTGGCACAAAATTCATCGATATTGAATCAAAAAATCGATAATATAATCGAAAAACAATGGAATTTCATCGTCGAAAAATCAAAACTGATATTAATTTTCCTCCGTGCTGAATAAATTCTTTTTTTCAAAAGTTTTTATTGTTTCGATTTCCTATTTTTTTGTTTTATCAATATCTCGAACGTTATTGATTTTCGTTTTGGATTTTCACAGCATTCCCGAGTTCCAGCCGATGCTGAAATAATATTCGACGCGCGTTCTTAAATAACCTTGAGTTTTATTGCGATATCCACCGGATATTGAATCCAAAAATGAGCAATAAAATTGGAAGGAAGAAAAAATGCTGAATTTTATTTGAGAAGCGCGGGAGGAAGGCGAGAGTAAAAAGTTTCGAGATTCGCCAGACTTTTCCTCGGGAGATGAGAAAAAACGTGATCGGAAAAGTTTGAATCATCGCGTTTGAGGAAAATGAAAATTCGAGCAAAGCCTTCGACCCTTTGAGCTCGTTTTTATTATTTTTTACGAAAAAAAATCGTTGGAAAAATATATTACTTCCAAACATTGCACGACGCCTCGTTTTATCACGATAATCATGCATTTCGGACACAAACTCATTCCGACGTCGATGACATTATAATTCGTAATTCGACGTTGAAATTCTCACGTTGACCAACGAATTTAAACATCGAATTTACGAATTTAAATATTATTCGAAAAGAAAATAATAACGAGGAAACTATCAATATAATAATCAATTATTTCGGCCCGCGATTATCAAGAATAAACATGAAAATTTCTTACCCACATTGATACACATTTATTTAACGATGATTCATTTATTTGAAAAAAAATAATGCGAATATTACGCAATCGTGAGAATAATGATCGTACGTTCACTTTTTTTTTGTTTTTTTTATATATAAAGAATAAATTTGAGAAATTAATGTTTCCAATGCTGGATACATCGGGATGTGAAATTTCGTTTAATTATACAAGCGCAAGACAGAGAGAGAGAGAGAGAGAGAGAGAGCGAGAGGGAAAGATGAGGCAATTACTACATTATCCACAATTTCATCATCGAGAGTAATATTCCTTGCCTCGAGACTCGAGCATACACCCGAGAACGATGAATTATAAATAACTCTCAGGCAGAGCCACGAAAGACTGCAGTTGAAAAAACGAAATTTCAACGAAAAATAAATCAAATGAAGAAAATGAGCATTCGTGGATCAAGATTTTACGACGAATAAATTTGTGCCACACACGTATACTGTACGCAGCCAAAGATGTGTGGACGGACGTTTTCGCGTCGCAAACTCTCCGGAGATCGATAGTGTACACGAATAATAATTCCACACAACTAATTCGAACCGACGAAGCTCGTCTCTCGAGTAGCAGGAGCATAAAAAACGTTTCGTTCGATGCAAAATGACGATAAAAGTTGATAACTCGAGTAACATTGATTTGTCAATATAACTTTTTCGTTTCAATGATTTTTGCGTGATACAATGATTTAAAAATGAAAGAGACAATTGAATGAATTATTTGATCGATTTATGAGGATTCTGGTTATAATTTTCTCATCGAACAGCCTATACCAATTTTTCAAGCGAAAACCTCGAATTCAGCGGTTAATGCATAAATAAATATACGAAAATGATGAAATATCAAAAAAAAAGTTTACAAAATCACGTAATATACTTAAAAAATGACGATTATTATTTACAAAGTCCGCTCGGATATTTATGGAAATTCTCCTCCTTTTTTCGTGTGTTTTGCATTCTGTCTCTCGAGACAACGTTTCGTTCGATCCAAAATGACGATAAAAGTTGATAACTCGAGTAACATTGATTTTTGAATATAACTTTTTCGTTTCAATGATTTTTGCGTGATACAATGATTTAAAAATGAAAGAGACAATTGAATGAATTATTTGATCGATTTATGAGGATTCTGGTTATAATTTTCTCATCGAACAGCCTATACCAATTTTTCAAGCGAAAACCTCGAATTCAGCGGTTAATGCATAAATAAATATACGAAAATGATGAAATATCAAAAAAAAAGTTTACAAAATCACGTAATATATTTAAAAAATGACGATTTTTATTTACAAAGTCCGCTCGGATATTTATGGAAATTCTCCTCCTTTTTTCGTGTGTTTTGCATTCTGTCTCTCGAGGCAACGTTTCGTTCGATCCAAAATGACGATAAAAGTTGATAACTCGAGTAACATTGATTTTTGAATATAACTTTTTCGTTTCAATGATTTTTGCGTGATACAATGATTTAAAAATGAAAGAGACAATTGCATGAATTATTTGATCGATTTATGAGGATTCTGCTTATAATTTTCTCATCGATGAGCCTGAATATACCAATTTTCCAAGCACAGACATTTCGTCGACCTCGAATCCAGCGGTTAATGCATAAATAAATATACGAAAACGATGAAATATCAATAAAAAGCCAGTAGATACGACGGAAATAATTAAATTACATAGCCTCGCACGATAATACGCTTGTAATTTCGTTCAAATTAAATTCTGTGGAAATATGTGTGCGTACGAGCTGAGTAATGTCAGGGGGATCGATAAAGTGTTTACAAAATCGCGTAATATATTTAAAAAATGAATTAAAAATGATTATTTACAAAGTCCGCTCGGATATTTATGGAAATTCTCATCCTTTTTTCGTGCGTTTTGCATTCTGTCTCTCGAGGCAACGTTTCGTTCGAATATTTGCTCAGCTTTGAAACGTTGGTTCCACGAGAATTCCATCGATAATTTCCATCGTCGAGTTTGAACATCGCAATTTTAAAAGTAGACATCACGTCGCTCTCGAATTCAGCGATGAATGAATAAACGATGAGGTTAAAATCGTGAAATAATTAACAAAAGCTTGAAGCAACATCGAAAATAATAAAGTCACACGCGATCGTACTGCGACGTTTCGTTAAATTTGACGAAAATTAAATTCCATCGAAACTTCAAATTCGATGGGGGGCGATCGACAATTCTTACACAGAACCACGCTGTACATTCAAAATACCCATCATCGTTTATTAAACTCGCCTTCGAGTTCACGAAATCCTCAGTTTTCGTCATTTTGATCCCCTCCTCTCGTGAACAAAAATTTTTCTTTTTACAAAGCGATATAAACACATTTATTCCACCTCAAAACGTTCGCCACAGGAAAACATACGAAATGAGATCGGTAAATCGATCGATGTATGGGGCTTTCTTTTGTAATCGTCACTGTCGAACTTGGACGTTCCAATTTTCCAAGCACACACGATCGTACCACGACGTTTCCTTAAATTTGACGAAAATTAAATTCCATCGAAACTTTGAATTCGATGGGGGGCGATCGATAATTCTTACACAGTACACTTAAAATATCCATCATCGTTTATTAAACTCGCCTTCGAGTTCACGAAATCCTCAGTTTTCGTCATTTTGATCCCCTCCTCTCGTGAACAAAAATTTTTCTTTTTACAAAGCGATATAAACACATTTATTCCGCCTCAAAACGTTCGCCACAGGAAAACATACGAAATAAATAATTGACGACCGAATTATTCGGTAAATCGATCGATGTATGGGGCTTTCTTTTGTAATCGTCACTGTCGAACTTGGACGTTCCAATTTTCCAAGCACACACGATCGTACCGCGACGTTTCCTTAAATTTGACAAAAATTAAATTCCATCGAAACTTTGAATTCGATGGGGGGCGATCGATAATTCTTACACAGTACACTTAAAATATCCATCATCGTTTATTAAACTCGCCTTCGAGTTCACGAAATCCTCAGTTTTCGTCATTTTGATCCCCTCCTCTCGTGAACAAAAATTTTTCTTTTTACAAAGCGATATAAACACATTTATTCCGCCTCAAAACGTTCGCCACAGGAAAACATACGAAATAAATAATTGACGACCGAATTATTCGGTAAATCGATCGATGTATGGGGCTTTCTTTTGTAATCGTCACTGTCGAACTTGGACGTTCCAATTTTCCAAGCACACACGATCGTGACGCGACGTTTCCTTAAATTTGACAAAAATTAAATTCCATCGAAACTTTGAATTCGATGGGGGGCGATCGATAATTCTTAGACAGTACACTTAAAATATTCATCATCGTTTATTAAACTCGCGTTCGAGTTCACGAAATCCTCAGTTTTCGTCGTTTTTATCCCCTCCTCTCGTGAATTGTGAATTACTTTTTTTCAAAAAGCGATATAAACACATTTATTCCGCCTCAAAACGTTCGCCACAGGAAAACATACGAAGTAAATAATTGACGACCGAATTATTCGGTAAATCGATCGATGTATGGGGCTTTCTTTTGTAATCGTCACTGTCGAACTTGGACGTTCCAATTTTCCAAGCACACACGATCGTGACGCGACGTTTCCTTAAATTTGACGAAAATTAAATTCCATCGAAACTTTGAATTCGATGAGGGGCGATCGATAATTCTTACACAGTACACTTAAAATATTCATCATCGTTTATTAAACTCATTTGTTTCTTTTCAAAAAGCGATATAAACACATTTATTCCGCCTCAAAACGTTCGTCACAGGAAAACATACGAAATAAATAATTGACGACCGAATTATTCGGTAAATCGATCGATGTATGGGGCTTTCTTTTGTAATCGTC